>OW679197.1:57742186-57993967 GCA_940337035.1 Agriotes lineatus | reverse complement strand
TATCTCTTCCACGACGTATGTACTCTACTGGTTCCTAAGAAGTTTTATTGTCGAAAAAGTCCTAAATACGTCTCTAGCTGTTTTTGCTACAACGTATGAACTCTACAGGCTTTTGAGAGGCGTTGCCTTACAATTAGTACTTGATATCGAGTAATTATTCATTTATAGCTGTCGTGTGTCGTTTTCTAGATTCAACATATATTCAGGAAAGGCTGCTCTACTTATCTCTGCTTCGAGGTATGTAATCTATAGGCTACTCCATTCAAGCGCCGTATCGAGTAACTATCTCACAAAATTTTTAAAAAACCCTGTGTCGTTATATAGATCCAACTATATTCAGCAGAGAAAGAAAGATTTTGGAAGATGGGCAATTCAATTTTCAGACTCACTCCTGCCACTTAGTCTCCATTATTTTATAGTTGCATGTGATTGTATAGGTGTAACACAGCTACAAATCGAGAAGATTGGAGTGTTCTCGAATGCACGCACTTCATTGCACCTATTAAATACTGGTCGTGGGCGAGCAAAATGCCGGCGTAAAAATCGCACGACCAAGTAACATTATTACAGTTTTTACGAAGCCCATTCATAGTTTACTACGTATGATAACCCACAGGCGGATTTGCATAAATGCCCGCCGTTCGGTTATTAGGGATATACGTTTACTGTGCGTGCTGCAAATATGGAGATGCGGATGTAAACCACTTTCTATCTCTCGCAACGGCGGGTTATTTAATATCTGAAATCGAAACATAATCGCTTATTAATCACGCTTTTTATATTTATCGAATCGTCGCATGTACGTGTCTGGCTGCGCGCACTTATTTATTTTATTATCGCCCGGCTCATATTTATATGTTTGCTCGCACTCGCAGCCAGCGACTTTTAATCCAGCAGATTCAATCAGACGTAATAGATTTTCTTTTGCAGCGACGTCCGATTTTAAATAAAACCATGAACCTGAGAATTCATGCTTTGCCAACTCACGTGAGAAAGAGGTTTTTTCCCTCCAGAACTGCTGTGATTTCAGACTTTTTTGAAACAAAGCAATCTATTGGCAATTTTGCAATGGATTGGCTTAAGTGCATAATTGCAGGAGTGTTAAAAGGCGCTGGTGCTGGGACCCAGGACATCCTTGAAATTTCGAGAAAAAAAACTTGGATTTATTCGGTGCTACGGCTACCGTGGCTGCTGCGAAGGCAATCTAGCTCGTGTTACCTTTTAGATGCAGACTAAATTAATGACAATTCACAGCTCGCTGGTGACACTGTCGTCGACAAAAAAACGAGCGAGATTTATGTGGCTTGTCTTGTTAAAAAATGAGCATCTAACTCTTGTTCGCTATAGTCGCTATAGTGGAAGGTATTATGCTAAGCTTTGATTTGTTTGCAGTTAAACAGATTTTTTTATCAAAAAGGGGTAATTAGCTAATTTAATTTCTGTTATTCAAAGTTGCTTTCTTCCCTAATGAAATGCATTATCCTTGATTTCCTTATATTTGTGTACTTTTAGTACTTGTTTTGTTTTTATACATTCAGTCGCCTTCCTTTAGAAACTGTACCAGCGTTGTCTTTAATTTGAGGAAATTCTGCTGTGTGCATTTATATTCGTTCATAGAATGTTTGTCAGTAACAGCTAATATTTCTTAACCTCAAATTGAGTTATCACTCTTTCAAATAAGAAAATAATTTGGCAATTCCTAAACAGTTTGTAACAACTGCGGACGCGGCGTTTCTTCATCTGAACTCAACGAAGTCAGCGTGCGTGCCAAAGTTGTCATCAGGAACTCGACACACGGGCGTTATCGTAGGGGTCAAGTCAGGCTAAGGCTGATCAAGGCTTGAGCCTTCGCTGTGATGGCTTCTATTGTATCTTAAAATCTCCTTCTTGCTGCTCTGCACCTGCTGCAGTCTATAAATTGTCGAAAAGCTGAGAAGCCGCTTCGATCTAGCACCGATGTGTCCGTATTTATATTTATATTCATGAAATAAAAGTTACTCGTGCTTTATTGAAGCTTTTGAATGAGGAAAATGATGAAAACTAGGTGCAAAAAATGTTTCTTTTACAATAAAAATAATCTTGAATGATTGCTTATGGTAGGTAGAGCCACGGCTCCTTGGCTCTTTTTAGCGGAAACTCAACCTCTATTGTTGTTGTCAAAATTCCTGTGAATGTGTACTTGAAGAACACTTTTTATAGATGGCTCGTATAAAAAGAAATATTTCCTAATAATTATACTCTTCTTCGTGTTTTCTGTTTCATGGTAATAGTTTATCCTATGACCGAAGTTGTATTTGATTGTAAACAGATAATTAGTTACTATGAAAAAGCCAGGTTTTGGTTTGAGGCATTTCTTCTGCTCTCAATCCAATTCCCAGTCCCACTTTGAAAATACTTACAGTAGGTCAGTATGTACGAGTAATAATTAATGTTGCTGTACTAGTCTATTGTAGATGAAGCTGTAATTCAGAATTGACCTTCAAAACTTATTTAAGATAATAACAATAATGAAGATTAAAGAAGAAAAACACCTAATGACAGTAAGTTTACCAGCTGAAATTTGTTTTGATCCTAAGCTTACTTTTATAAGCGAGTTCTTCCCTTGCCTCCTTTTGCTGAAGGTGGTGTTTTAAAAGGCATTAGTAGAGGCAGCGCAGGCTTAGAAGAAAAGTGGCGCGGCAGCTGCATAAATGTCAGGCGCAGGAATAAATATCCTTAATAATCCTCGAATAAGCAGCAATCTCGCGTACTAATAACAATTCCCAAACTAATTTATCTAGCGAATGTGAGAAAGGCCGCTAATAAAAATTTGCGGCGGTGATTTTTCAGGACGAGTCTACAATTTAATGTGAGGAATTAATAGCTTTGTTTATGCGAACGTGTATGCAGTAGACGCTGCATCGAAGTTTATTATGACAAGTGTACTAGTCGGCCTTGTTTTAGGATTTTAGCGCGGCATTTTTGCTAGCGCAATGAATAATGCGGCAGTTTATTGTCTAAAGTGTTACAAGTGTTTGGGATTAAGTCCGCGCCTGTAATCCGGCCGCGGGAATGCGCTTAATATTAATTGTTATGATTGCCGTTATTTATGGCCCGCAACGGTAGGAACATCTACGCCACTGTCTTCCATATGCATATCAATGAGGAATTATGATACGCAGAGTGTATAATCGCTCTACGCGGCTACTATTTTACATTCGACATTGCGGTTGCCTTTGTCGACCGCCTTTATAAATTATGCCAAGGATACGCTTCTCCCTGAATTAAGCCTTTTTATTTTGCAAATATTTGTGTATCCCTTTATTTATTTTGATGTACACACATAACTCGCGGCCGTACACGCGGACTCACGCACGGCGTCCTAAAGCTCTAGTCGCCTGTCGGCTTTTTGCCCCCGCAAAAAGACTATCGCAAATTTCTTAATTAAAATAAAATGAGCTGAGCTAACAAGTTCCCAGCATGCGCGTTGGGGAAAAGCCTTTTGAACAGTGGCGCAATTCACCTCGTGACTTCCTCAATGCATGACAGAAGGGGGAGAGGGTTGTAACAAAAGAGCCGCAAAATACTTTAAATATCCCCTGCTTTAAATTATAGCCTGGAAAAGAGTAATTGTGGGTTGGTTTTTCTCCAATGTGTGTTTGTGCACTGCCTTGTCAATTTTTGAAATGGCACTGTAAATGGATTATTATTTCTGCACAACTTGAGTTAAGTAGTTTCTTGTGCGCAAATTAGAGAAAAGCTTGTACAACAATGATGCAAATATCTACCCCGTGGTCACGGTTATGCAAAGTGCAAAAGTCTTGCTTCATAACCTCTTCTGCTTAAATTGCGTTCAGAAAAATTATTATCATAATATTTAATTCGGCGCGATTTTATACCAAACGCAGTTGTTAGTCAGAAAAGTTCATCCTAAAAGACTGAATTTAGTAAATTCCAAGCGTGGCGTCGGTTTTATGTGCACTTCTGGCATAAGCGTCCCCTGAGTGTTTTTTGTTTCTGACGCGTATTTACTTACGGCAGTTGTTATCAACTAAGAAACGCTTTAATTGCGTAATCACAGACAATTATCAAATAATAACAAACTTGTTCTGCGAAATGTGAGGTTGGATCGCCATATTTGAATGAAGTTCCCATTAATTAAATAATATTCAGTATTGTAGTCATCCTAGTAGTTAAATCAGCATTATATAAGGTGTTACAATTAATTTATTAAAAAAGATACCAGCATAATCAAGTTTATAGCAAATGTATTTCATATAATTACACAAATCAAGATAATATTTGCTAAAATGTAAAGACCCGACCCATACAAGATTAAACTCTTTTATTTATTTAAATTATTAAAAACACAACAATATCTTTTGTAACTTGGTCAGAATTGGTTTGTGACTGCCATTTGTTTGCAAGCCCTGAGCTATTTTTCATCTACTTTTAGTATCTTAAACCGAACGAAAACTTGTAAGTTATGAATATTTATAAATTAGATCAACATATCATTTATAAACCAAAGGAAATGAAATACTGCCCAATTATGATTTCCATTTAGAAATCTAGCGAGCTCAAAATTTTTTATAAAAATTACAATAACATTAAGAATCTTTCATTTTAATCATTTCAACATCTCATATAGCCATAATCAGACAGGCAAATAGTTAATGTTTATTCAATTTATAATAAAATTGTGTATCGACATATTTTTTCTAATTGGTAGTTGACATTTTGGTAATTTTAAGAATAATTCTGACAACTATGATTTACTAAGCTCTTGTTTAAAACATAGGAAGCAAATAAAGTGGTTTTGGTGTGTAGTTACATGGTTATCAATTTATATATCAATTATAACAGTTGTGCTCATTTATTACCAACAAAACCTTAGTAATTCACTATTTATTGTTGAAATAACGGTTATCCGCGGTATCAAGACAACTGTATTCAAAGTCTGTTGTTTAGTCTACAAGACAAAGAACGACTTTGAAGATTCGATTCACAATTGCGACTGACAGTTCTGCCAATTGTTTACAAGCAACCTCTTTTAGTGTGAAAAGTCGGTTTTACTCCCAGAAATTATCAACGCTCTAACGCACATGTTAAAATGGATTCTGCTATAGCAGGGTCTAACCGTTTTGAAAAAATTGTCTTATGTAAAGAATGTTTTGCTATTATTTGCTATTAACGAGATTAATGGGAAACGTACGTGTTTTAGCATGTTTTCGGATATTCTTAAATTTTAAACGTCTTATTATTTATTCGCTAGAGGATATCGAGTAGTCCAATGACTTAAGCTTTTTTTGCGTATAGTTTAGAACGATAGTGGTTACAAATAATTGGTAGCAAAGTGAGTACATCAAAATCTATGGCAGCATACATAGTATTCGCCTTTAATGGGAATATACTTCTTTGTTTGTTATTTTATCTTTATCGGTGTTGTTATAGACTACTTAACAAATCAATTTGAGTATCTTTAAGAGCTTCATTACCGCACTCTGTGCGGTTATAGATGATATTTTTGCACTCAGTGCGGTAATGGATATTTTACAAAACAAAGAATAAATTAAACTAGAATTTATTGATGAAGATAAAATATAGAACAATACAGGTTAATATCTATAAAATATTTAATTAAATATATCTCAACTTAACCTAACCCAACTTTACCTAACCTAACTTAACCTAACTCTATGGATTAAAACAAGAAGCAAGTAATATGAAGAGAAATATAAGGAATAAATGAGTTTATTCATCATTAGTTAGTCGCATATTGTAGTTTTACTGAAGCTTGTAAACTTTCGGGATGAACATGTAGAGTCTACGTATGTATTGTCGATAACCTCAGTTTATCTTGCGGTGTAGAGGCTGGTGCTTTATACGCTTGCGTGTGGCAGTACAATGCTGAACTTGCCCCGGATTCGGGTTACAAAGTTGGAGCGCGCCTTTTTGTGCTTGCGCAGCAACCATTGTGTGAGGTGTGTGTCTTGGTGATGGGTGGACGTTGTTGTTCTATCTCTTAGGTCTGTGTTTCTGAGTAGAGCACAGTTAATTTGGTGCCCAACTGTGAATAGTCTCACCGAACCCGATTTCAATCGCCAAGACTGCGGAAAAATTCCGTCCCCCGCGGGATTCGAATCGACGACTTGCTTAATGCAAGCCAAGCACTTTCCCAACTACGCAACCCGGCTTCTTAGCGTGTTCGTATAACCATCTATATTTTAACAAAACGAGGGTATATACTATAATTTGTGAGCATTAACCCATACTTTCTGCCTATAAATATGTGCCTTGAGTGACCAACCCTTCGGATTTATTCAGGAAATTCGTAATTTTACTACGCAATCTCTTTGTTCTGGGTTTTAATGCAAAATCTCTGGGTCAACTTACGATTATTACTACAAAATGGAAGACATTGAAGCAGAGCCTTCGACCGGTCTTCTCTTCTTCTTCGTTCTTATATGGTTTCCCATATAGATAGGCATAAACTGCCTGTATTTTCCTTTTAAGCCTCTTCTGAAGTCGACGTCCAGCATTCCCGCCATCGTTTTGCTGGTCTTCCTTGTGGTCGTTTGCCCACTGGTTTGTTGTTTTTGGCGATTTTCTCTAACTTGTTATTATCCATCCTTTGTATATGTTTGTTCCATTGTTTTCTTCTGTGTCGTACCAGTTTGGCTATGTCCTGTATATTGCTTATTTCTCGTAATTCCTCGTTTCTAACTCCATCATAGAGTGTTTTACCTTGTATGGTTCTAATCACCTTCATTTCTGCTGTCCTCATCATCGGTATTGTTTTTTATGTACCTGCTCTGGTTTCTGAGGCGTACGTCAGGATGGGTCTTATAATTGTTTTATATATTCTAGTCTTATCGTTGCGATATTTATTTTTCCACACTGTGTCTTTCAAACATCCTAAGATGCGGGTGGCTTTCATTGTTTGATGTTTTACCTCTTGTTGTAGGTTACCATTACTTGTTATTTCTGACCCTAGGTAAGTAAATTTCATGATCTGCTCTATTATTTTTCCTTCTATCTCAGGTTTACATCGTATCGGTTCCTTAGCTATTACCATACATTTTGTCTCTTCAGTATTGATCTTCATGTTGAACTGTTTGGCTTGTTGATTCAACCGGTAAAAATGGAAAACGTTAAGTAACAAACGACTGCCGGGATTGGACCGTGTCGTGGTTGAGATCGAAGAACTTAACGTTTCGCCCACTTTCGTAAGGGGCTTCATCAGGAGGAAAAAGCAAAAGAACACGGTAACTCAACGTGTTAACCACGCCAAAGGCGAAACTCTTTGCAAGGGAAGGGATAGAAGAGCACGGTAACTCAACGTGTGAACCACGTTAGAGGCGAAACTCGACTGGCGAAACGTTGAGTTCTTCGATCTCAACCATGACACGGTCCAATCCCGGAAGTCGTTTGTTACTTAATGACAATGGCCGTGAAAGCCTCAGAAATCATGGAAAACGTTATTTTGCATTATATCAAGATAAATGGCGAAAAAATCCACAGTATCAGTGGATGAAAAAAATAGAAAATTTAAAATGTACAAACTGCATTATTCAGTTCATCATTAAGTCTGACCCTGAGAAGACTTTGAAACCCTATCTGAACGATGCGCATATCCTGAAAATCCATAGAAAGTAGAATTTTTTAAAAAGAATTTTCCTCGTATGGTTATATGAAGAACCCTTGGAGGGAAATACGAACAATTTTCTGAATATCAATTTTCTATACTAATCATTTGTCTAAAGTTGGGAAAAATTTGCAAATCGTTTTTGGTTTCCGGGAAGAAATATCAAAAGACGTCTGTCACGCCTTCTAAAAAATTATTATTTTTGCTGCACAAGCTTTCTTAAGTAAGTGAAGGACGCGTTTTAGCACTGGTCGAGCAGGAAAAGAGTAGTTTTTATGAGACGAAAGTAATCACTAGCGCTGAACTGGGGGCTTGTGATAATTTTTGTTGCTTTAAACAGTCATGGCACGAAATTTTGTTGTTATCCAATGTTCTTTTGAAATTAAAATTTGAAAGTTCAGACTTCATAAAGCTTTCTAAAGTTTCATCTAAAATATTGTCGTTTTTTGTCGCCCTTGTATACGTTGATCAAGTTCTTTGGAGTGATAAAGGAAATCTAACGGCAATTGAATTAATTAAAGCAGAGATTGGTAGTAAATTACTCTTGTGTCAAGATCAAAAAAGTGTTATCAAAGAAGGTAATACAAGGATTAAAATAAAAATTATTGATCCAAAATGAGTAATTTAAATTGTTCTGGGATATTAGATTCAGACTGCTTCATTGTATTTATTACCGTGTGGGGAATTTTGGAAATTGGGATGCACGTGTCGCAGTGCAGTCTGTCCTTGTTTTTCCACAAAATTATAAACGATTGTTCATCAATTTATTAAGTTTTAATACGCGTTTTATCCCGATTTCGGAACTAAATCGCACACTCACGATGAACCAGAAACTGTAGTTTGAACTTTTTTCTAAATTACTAAGCACCAATCCTCTTCGTTTGCAACCGTTAGATTTGTCGATTTGTTAGCAAAACAAAACCAAACTCATAATTTCAATTTCATAAGTTTGCTGATAAACTGATATAATATTTTAATGTGGTTGTTTTGGTTTGATAACAATAAACTCTCGTTGCTTCCATACACTTCAACGCATTTTCAATAGATTACAATCTATTATTTCATATTTGATCAAGCACTCCGCGGAGGGGGGGGGGGGGGGCATGTAGTTACATCACTGTCGTCGAGGTAGCGCTGTGCCTAAGACAAAAATTGAGAGGCAGCCACGTGAGGCATTCTAACTGTCCGGAGTTAAATTAACAAAAAGCTGAGGCTGCCTAAACGATTTTTTGAACGAGACAACAGCTTGAATAATGGTCTTCGGAACCGTCAACTGCGGTGTT
The DNA here is from genome assembly GCA_940337035.1 of Agriotes lineatus. Lineage (NCBI taxonomy): Eukaryota > Metazoa > Arthropoda > Insecta > Coleoptera > Elateridae > Agriotes > Agriotes lineatus. The sequence continues at coordinate 57,985,057 of OW679197.1, read as the reverse complement.
AGGAGGTTAAGTGGCCTCCCACCTAACAGTAAACTCCGTGCAGCAGTTTAGAGTAATCCGTCCAAAGCTCGGGCAATTAGAAAGCTGCGTCGTTTTCGCCCAGGCTAATCACACGCTTTTTCATCGGACGGGCGTCGTGTACACAGTTCCGTTCCACTATTTAAAATGCGAAATTATATACACAGGCAGGCAAATAACCATAATTAGAAATTCATACAAGCGCATTCCTTTGCTTACATGGGACTGACATCGAGCCCGAACGCAATTATTTCTCGGGTGCTCACCTGCATTTATTAACCAGCTCATGAAAAAAGTTACGTGTTGCGCAGGATACCCCAATTAAAAGAGCCTTTTACTTTTTGGCTTGCACCCATACGCCACTCGTCGAGCTTTTCGAGTAGGCTCTGCTCGCGACTCCGGGCAAAACGTAAAAAAGCACGGGAAGGTTTAACTCTGTTCCATTTAAAAAGGTTGAATTTTTTGCAAATAAAAAGCATCAGCTTGAGTTTAAAAATCAATTTAATTTTCTGCATATTACTGTCCATTGCAATTTTTATTGTTAAATGCAATTATTTAAGCGTATATTAAATTAACAATGCTAAATATATACATTTTCTAAGTTGTGCATTAAGAAATGTTGTGACCATGGGTTTGGCATTTAAAACACTCAGCAATGTTTAGTAGGATTTTATTTATGTATTATATAATCGTGGAAAGCTAGTAACATCTGTTTATGAGAAATGATTTGTACAAGATCCAACCAATTATTAATGTATATGCCGCATAGAAGCCATATAAATTGGTCCATAGGGCAATTAGCGTTAGTCATTCTGATGCATTTTTTCTTCAATAGTCCTTTTCAGTATTAGCTTTAGTTTTTCATATCCCAGCTTTAATATAAATTTGTGTGCTACTTCTTTTCAATTATTTGGCCTTGAGTTTCCTCATTGAATTTCATAGCCTAGAGGCGTTCTATCCCGCAGGGCTTAATTACGAAGCACTAAAAACCCCAGATAGGCATCGTTCCGGTTCGATTTCGCGCAAACTCGGAATTCCATCAGTAACGATACCGATAGTGTAAGTATGTGCGATTACAAAGATAAGGCGCGCACAGTAGCTTCTTTAGTTATACAAGTTTACGGTGCAGGGACTGCGCTCGCCACTTTGCATTTCAAATCGGCGTGTTTTTACGCCAACTTCGTGCAAGATTGAATCGATACGCAGCATAAAGATATGTGTTATCGGCGTTTTATTGTCAAACTAGCGAGCTTTATTGCGCAAGCCACGCTTTGGCTAAGAGGGCCTGATCAGTGCCTGGCCAGATCTAGATTCTTTTAAGCAGTTGTTAGAAAAAGGAGGATTTGAAAGGAGCTCTGCGTGTAAACTTTTGTGGAAATTGTGTATTTCATAAACTTTTCCATAGAGTGTCGCAATTGTTTTGAACATAATTTATTCATAGTTTTGTTTCTGATTTCCTCTACGAATGTAAGATGGTCCACAAAACTTGAAGCTCCTTACTATTTGGGACTGCAACCCAACGTACACAGTACAGGGCAACACAGATACCCAATATTGATCTGAAAGACAACTTTATAGTCAATAAGTAGTTTTACATACTTTTTCTCAATTACATATAATCATGCATATATTATCTAATTATTAGACGGTTATATTTTAGTTTTGTGTTCATATAAATGCGCACATTTGTTTTATTAGTAATAATTTAATGATAATGAACAATTCTTGTAAGGAATTCATCGCTCAGTGTTTGATCCATTAGCACACACACACTGCATTTGTATGTCATAAAACAAATTTTTTGTTTGTGCTCAGTATATTCACTATTGATCAGTAGCAAAAGCGTACTGTACAGAAAAATACTTGTAAATAGAGCATTTTGATTCCCAACATGTCGAGCACTCTATAATGCAGAGTTTAGAAACAGTGCTGATATACCATTATAATTCGTAGCAACCACATTAATCAATTTGGGATGGACGAATTCATATAAATGCGCACATTTGTTCCATTCTGTGTCTTGGTAATAATTAAATCCCAACGAACTATTTTTGTAAGCAATATGTTGCCCACATTCGTTTTATTTTTCCATTACCACATACACTGCATTCGTATATTGGACAACACAAGTTTCCAGCCTGTCTTCAGAACGATAATTTTATATTTCCACAAATAATCAGTAAAAAAGTGTACTGTGTGCAAAAATACTTGTAAATAGAACATTTCCATTTCCAACATGTTAAACATTCCATATTGGCAATTGTATACAACTAAAGTAATCAAATTGGGGTGGAAGAATTCATATAAATGCGCACATTTTGTTCCATTTTGTGCGTTGGTAATAATTAAATCGCAACGAACAATTTCTGTGATAAATTTATTGCTCACACTTGTTTTATTGTTACATTAGCACAAATACTGCATTCGTATTGTATAAAACAAAGATTCAATCTGTCCTCAGAACAATTACTTTGCAATTTCACAAATATACAGTAGGAAAAATGTAGTTTATACAGAAACACCTTCCGTAATTGAACATTTCGAATCCCAACGTGCCAAGCACTTCATAATGCCGATTTTATGAAAAGTGGAGATGTAATATTATAATTCATAGGAACCGCACTAATCAGTTTGGGGTGAAAGAACCAATTCATGCAAACGAGCACATTTGTTCCATTTGGTGCTTCACTAATAACTGAATCACATCCAACAATTTCTGTAATCAATGCATTGCTCACACTGGTTTTATTCTTGCATTAGCACAGATACAGCATTCGTATTGGACAAAACACAGAACACTGCGTACCAAAATACATGTAAATATAACATTTCGGTTGCCATCATGCCACGCATTCCATAATGCCGTTTTCTTAAAAAGTGCAGATGTAACATTATGATTCGCAGCAACTATATTAATCAATTTGGCGTGAACGAATTCATATAAATGCGCACATTTTGTTCCATTTTGTGCCTCGGTAATAATTATATCGCAACATTACCACGAATAATATCTGCAAAAAATGCATTACTGGTTTTATTGTTGTATTATCACTGATACTGAATTTGTATTGAGCAGCAGAAACTTCCAGCCTGTTCCAGGATAATTTGCATTCTCATCACTAATTAGTCGATAAAGTGTACTGTGTAGAAAATACTTATAAGTAGAGCATTTTTCCAAGCACTCGCATTTTGTAAAAAATGCAGAGGCAACATGATAATTCGTAGCAACTACATTAATAAATTTGGGGTGAACGAATTCATATAAATGCGCACATTTTGTTCCATTTTGTGCCGTGGTAATAATTAAATCGCAACGAACAATTTCTGAGATAAATTTATGGCTCACACCTGTTTTATTGTTACATTAGCACAAATACTGCATTCGTATTGTATAAAACAAAGGTTCAATCTGTCCTCAGAACAATTACTTTGCAGTTTCACAAATATACAGTAGGAAAAATGTAGTTTATACAGAAACACCTTCCGTAATTGAACATTTCGAATCCCAACGTGCCAAGCACTTCATAATGCCGATTTTATGAAAAGTGGAGATGTAACATTATAATTCATAGGAACCGCACTAATCAGTTTGGGGTGAAAGAACCAATTCATGCAAACGCGCACATTTGTTTCATTTTGTGCTTCACTAATAACTGAATCACAACCAACCATTTCTGTAACCAATGCATTGCTCACACTGGTTTTATTCTTGCATTAGCACAGATACAGCATTCGTATTGGACAAAACACAGAACACTGCGTACCAAAATACATGTAAATATAACATTTCGGTTGCCATCATGCCACGCATTCCATAATGCCGTTTTCTTAAAAAGTGCAGATGTAACATTATGATTCGCAGCAACTATATTAATCAATTTGGCGTGAACGAATTCATATAAATGCGCACATTTTGTTCCATTTTGTGCCTCGGTAATAATTATATCGCAACATTACCACGAATAATATCTGCAAAAAATGCATTACTGGTTTTATTGTTGTATTATCACTGATACTGAATTTGTATTGAGCAGCAGAAACTTCCAGCCTGTTCCAGGATAATTTGCATTCTCATCACTAATTAGTCGATAAAGTGTACTGTGTAGAAAATACTTATAAGTAGAGCATTTTTCCAAGCACTCGCATTTTGTAAAAAATGCAGAGGCAACATGATAATTCGTAGCAACTACATTAATCAATTTGGGGTGAACGAATTCATATAAATGCGCACATTTTGTTCCATTTTGTGCCGTGGTAATAATTAAATCGCAACGAACAATTTCTGAGATAAATTTATGGCTCACACTTGTTTTATTGTTACATTAGCACAAATACTGCATTCGTATTGTATAAAACAAAGGTTCAATCTGTCCTCAGAACAATTACTTTGCAGTTTCACAAATATACAGTAGGAAAAATGTAGTTTATACAGAAACACCTTCCGTAATTGAACATTTCGAATCCCAACGTGCCAAGCACTTCATAATGCCGATTTTATGAAAAGTGGAGATGTAACATTATAATTCATAGGAACCGCACTAATCAGTTTGGGGTGAAAGAACCAATTCATGCAAACGCGCACATTTGTTTCATTTTGTGCTTCACTAATAACTGAATCACAACCAACAATTTCTGTAACCAATGCATTGCTCACACTGGTTTTATTCTTGCATTAGCACAGATACAGCATTCGTATTGGACAAAACACAGAACACTGCGTACCAAAATACATGTAAATATAACATTTCGATTGCCACCATCCCACGCATTCCATAATGCCGTTTTCTTAAAAAGTGTAGATGTAACATTATGATTCCTAGCAACTATATTAATCAATTTGGCGTGAAGGAATTCATAAAAATGCGCACATTTTGTTCTATTTTGTGCCGTGGTAATAATTAAATTGCAACGTCGCCACGAATAATATCTGTAACAAATGCATTACTGGTTTTATTGTTGTATTATTACAGATACTGAATTTGTATTGAGCAGCACAAATTTCCAGTCTGTTCCAAGACAATTATTTTGCATTCTCATCACTAATCAGTAGATAAAGTGTACTGTGTAGAAAATACTTGTAAGTGGAACATTTTTCCAAGCACTCACATTTTGTGAAAAATGCAGATGTAACATGATAATTCGTAGCAACTACATTAATCAATTTGGCGTGACGAATTCATATAAATGCGCACATTTTGTTCCATTTTGTGCCGTGATAATAATGAAATCGTAACGAACAATTTCTGTAACAACTGATTTTATTGTTGTTTTGACACATATGCTGCATTTATATTAAATAATACAAATTTCCAGCCTGTCCTGACTGCAATTATTTTACATTTTCACCAATAATCAATAGAGAAAGTGTACTATGTGAAAAATACTTGTAGATGGAACATTTCGAATCTCCACGCGCCAAGCACTCCATAATGCTGAATTTATAAAAAGTGCAGATATAACATTATAATACGCAGCAACTCATTAATCAATTTGGAGTGAATAAATTCGTAAAAATGGGCACATTTTGTTCCGTTTTGTGCCCCGGTAATAACGAAATCGTAACGAACAACTTCTGTAACAGGTGCACCACTCACACTGATTTTTTTGTTGCATTGGCACATTTGCTGCCAAGCACTACACATTTTGGATATTATAAAAAGTGCAGATATAATATTAATCAATTTGGGATGGAATAATTCATATAAATGCTCATATTTTGTTCCATTTTGTACTTTGGTAATAATTAAATTATAATGAACAATTTACATAACAAATTGATTGTCCACATTGATTTTATTGTTGCATTAGCCCAGACACTACATTCGTTTTCGAATATGTCGGTTCCCAACGTGCAAGACACCCAGTACGGTAAATTGTTTAAAAAGTGCTGATATAACATTATAATTCCTAGCAACTTCACTAATCAATGTGCGGTGAAAGAATTCATATAAATGCGCACATTTGCTCCATTTTCCACCTCAGTAATAATTAAATCACAACGAATAACTTTCGTAAGAAATCCGTTGCTCACACTGGTTTTGATGTTCCATTTGCACAAATATTGCAATCGTATATTGGACATAATACGTTTCGAGCCTGTTCTCAGAACAAATACTTTGAATTTTCACAAATAATCAGCAGCAAATGTAGGGCGTACAAAAATACTTGTAAATAGAGCATTTCGATTCCCAACATGCCACTCACTCCATAATGCAAAATTTATAAAAAGTACAGATATAAGATTATAATTCGTAGCAACTCGTTAAGAAAGAATTCATATAAATGCGCACATTTAGTTCAAGGTTGTACCTTGGTAAGAATTAAATCACGACGAAGAATTTCTGCAACAAATCCATTACTCACATTGATTTTATTGTTTTGTTGGTACAGATACTGCATTCTTACTCCATATTTTGCATTTTGACTAATAATCAGTAGGAAAAGTGTACTGTGGATAAAATTACTTGTAAATAGAAGAATGTCATGTAACCTGCAGAGGTAACTAGCAGTTTTGGGGTGGAAGAATTGAAGGTCCAAATAGGTTAAATAGTAACACGCTTACCAGTGCCTTCTAGAAACTTGTAATGTACAATGTAAGTAACTGTTTACTGAAATTGAATGTTATGAGCTGCATATAAGAAAACCTAACCCCAAGGAGAGTCGCAGCATAAATTTTGATCATCGGCGGGCCCGTGCAGGTGCTGCCTGCCGTTGGTAGCATTTGCACGTATTAATAAATGAGCATACACGTCTTTAACAAGTTTGCAACAAAACCAAACGAACAACTAACATTTATCAGCCGCGATAAGTGGTAATAATCCCGGAGCAAATTAAATAACCGAGCGTTTGTACAAAACTACTCCATTAATCGAGCCCAATGCGCATGTGCATATTTGATGGGCCGCGTTCTTTTGCCGGGGCATTCCACAATGGTAGATTAATGGGCCGGGGCCCCATAATGAGGCTAGAAATGACGGAAATCGCGAAATCCGCCTGATGCCAGCAGATTTATGCGATGGGATTCCTGTAACTCACTCCATGTGCGACCGCGCGCGCCTCTCCGGAAAATATCCGTGATTTAGAGCCCTCCGGAATGCAATTGCGAATTAGAAGATCGGAAGGCCGGCCCTGACGCGGAAGCTGAAAAAGCGGTAGGAAGTGGGAATGCAGCTCGCGATTTTTTGCCCGCTCTTTGTGTTCGTCGCAGGAATTGAAAGTTAATGAACTGAGTGACTGGCGTTTATCGATGTACAATCAGGCATGTCCCGTACAAATAATCCGCGACTACTATTCCGAGGACTCCGGCCGAGGGAGGCCTCTGCGCCGCGAGAACGTTCCCGGTTTTTGCTATTTGGATTTATGGTGGCTCGTAAAAGACCAGTGATCGCGCTGCACTGCTATAAAATATTCAGCTGACAAATTGCCGGAATGAAATTTTTTTAATGGAATGATTAATTAAAATTATTTGCCGATTATGCGACACTAATTTAAAATATCCTCCCATTCATTCATTTTTTTAAGGCACAAAAATTCCATTCTGCAAAAGCAGCTGTGAATTTCAAAACAATTCTTAGCGTACAATTTTGCGAACGAAGTAGATTGAAAAATTGAACAGGGCTTTTTTCTCATAACTACGAGGTTAATTATCAAATTTAAATATAAAAATCAAGCAAATCTACCTGCGCAACTAATATAATATAAAAACAAGGACACATTAATATGATTTTAACAACCAACATCCTGTATTGATTCAATGCTTTATTATTTTCTCAGAAAAAATGTATAAAATTTATAAAAAATAAAATTTTCCATTCTTTGTTTCGAACTGTAATCTAAAGTAATTTAAAACCAGAAGAATTCAATCTAAAATAACTATCAGATTAAGAGCCTATACTTTTAATATTTTTCTCCAATCAAATTTTGCAAGAATTTAATTAAGTGAGCAGCATAAGACCAAAAGTTATTTTTTTTATATTTCAAATTAGTAGCTTCAAGCAGCATTATTATGTTATTTATTGCACAGCAATTACAATAAAGAAAGAAACGAACTGTCAAAAATTTTTTAAATAAATCCCTAAGTAATTACACTTCTGTGTTCTCAATGCTTCTATAAAATTTTGGCCCAATTATACAGCATCTTAAGGCATTGAGTTAATTTAGACTAATTTAGAGCACTTGAGGCTCTTTAGGTTACTCGAATGGCCAATATTAAAATTAAAATTTGGTTTAGACCGCGTTGTCTTTCGAGATAAACCCTTAGAAATCACTCATGATTTGGTCTATATTGCTCTGTGCCATACATGCGAAGTCAGCGGCACGTAACCGGTTGAAGAGACGTGGTTGTGATGCTTAAAATACCAAAGCCTTGCCCGCAACGTAATGCCAATGCTTAAAATACATATTGTTGGTGAATTTTAATAATTATAGTGGGTCATACTCAGTCACTACTGTGTTTTTCTATTTGTACTTTTCACAAGAACAATTGCTAGCATCGTTTATCCTTAACATTCCACTGAAAACGTGGTTTCAGAAAGATGGGGTTCCAAATGGGGAGAAGAGTGTCAGTATAACTACTGTTTCTTTTAAATTGTCGAATGTTAGTTTTCAATATTTAAAATTTTATTATTATGGCATGTTAAACCACTTGAAATATATATTAGCGCATAAATTTAACTATGAAATTCTTATCTGTATATTTTTCTATTTGTCTGGTTCAGCCTTCTAGTTGGATATCTGCTACATCTTGGTGTGCCCGCTATCATTCCCTGAACTACAAGTTCTTCCACATGGGTGTCTGGTCTTCATGTTATATGACCAAACTATCCAGTAATGTTATAATTAATCGCTCTGTTATCTTCACGTCGTCTACTATTAATGCATTTATTCTTCTCGCAGTGTAATATTGTCGACGTTTCGTAAATAAGAAAGGTTTTGATTTTGTTGGACGTTTTGGCCTCGTTTATCCCTAACCTGACGAGCTAGTTCACTTCTTCATTTTTGTCTATTATTTGAGTAAGCTCTTCAGCTATTACTGTGGTACCATTGGCTTATCCGAAGTTAGTTATTTTGGGACCACCAATTGAAACACCCATAGATGTTAAAAAGTTGTGGACCTAGTTTGCGGTTGGGTTCTTCAGATAGTTGATCGCCAATCCTTAGAGTTGCACAGTTGAATAAATGGAAAATGAGATGCACAAGGTGTAAAGGTACACCTACCTGTAGAAGAATTTCCCATAATTTTTGCCCGACTACCGTTTCCAACGCTTTTCCATAATTATAAAGTACAGTTCCATCGGAATGTAGGACTTTTGGACTTCTCTATCAATTGCCTAACCTCAAAAATATGTTCCCTGGTACTCTTACCTGGTACAACACTTGCCCCCTTTTAAGGACTTTGGTTGGCTAAATAGATTTTTTATCTTTTGTTTACGACGTATAAAAAATGTGCTTGCTGAGGATATTAACTGGATTGTTCTGCGGTTCTCCCATTTACCGTTTCCCAACATCAGTAACCTTATCTAAAGTATGATCAAAAATTATTTTCATCCAGTATGGCTATGGAATAGTTCCCAATTTATGAATGAAACTATAAGCGACTTAAAAATCAAATGCCAAGATTGACATTTAAGTATAAACATAGTTGCATTCATAAATTAGGAACTATTCCATAGCCATACTAGATGAAAATAATTTTTGATCATACTATATTTCCGTTGTAAGACAGCAGTTATATTTTACTGTCCAGGTTTTTGGTTTGCACTGTCTCGAGAACTATCTATGGGTTTTTGCTTTATACCTATCGTATGCATGTCTTCTTCAACTTGCCCACATATGCCTGAGATGTATTTATTTCGACATAATCTTTGGATACCTCTATTCAGTTGCATCAGTCTGGTGTAATAGTTTTCTTTTTTTCTTCTAGGTTTTGTAATGTACTATCGGATAGTCAATGTTGTTTTTTTCTCTATTCGATGTTTACCCTGACCCTGACTCTTTCATAACCCTGTGTACCTATACCAAATATCATTCGCTGATCGATTTTTTAACTATACGTTTTCTATGGACTCTACTATGGTTGTTCATATTCGGTTTCTATTTTATTTATTCCTTTCTGTTTTCTTTTTAGGCATTTCAGCTTCAGTTGCATGTCAATAGTAACTGATGCTCACTGGTCAGATACGCAGTTCAATACTAGTTGTGCCGTGACTGTCTTCACCATTGTTCTCCAGTCTCTTCATCTATCTCCCAGATAGAGATACAGCTTTTTTAATCTGCTTGAAAGTGACGAGATCTTCTTCAGTAGAGTATTGCATAAGACGTTGCTGATATCAGTCGAGAATGTTCCTACAGTTAGTTTGATATGACTATAAGTTTCCTGTCCATCCATGCGTTGAAGTCTGCTAATATAAATACCAGCCCTTGCTTAGGTATATTAGTGATTACTTCGTCCAGTTGTGCATAAAAGTTTGCCATTCTCGCTTCACCAGTGCCTGCTGTTGGTGCATATATGTATTTGGATGTGATTTATATGGATTGGTTAAGAATGTAGCTTTATAGAAGTTATTTTGTCGTAGACTGCTCTCACCCAGATACATCCACTTTATCTACTTATTCCAAATTAGACGCATTTTTTATCTTTACTTAAACGAAACATTTTACTGTAGTTTAGCAATATATCACAGGTAAATGATAGATTTGCTTAGCTTCCTATAAATACTAACCTGCATTGCTTTTTCGACAAGGCTGACCACCTTCTCCATGTACCTTCTCGTTCACCTGGATCATCAGAGTGAACTGCAATTAGCCCCTCACAATGCCTGCACAGCTGACACGGGGCTCGATAGTTGTCCTCGTTGAAGCTGCATTTCCTTCAGACTCACCACAGCCAGATAATCTTGTAGTCTATGGACCTCTTTTACGCTGGCAAACTCCCAGCTCCATGTGTAGAAACGCGATCCGAGCTCCTTGCGTGTGGTATCCTCAAGGTCCTACCTTTCAAGGTGCCACGAAGATGCACTCGTGCTTAGGGACTGCCTTTGGGTGACCACTGTGAGTCGGATGCTTTCCTTGTGTATCACGAACATCATATTTTTGCAAATGTATTTGCCGTTTTTGAATTTTAATTAGTTTAATTATTTCTATGACGCCTGTATTCACCCAATAAAAGTATTAATTAACACTTTTACCGGAAAAATTGTATTAATTTTTTCCCAATTTGGGAATTACAAGCGTTTTGATTCCCTTGTGGGAATTTTTTATCTCCAACCCAACCTACTTAATTATTTTATATACAAACATGATAAATTGCATTACCTAATTTACATATTTGATCATTATTATACATACAATTCGCTTTACTTTTATGACTTAACTGTTTGAATTATTTAATTCACATTAAATAACAATTAATATGTACTGAGCTAGTTATCATAAATTTCTAATTAATAATTTTCTATGGTAGAAATTACAGGTGTTAATTCCAATTTGTAGAAGGACTAAATGCGAATGAACGGAATTCTCCAGCCATGCAAAAGGCAAAAAGGTAAACCGATGCATTAGAAAGCGATTGCAGCCTAAGTTATGTTAGGTTAGTGTTTTTTTGGTAAAGAAAAAAGAATACAGTTAGCTACAGACTTAAATTAATAAGATCGCTTAAAATCCGAAGGCTACCGTCGATCACACGAATTTTAGCACTAAATCGGCGAATTAATATTAAAGCCCGCCGTAAAATATGCGGCTAACAGAATCTAACGCGGTTCGCATAAATCCATTTCCAGCAGCCAACGGCTGATTAAATAATTCGGCAAGAGGCAATAATCAAAATCGAGTAAAACGTGGGTACAGCCGAATATAACCGGACCCGGCATGGCCGTAATATAGTACGCTTGCATGCGAATCCGCATTATCAATAAATTACGGCATTAAAATACCATAGCCGTAATGGTCTCTCGCTGTTTGTAATGGTGGCTACGCTGGCCCGGGCAGCCGATGTGTTCATTCATAATTGCCTTGAGTGCTTTTGTCAACTATCTAGTTTATGACACTCACTGAAATTCATAAACCAATTTAGAAGCTCTTACGCTACGCGGCGATATAATTTTGCTTTACGGCGCGAGTATTTTAACGAGAATTTCAACACGGCGCTAATTATTCGACGAGATAGTTCGCACTTTTCCCTCCGAAGTGTTTGATAAAAGCCAGCCAGATAGCCTTATGGAGCGTCCGCGATTCCGCTAATACCGCTTCCGTTTTCAGCCGCAGGCTGCGAGAGAACTACAATTGACCGCGATGCAGTCGGTAATTAGTTCCAAATAAGGGCCAGCATGCAGTACTCGTCTGCTTTATTGGCCGCCGTAAAAAGCACATATTTTGAGCCGTTTCTAGATTTCCAGATTAACCCACAGATTTATTGCTATCCATGCTATTGCATTGTCTTTGCCTTAATTTGCTATTTTTATGTATCAAATCCATAACGTACATATCTGTTAGTACCACCACCTTAATGGCACAGTGGACAGAGTGCTGGAATTGCAATAGTGGATAGAAACTTTTTGTGCAGTTCACTGGATCAGTACTGAGTAGGGTGACTATTCGACATTGTAGACTTGCTGCAGCTCTTGCAATTAGTTCATATTTTATTTAACCTCTGGGTGGGTGGCCATGACTGTTTTCCGGTTGTAACGTTGATTTTTAAAACTTCAAATTTGAAGTTACTTAGTATGACTATACAACTTATCCCTCTTCCTAAAAATAATTATTCTTGGAATACCTTGGACCGACCAACAACGTGGAACTTCTACGCGGTATGGCAAAATAGAAAGAATTCACACCATACTTAAAACACGAAAGCATATAATGAGCTAGGGTAAATACAGTTTACTGCAATTGAAAGGTGGATAGCAAGAGACGACCCTGAAGAAGAAGAAGATACTCTTGGCTATATAGCCTAAGTCAATTGTGCAATATTACACTGTCCAGCTATTAAATTTAGAAGTACTACCAGTAAAATCATAATTTCCATGTTAATAGCCAACGTTCAAAATAGATAGGACACAGGAAGAAGAAGAAGTAGTATCATACTTATGGCATAATTGCTGCTATATTTCGTGTACATTGTTGCCGAACTGTATAAAGGGTAACATTTTTTCCATATTTTTTTATTTCAGTTATTGAACATTTCATATAATAGACACGGTATAAATAATGTCAACCCTCCTAAAACTACTAATGAAGATATCAGCTAGAGCATGATTCGTCAATTACAGAAGGTCCTTTTCTTCTATTGTGGCTATAGGGATCTCAGGAACTAAATATAGCAGGCAAATAAACGGTTAAATCTATGTCTAACTGTGTTACTTTGAATTTGATCTGAAATGCTATCGACTGTTCCCTCGCTATTGGTAGATATCACTGATCAAAGTCATTATTTTAATGGCCTTAGAAAATAATTCATACGATCAAGTCAGGTTCAAGTTCGGTTTTCTTTTCCATCCAATCATGTATATTGCCGCCCTTTCCCAGACTCTTACAGTCTTTGGCGTTTTCTGCAGCTCCATCCTTCTTTTCTGAGATAACGTGTCATGACCTTAGTAAATAGGTGAGATGTTTGTATGGTTGGTTTTCTCCTTCTTCTTCAATCAGCTATGAACTGTTCATTTTTGAACAAAGGCTTTACCTGAGTTCTCCAATATTCTCTATTTTGTGCTTTATTTGTCCATCTTAACGCTGTGGTGTTTATGATGTCACCTTTCCATCTAGTTTAGGACAGTTGGTAAAACCTGAGTCCCCCTGGGGGAATTGAGAGTTTGTTTGTTACAGTCCGAAGGTGTCGCTTCGAATTTTCGCCCAATTTTGCTGTAGCTCCGGCAAGTTGGAACGCTGTAGGATACTCTAGGCCAGGGGTCTCCAAACTACGGCCCGCGGGCCAAATTCGGCCCGCCAGTGCCATCAATCTGGCCCACGACAGCCAATGTTTTACTGTTGTTACTATTGCTGTGATAAGTTGAATGGAAGAGAATTAAAACACAGAATGATAATTACTCGGTTTTATTTACTTGCAAGGTAAAACTTTACAACAGAAATGATGACGCAGAAAACTCATTTTAAGTATCTAAGCTTAAGCATATTAATAACTAACAAATACTTAATATATACACTAATAAAACAAAAAAACACTAATGAGATGTATGTAATTGTGATTTTCCACCGACAATTGTTTGTAGTTGTGGATTAATTTTACTTGTACCAATTATTAAAAGAGATTTAAGATGCTCATCGGTTAATTTAGATCTGTAAACATTCTTTGTGTACTTCATCTTGGAAAACGTTTTCTCACACAAGTACGTAGTACCAAAAACAGAAAACAACCCACGAGCAAATGTATGCAAATTATCAAATTGTACCAGTGGAAGACTCTTATAAAATTCCAATAAAGATGAATTTTGATATTTGTTCTTAAACATATCACTGCACTGTAAATCAATAATTTCCATTTGCACTTCCGGAGCCAAGGTTTCAATGTCAGAATCAAAAGGATTTTGAAAAAGCTTAATTTCACTCGCAATGACATCAAAGTCTGAGAAACGAGTATCGAAATTTATCTTTCAGCACTCAAAGTTTCGACTGCAAAATCGACGGGAAATTTAGTCTCTGTAGTGTGGCTGAATATTTCACATGTTTTAAAATGTGTGAAACATTTTTTACGTAATTGCGATTGAAATAGTATTATTTTCTGCTTGAACGATTTGATATTGGTGTATAAATCAGGGAGAAGCTGATTTTCTCCTTGCAATCTCAAATTCAGTTCGTTCATATGATTTGTCAAATCGACAAAGAATGCTAATTTCCACAGCCATTCACTATTTTCTAAATCGGCACAAGGGCGATGCTTCTCATTCAAAAAAATTTCGATCTCTGCTCGAAGTTCAAAAAAGCGCTTAAGGACTTTTCCGCAACTAAGCCATCGTACGGCAGTATGATATGGCAAGTCATTTTCTCCAATCTCTTCAATAAACTCGCGGAATTGTCGGTGATTCAGCCCTGTAGATCTGATGAAGTTAACAACTGATATGACTGGTTTTAGAACTTCAGACAAATCCAAACATTTTCCGCACAAGGACTGTTGATGAATGATACAATGTAAGACTAATGGTTTTGAACCACCATCATTTTCTACAGCCTTTGACACAAGTGCGACCACTCCTATATTTTTACCACACATATTTTTGCCTCCATCGGTGGTGATAGATTTCAAGTTTTTCCATCGAAGGTTCTTTTTATTAATGGCATATTCAACTCCCTTAAAAATATCTGCCCCAGTTGTCGTGCCGTGAATACTATCAATATCAAGAAGTTCTTCATACACTTCATAGCTTTTATCTACTCCACGAATAAAAATCAACACTTGAGCAGTATCTGACACATCCGTTGACTCATCCAAGGCTAGAGAAAACCACTCAAGATGTCCATTTTTGTCAGACAGTTGAGATGATATATTTTCTGCGATGTCTTGCACCCTCCGAGCCACGGTGTTTGCTGACAAACTGACACCTTTCAATAAATTTACCTTTTCGGGGCATATTTCTTCAGCTACTGCAATCAAGCATTCTTTTATCATTTCTCCATCGGTGAATGGTTTTCCACGTTTTGCGATTTCAAGAGCCACACGAAAGCTGGCGCGAGTTGCAGATTCTTGCTCAGCATTTGCTTTGGTAAACAACAATTGCTGCGATTTCAGTCCGCGCTTTAAAGCTTCAAATTTTTCCGTCCGCAAACTTCCTGTATATTTAGTGTAATTTTGAAGATGTTTCGATTCATAGTGACGTTTAATGTTATATTCTTTGAGAACAGCTATGGTTTCATTACAAATTAGACATAGCGCCTTATTACTGCATTCAGTCACAAAATACTGAACGTTCCATTTATCTTGGAACGTTCTGCATTCACTGTCTATTTTTCGTCTCTTTTCCATACTAATAAATCACACATAAAACAAGTCTAATCAAAATACTCTTATGCACGGGTGTTACTTTATTTCACAATAGGCAGTTTCGCTACCTTCGCCTGTCCCACGCAAACTGACTCACAATGACGCCGCTAGCGTTTTTATACCTATGCAATTACTGCCATCTAGAAGTGATCGGAAAAACTAGCCAGAAGCAGAACTTTCTCTAACTGAAATAGATAGTACATAGTATCACTGCTTGCCACTACATAGATGTCCTTACGTGTCACAATACACTGAATACACAATCAATAGTAATTGAAATGCAAAAAAGCCTATGTTTGCTTAGGTGGACAGAAAAATTAAAATCGTTTTGGCCCGTGGAACATACCGAAAAAATTATTATGGCCCTAAGGCTTCAAAGTTTGGAGACCCCTGCTCTAGGCTGCTTAAATGGTTTTTAGTTACTTTTGATTTCATGTTGGCTCTCCTTTCCGTACAGAGCTTTACAGTGCTTCTATTTTCCGATCTCTCTTTTCAGAAATTCCGGGCATTCATTTTACTTTCAAAACTATGTGACGTATTTGTTGGGGTCTTCCTTTTGGTAACGCTTTGTGGACGGATTTTCTTCCGAAGAACTTGTCGACAATATGGAGCAGATTTGATATTGGTGAATTGCTACTCCCATCTGATTAGCTCAAGATGCGATAGTATTTCGGAAGTAAAACATCGATTGGCCGCCCTTAAAAAAAGATAAGATTTAGTAATCTCTGCTTTCACGTGGTCTATTGCTTTATCGAATTTATTGTTAGGCCTTTTTTTTTCTCCTTTTACTTTCTCTTCTCATGTCGTTGCCTATTCATCTCATCTGTGATTTTGTGTTGTTGCTCCGATATTTCCACGAAAGGCTCGAGATTCCCTTTGGTACCTTGTGAACACGTGAAGAGTCATCTATTGCTTATTAGATGACATTTGCTGTGTGGGTTTTTAAATTTTATACTGTGCACTTTTGTTTGCTAAGAATAATAAACGACTGATTTTACTGGAATATTTAGGCCATCCAACAGTTGTGCGAATAATTTGTTTGTTTATTGATGCAATAATTTCTCATTTTAACTATATCAACTTTTGGGGAACCGATACGTGATTATTTCATTTGACGGGGCTCACTTCAATCAGGGCTTTCTACTACTTCGCCCAATCGCTTCCGTGCGCTCTTGTCTAATTAGACCTATTTACTTACACCGTTCTCGTATTCTATGCGTGCATCGAATCCGTTGTAATAATTTATATATTAACAATTTGAATTCTGGGGTACGTTCGCATTTATGAATTAGGTGATATTCAGTGTTTTGAATAATTGTATTGTCGATGTTTGACCCTAGCTGTCTTTGATTTCCTGGGCATCTATCATCTCTTTGTAGCCTCTCATCCGTTACAGCTGGACTACTTCGTATGGTTGAGTGGACTGTATTACGGTAAGCTGTTAAGCCCTTGTAAAAATAAATTTTATAATAAGCTAGGACTAACTATTTTCCAATTTGATACACATTGCATTTTTGGTTATTTTACAAAATTGACAAACTGAAGTAGTAGAATAAAATGTGGAAACACAATAAAGTTACTTATACTTTTAGAAATTACTTAAGCCTGAAAATATTTTTTATAATTACCTGAGCTTAGTTCATTTACTGCCTAATTCAACTTTCATTATCTCGCCTGTTCCCATGGCTGTCATTAAGTCCATTATTTTATGGATGTCTCGATTCGATTTAATTTCGGGTATTACAAGAACTTGCTCACTCTTGGCTGGGTCTCGGGCATTCAGCCGTGAGGCGAAATTAAAGCTGGAGCTGATTTTCCCATAAAACGCAATAAAACTGTAACGACTTAACTGTAAACACCTAAAAACTGAAGTAATCAGATAAGTAGCCATTCGAGATAAACCCAAATTAAGGCAGCCCATCTGCATGAGGCGTTTCGGCGATTTCGCTCTGGAAGCGACACTTTGAGGTGATAATTCGTCTAATAGGACCTTTTAAAACAGGTCGCACTCTCGCTGAAAGCCCGTATTCTTGCCGTTATCTGCGGGCGTATCGGCGCTGGGAATGCGCCATTTATTCCCCCGATCTGATGTAGTAATTGTGCCCGCATTTTTCCGAAATCGCGCGCTTCCTGCTCGTAATGCCCTTCCTTCTTATTTCGGCGTTTCCAGGATTAAGACTGCAGTTGCGGCCGTATTAATCGTGCGCTTCCTACTTTTTGCGCGGCGATTAACACGATTGTTGCGCCCGTGTTAAGTAAACGGAATGGCACAAAAACGCTAATTATTGCTGCCAGTTATTTTAATTAAGGTGCGGAATGCGTCTTCATTTCTACCGTTTGCTCCTGGCTATGGAGCCGTTCCAGTGTGCCTGCGATTCTGCCAAAACAATGAGAAAACACTCGAAGTTAAATATAATTTCTTGGATTCCTGTATACAAGATGCCTCCAAATCGAGTAGATTAAGTCAAGAGATCGTGCAAATCCAAAATGTGCCGGAGCACCATCCTGAATAGATCACTTGTATGTGCGATGGTGAGAACTCGTTTTCTAGAAAATTTAATAAACTTTGCTTTGCTGTAACAGTACCTTTGAAGAATCCCTTTGAGCTCCTTCAAGATACCTTTACTTCTTCATTAAGGCAGGTGTTGAAACTAAATAAGAAAGTAGAGGTACGCACTGTTTGGAAAAATGTTCCTTTAAGTGCTTTAGGTTTTGTAATAGCTGCTAAAGCATACATTTGTATCATGTGTCGTTACTGAAGTTCGCTCTAGAACTAATGCAAATTAAGAGTTTTCTCTGGGAACTTGTGCCCAGTACGTTACCTATTGCGAATACCAGTAATTGCAAATGGGCTAATAAATATTCCGTTACCCGGGCATACCTGCGACCTCAGCCCATTACCCGAATATCGCAAAAAACGCATGCATATTAAGCGGTAACGGAAAAATCATAACTTATGGGAGTTAATTGGAAATTAATAGTATTGTCAGGGATCATGCCTTTCCCTCACAGCCGCGAATAACTCATCTCGTTTAATGTAGGTGTGTAGGTATTCCGAAATACCACACAGTACTTAGCAGCTAATAGAAAAAGCGCGCTTAATTAATTGCCCAAACGCTCTGCGACCATTTAATCATTAGGAACAAACCGCGTTGTTGAAATATGACCTAAGTGCCCGCAGTTACGGCTATAAATAACTGTCTTTGATGCTAAGAGGCTGCAATTTGAAGAGCAAGGAATGACAAATGCGACCGTAGCTTATCGACATTGTTGGTATTGTTAGAGGTGTAGAGAAGGCTGCCATGAAATCGCTGCTCGTTTGCAGCTACACCGTCCTCTTGCCAGATTGATTGCGTACCTGTCGTTTGTTAAAATTTCCACTAGCAGCTTGTAGAATTTTCACACGGCCCTAATTTTCAAAAATTAATATTGTAGTATTCAATTTTTTTAAGAGCTTGATTGGCTTTTCACTAGTGTGAAATGTGATTACCTGCGAAGCGTTTTGTTTTGTATCTGAAGGTAATTCAAATTGTTTTTTAATACATTTTGAAAACATATTTACCTTAAAAAAAGACGTTGAACGTCTTTTCTTAAGTTAATTTACGGTTAAAAAGCTGTGGTGGTTTTTCACTCCCGAATGATTATTGTAAATTCTGCTTGTAGATACCGCTTTGATATAATACAAATTCACAATAGGAAGAGGGCGTGTGAGGAGTTTTTTCGCTTAAACTCAAAAACATAAGTCAGGAGCAAGGGCCGCGGTCGCTAAACACGAAGAATCTCGAGGCAAAGGCATAAAGAAAACGCAAACCGGGAGTTTGAAAAGCAAGGAATGCCAGCTTTTATTCAGCGGGCTGGCAGGAGCTCGGCCGTCCGCAGGAGTACTGTTATACTAATTAACAAAATTAATTAATAGTATTGTATATGTAAAAGAAATTGCTCGCGGTTAATTCACTTGTTGAGTTTGATATATGACATACTTTTAGCGCTCGGCGAATACAACGCATTTATTACCGCGGACTGCTTTCAATGTTTTAATAACTTTTGGCTATTCCTAAATCGCCCGGGCCATTATCCGCCTCCCATCGCTCAGCAAATACCGCCATTATTCCCAATCCGCATTTGTCTAAGCGCAAATAAGGCCCCGGACCGGCACGTAAGTTTTCACATATCGCTAGTTTTTTGCCCGTGAAAGTTCCACGTCTTTAGTAAGGAATGCGGTTGCCATGCATGCCGTGGATTGACAATACAATGAATGGGTACTGCTGGGCTACCATTTCAAAGCTTGTGTTGCCTCAGATATTATGTTGAACCCCTGCCAACAGACATGGAAGAGGTCGACCTTATTAGTGAAATTTGGTTGCACTTATGCAGTAAATCACGCCCTGGAGGAGCTGCGTGTAGATCGAGAATTACAAGTGCTCGGAATTAACGCCACTTCACTGGGCCTAACAATAGGGCCAACTGACAAAACGTCAATATCATAGCGCATATAATTCTAATTGGATTTCTAGAATGGAGCAATAGCACTTTCATAGATCTCCGACGTAGTCTGACTCACAAAACTTTATATATTTCCCAGATATAACATCTGGACAGTTAAACTGTCAGCTCCGATGCAATCTTAGAACTTAGAGACTCACCCAGGTAATGGTTTTACTGTGTCGACTAAATAGTACACGTTCCAATAGGAACATCTATGAAGAAACGAAATATTACACGGAAACAATGCCAAAAAACCAGGATAATAGTCTGTTTCTTTAAGCAGCAATATTTGCGTCCCCTAAATTCCTCACCTTATCTTTGTCCTGTGCTAGTGCTATCCATATTTTCTTGTAATTTTCTCTACGTCATCGATCCCGCGCCCTAAGATTTCCAGTCAACAGTGAGTTTGATCCGTCTTTATTCATTCGGGCGGCATGGCCTGCCCATCTCCATTTTCCTCCAGCTGTGATACCGACTATGTCTTCCATTTTAGTCCTTTGTCTTCTCCAATGGAGTGTATTTCTATCTCGTGGAGTCTACCCCAATATTGCTCTTTTCACACGATGTTAAGTTGCGAACCGTTTCATACACCTTTCTTCAGTATTATTTGTAAATCATACTCAGATATTGCTTATGCTCATAGTTCGGTTTACTTCCGCTGTTGAGCAATATTCTGATAGAACCGTATTTAAAATTCTGACAGAGAGCACCTCGAAAAGTCTACAGTATTTATATTTTGCTTCATTTTGCTCCAGCTGCTATAGGGATCATGGGTCAAAAAGGGGTATTACAGAGTGGATGAAAAATAGAGTAAGTTGAAAATGGAAGAAAACCACCGAAAAACCGGAATTACAACAGATGGTCGTAGAATTAAAGTAGTAGTAATAGACGCTAAATAGACACGGTATTGTTATCCCACAAAGACCAGAATTAACTAACTTTTCTCTTTTTGTTCTGCCATTTTCTCTGCTATCGACCATTCTATGCTATTTATATTTCTTCTTCTCCTTTCACTACTAGTTGATTGCCAAATAATTCCCCCATTTCCACTCCTAGGCTTTACATATTCACATTAACTGTTTTCTCTAGTAGAAGAAAATGCGTACATGCAACAAGAGTTTTTCTATCAGATGAAGATTTATATTTGAGATAATTACTTCCATGATATTGACGATTTAAACATTTTAACAACCACTGGTTGGGACTAAAATCGATAGCTTTGGATGTGTTTCTAAAATATATAATAACATTTTCGATCCATGACTATCTCAACACTATCATCTAATTTGAGGCATTTTCTATTTCTTCTTCTAGACGGAGCTCAATGTGTAATGATATGTTTGGTAGCCCCTCCATGGAAACATTAACTTTAAATAAGATGTTTCGTACGTAACTAATTTAACCGGTTTGTTTACCTTGCTAGCTCATGAATGTCCTTTAAGCACCTCAGTCGTGATTACAAACGATCACTATTTGCCAAAAACAGGAAGCTGGCCTGCACCGGTAGTGCTCTCGGGCTGAAACTGACTTCAAAGATATGCACAAGAAAAGCCAATTTGCATACACAAGTAACACAGATATATTAATTTTTCAAACACATAAAAATAAATGAAAAATTAGGGTTAACACTTAATGGCCATTCCTAAACACAAGTGTCAATTAGGAATGCAAAATCTACGTGTAATAGCTCGTGGCTACTCGCATTTACATTTAAAGAACATTGAAAACAAAACGCCAGAATAACTGTTTCTAAAAGCGCGCACGTTAGACTGCATGAAAGTCCGCTGTCAAACTTCGTGCTTCAAAACTCGTTTTCTCAATTCGCATGCGTATTGTTTGTCTATGTAACGCATTTCTATGCACTCACGAAAGCTTTACAATACAGCGTAAGGCCACATCTTATAACTTAAGATGTAATCGTTTCCCACATTAGGTTACCTTCAAATACTTGGGACCTTCTCGAACTGGTATTGCCCTGAATTACGTCATTTCTTGAATGACTTCAATATGAAATCCAGTCGAAGTCGACGAGAAAGCTCGAATGACTGACGTCGCGAAGCTACTCGGCTGGTTCGCAATTGTATGCGTATGACTTTCATCCTCTAGAACTAGATGGCTGTAAAATTATTTTGTTAAACATTTATGTTGGCAGTCGTGGTATTAAAAGTCACATTGGTATTTTCTATCTATTAGTTTAAGGTTATATCAGTAATGTCATGTTAACATATATCAGTAATGTCATGTTAACAAATACAAAAATTGCTGTTAAATACATAAAAAGTATAATAAAATACACAACTACAGCTGCCCTTTATTTCGCAGCAGGTGCGATTCACAAGAAGCGGCTTCACAAACGTTTGGCTTTGGGCTAAGCCCGCAAGCGACTAGATCTGTTCCCCGAAAACCCGCTGAACACAGACAAATTTAAGCCATGTATGCACAACAGGACCGTACTCGCTCACTTCAACTATGCTAAATATTAAACAATCCACGCGAGGGAGACCAACTGTCCATTTCGAGCCTGAAACTTTCCACGGTAGTGTTTCTTCGGCTATTCTATTTAAACGAAAATGGCACAGCAAATCTTTTGGCTCTATTGTGTCGCTTAATATTTTATAAAGTTTTATCATTTCTATATTCGTTTCGGTTACTATACGGCCCATTTGGTGATTCTGATTTGCATATTTGTTTGAAGTACGCAGATCTCTGACCCATAAAGGCATAGATGGTACAACTTCACTCAAGAGAAACATATTTCTTTGTTGATTTTTTTAATATCTTGTAACTGAAATAGGAAATTTATTATCTATCGCAGCCCTTCTTTTACCAAATTTGTATAGAATATCTACGTCGTCTCCATCTTGTGTTGTAATGATTCCAAGGTATATTTCTACTTTCTTTTGCGGATCTCGTTATCTTTCTGACTTATGTTAACTTTCCTCTGTAATACTGCTCAAGTTTCTTGTTGAAAATTTCAGATGCAAATTTTGGTGTACAGTAGCCCCAACTTCGCGAAAGCCGTAACGCAACTGGCTGACGTGTTATGTCATTACTTAAGTCATTGCGGGGCAATTTAATTTGAAATGCTAATGCGCACATTGCAGTTTGGCCCTGCGCAAGCCAAAGTAAATCGAGACGAAAATCGTTACGAAAATCGATCTGGTTTGAGCGCGACAGCGCGGTTTCGTGAACATGTCTGCTGTCTCGTATAATGGATGATGGGCCCAACTGTCAACCTCATTATCAAAGCGTTGCCTTTAATCGATCATCCGTTTTTGACGACGGCATTTTTCCACTTTTTGCGGCGTGTAATGCGCCGCGCTTTTAACTAACTGGCTGATAAGGCCTGATAGTTCAAGGCCGCCCCGGATCACACCGGAATTGCGTCCGGAAATGCATTACGACGCTTGCCCGAGCCAGGGATGTATGTTGTGGATCAGTACACTTTACTGCCAACTTTTAACGCTGTAGTTTATTCTAAAAACGATAATTACGTGCTTAGGGAAGTAGACCAGAAAGGCTTTGCTGCTTTCGATCGTTTACGATTGTTGGAAATTATTATGCGGATGCGAAAACTTCGACGTTTATGGCTGGGATCGATATGTAACGTATAAAGCAGCGTACGCAATTTCCATTTACTCTTTTTAACTAGCTTAAACAGTGATTAAACAAACTGCACTATGCCGAGGCTGTGTTGCATAACCGATTTTGTTTTAGATTTCAAGACATTTAAGCTTCAGTAAATACGGCTCACGTTAAACACATTAACATAAAAAAATCTGTTTTAATGGCTACTCATAATGGCCCCAATAGAGAAGTTGCATAACGACTTAGTATAGATTGTTTCCTGCATTTATCCTGTAATTTGCACAGAAAATCCCTTAAAATTTAATATATACGGATTCAATAAAATAAATCCTATTTTTAAAATTGAAATATTCTTACCGGCGCTATCAGATATCCCAGTTCTCATAAATCTGTATTAGGTGTGTCTGCCTACATTGCAAACATCATGAATTTCCCAGCTCGTGTTTTGGCACGTGCTGAATTACTGAATGGACGCAGTGTAGGTAGAAAGGTCTATAAATTAGGTGAGCCGCAGATAAACAGATAAGATTTGAAATTAAATGTTGTGCGAGTAATGACAGATACATGTGCAGCTGCTTTTCGCTGAGAGCCTACTTAGATTTAGGCTTAATTAATGACATTTTTAATGTGTGCGAAAGTAAGTCAGTAAATAGCCCAGTCAAAAGCATTCATGTGACAACATAATTAAGACTGCCTACTTGTTGTCTGCAGTTCGTTACCATCATTACAGAAGAATTGATATTTTATTTCTTTGATGCTATCGCTAAACAAAGAAAGTTAGATTTTATTTGTCCTTGTTAATTTTGAGTTTAGATTGGCCTTTTTCAGTGCTTTAAATGTGTACCTAGAACTTAGCTTTCTTCTAATTTGCGTTAGGAAATATTTTAAAATCCAATAAATGTGGCAGATTATCTTTAATTAAAAAAAAAACTCGACATCTCATAAAATTGTTGCGGCTTTTCACCAGTGTTAAATGTGATGGTAGCGGCTTTTCACTTTCACAGTTTTGGTTTTATTTCTTCTTGCTACTTTTTTCAAGTTACATTTTATTGCTTCAAATATGAAGGCAAAGCTGAGGTTTTATTCTAAGTTGCTTCTATTAACTTTTTTGCAAAAGATGAAGGTAATAGTCAACTCACAGCAATATCAGCAACTGATTTGGTAGTGTGAAATGCGGTATATTATTTTGTGTCATGAAACCAAAACTTAGCTGTCTTCTAAGTAATTTTATGGAATTTTTGAGACCGCAACAATAAGTATCATTGACTTATATTCTCACCCAATTTGAAAGTTAGTTACAACCCAGGCATGTTTAAAGTAAGCAAAGAGAAGGGTGGCTAGTTACGATCATTTCAACGTTAAGCTCTATTGTTGGTTTAAAAGCTATTTCTTAGCTATGCAAATTTAAAGCATATAAGTGTTTTTTCTGCCACGAGGTTACGTTGAGAGCTGCAGGTGTATGTTTCAGTTGGACTCTTGCATTTTCCCTCCTTGTGTTATGTGATATTTCCTGGCTTTGTTAAGCTCCGTCTGAAAGAGTTACTTGGTTTAATTAGCTCTGGCAGCTTAATTTTTACCTGTCAGAATGAGTTTATTTTGGCAAATTGATGGTTTACAGTTGGCATTCGAGTGCACTAGGCGGTGTCTACTGCATCACTCGTGTGAATTTCTTTGAGTTCATTTCTGATATTACGTTCTATGGCTTATTTGAGTAAATCTGTGCGTGATATCTCGTATTGAATAGCATCAGACGTTTTCTGCGGAGTTTTGGAATATTATACGAAATTGTGCCGTAAGTGTTGGCGCGGTCCTTTAGTAACTTCCGTCCGACTGATCGTTTTTTTTTGTTGCCAAGTGAACAGGAGACTGGATAAAAATAATTTATGGAAATCGTCTTAAGATTTGGCGTCTGACCCGTTATGGAGACTTGTGATTTAGTAAATGACGCCTCTCCGTTAATTTTCGCTTTCTTTATGGTCGATTAGTATGATAGAATTTGAGAAAATGCACCAGCGGGTGGATATAATGAAGATAGAAGGTTCTTAGATAAAGCAAAGTCGTTGAACAATTGTAGGACCTTTGCCTTTCAGCAATTTTCATTCCATTTTTAAATATATCTTGATAAGCCACTTCCTGATTATGCTACGTAGGACTGGGGAGAGAACGTTGAGCCGATTTACACCAGAAGTGAGTTTTCTAAATCCTCTCTGCTCCTCTGTGCTAATGGCGTCCTATTGTCTCAGAGCTGCCTATAATTGGATTTATTAACATGTAGTTATATGTTTAAATGAACTTTTGGCATCTTTTGTAATGATTAAAAGGAATTGATTGTGTGGCTTTTCACTACTCATTTTTGCCATAGCTTTGCAGTGAAGTTATACTTTCCGAAATAGTACGGTGGCTATATTAAAGTGCATTTGTTTTTTAATAACATTTTAGGTAAGACATCTTGAAATGTTGCACACATGTTATTTGTAATGAGACGGAGCCTGGATTCAATTTTTTATTACCAGACTTTTCAGGCGAGAAATGTTAGATTCTTCAAATGATTTATGGGAATCGTCGCCGGAATATCGGGCCGAAAGTACTCACGCCCACTGCGATCGCGACGAACTTGTTTGTCACAAAATAAAGTTCATTCCACGCGGCGATAGATAACAATATCGAATACATTCAAACAAAGCGAAAGGTAAATCAAGGCCCGTTTCCGATACCGACTTACACCGGCCGTGGCAATTTATGTCTGGGTTAGCTGAAAAATATTGCGATGGCACGAGATAAGCCGCGACTATGATGAAAGTGCGAATCTACGCTTCACCAGCTCCCGGCCGAAAGTGTTGTTCCACCGTCGTAACTGATTTTGACATCAATTAATTTTTCCTTCTTGTATTATGACAAGCTTTCGGAATTAATCATATCCC
Organism: Agriotes lineatus; assembly: GCA_940337035.1. Lineage (NCBI taxonomy): Eukaryota > Metazoa > Arthropoda > Insecta > Coleoptera > Elateridae > Agriotes > Agriotes lineatus. The sequence goes on along the minus strand of OW679197.1, from coordinate 57,958,057 downwards.
ATACATGCCCGCACTGTCAACGAAACATTTGGTACAGCTATTTCTCCGTTAGATTGTATCACGTCGGAAACAATAATAAATTAAATGCTCTATAGAAACGTTTCCAACCGTGAAATTTGTTATTGCAGTTGTTTTGTGAAACAAAACCATTTAATTCCGGAGATATTTAGGTAAAGGTTATTGCAGCTCGGTAATTTCATTTTTGCCGCCACTTGACTACACCTGTATACCTACGATATACGTAACGACGTAACCGTAATGAAATTAATGGTTGGCTGGGATGGATTGATGGTCGCAGGGTTTTAAGAAATCGCTAAGAAGTTCAGTAACTTGCAATTTGTGTGTGATATCTAGACGTGGATAGCTTAAACATAAATGGAATCATTGCTAGGGTAAGCGTTCAAAGGGAAATAAAACACAAATCATTTAAAGGTGACTGACATAAAAAAAAGGCATTTCACAGTGGTGAAAAGACGCGACAACTTTTCAATAATAGAAAATTAATGGCTACATTTAATTTTTACATAAGTATATGTAGAGACACTAACATTAATTGTTCACAATTTTACTAATCTACAACAATTTCAATTGTTTCAAGTTGTATTGTATTGTATTGTATTATCGTTAACCTCTTTTTACCTTGCGGTGTAGAGGCCGGTGCTTTATGTGCTTGCATCTAGCGGTACAATGCTCAACTTGCCCCGAACCATTGTGTGAAGTGTGTGTCATATGATGTGTTGACCTTGTTACTCTATCTCTTAGGTCTGTGGATCTGAGTAGAGCAATTTGTTTCAATTTGCATATTTAATTTTTTTTTGTCACAGGCTAAAATTGTGTGTCAACAATCACAATAATAATATATGTGTTCAAATCACAGCTGTGTTTTAATATTGTTGTGCTGGACACACTAAATGAGACAACACAAATATGTCTTTTACAATGTCCTTTTCATGTAGTGAAATCTGCGGGTGTCTTTTGATCTCGCTTAAATCAATATTTATTTAAATTTCTGCATTTCTGGCCATGTCGGCGTTCTGAAAGCAACCATCGGCCCCGATTTGCAATCACATTAAAATAACAACAAGCCCCTGCACGCACTAATATCCAAAACAGGAAGCAGCTTAAACGTCTTAGCCTGATTTTTTGGAGCACGAAAGCCACGGACAAAAATGCGGCTACACATCTATAATGCCGGTATTGAATGTGAGGTGTCGAGCATTTTGGGCGTATCGAAAAATATCTCTCGCCTCTCGTCACGACGGCTCTTCTCTCCTCGGCAGAAACAAGAATGCCGACCTTATCACCCGTATTTTAAATGTCATTAAGATTTGAGATCGGCGGTCTTTATTTTCAGCACCAAATACGCGCACTATGAAGTGTGCTAAGGAATATAAATCGCCCCAATATCGGCCGCGCTTTCAATTAAGATTTCTCAAGCTTGTTCTTCATTTTTACTAATTCCATCTCGTTTTTTGCAGGTGAGACCACGCTCCGTACAACTTGGGAAAAGCAGCGATAATTACCCCGGACGAACAACAGCAGTACGTAATTGCAGTTATTTCAGATGTATTGTTTTTTAATAAGTACGTGAAACTCAAAGATTGAAAGTTGATTTGGCAGGAATTAACATCCAATGGTAACTATTTGATGCATAATTAAGTAACGTTTTTAAGTTATCATATCTTTTCACCAGTGTGAACCTTATTCGGGCCGCTTATTCCCAGAATGAAATAATTTCAGTGCCCTCCTGTAGACTCTATCTTAGAATAAATAATAAAACAGTCGTTAAATACTGTCAAGCTATGCTAATTGCAGAGCAATTTTCACATATAATCTCATAAGAGCATTAATTCTTTCCGGAAATTTTTTTGAGTGCGTTCCAACAACGTCATATTAATTTGCCCGAGCGGGACGCGAGGGCAAATTAGGACGTTGTTGAATGCACGAAAAATAATTTCCGGATATGAATTAATGCTCGAATGAAGATTCGGTAAGAAAATCGTAACGACACAAACCCTAAAAAGAAGTAATGTCTACCTACAAAAAATTTCCAAGAAATTTTTTTGTTGTCTTGGATACGGCTCGTGAACTAATTTTTCTATTGGTCATTAATGAGTGTCGTACGATTTTCATTGAAAACCACCAAGAGGAACAGTCCATAGAATTAAAGCGCTGCGTTTGAGAAAAAGGAAAAGATTGTGTTATAAGAAATATTCTGTATTCTGTAGACACCCAACCCGATGGAATTTGGGGCCATTTCGACCGAGGTGTCGACGTGATAGATCCACAAAAGGGCGGGGTCACATCTCAATTCCTTCCAGCTTGTTTCACTATCTGTTTCGGACAGGCCCGATACGAAGCCCGGCAAAGACCTAAGTGCCCTAACTTGTTTAGATAAGGGCTGCGTTTGTCACCGGCCGTCGAGAACTTGGAGATCTGGGAATCGAGGCGGTTGGAATTTATTAATCGGTTCGCTAATGAAGAAATTCGGAATATTTATGTGATTGTTCGAGTTGCCAAAACCACCAGCAGCGCAAGTGAAAGCTCTATAAATATCCCTAACCAGCTCAAAAATGTTGGCGTAACTGTACCTGGCAAACACAATAAAATAGGCTTCTTTATTACCGTTAAGCCGAACCAGGTCGCTCGGATAACTAATATTAATAAGCAAATCCAGGTGTGAGAGATGCTATCTGCTCGCTCTGTAGGCTCAAATGAAAAGTTTATTGTGTACCTTATTGCTTTCTCGAAGCTGCCTGGGGGCAGCGGCGTAGGTGACACTATCGAATAACTTAATCAGGACCAGCTGAAGAGCGTTTCAGGAATACAATAAAATTGGACATTCTTTAAAACCTTCAGGGATCAATTAAAGTTTGGGCGAAATTAATTTTTTTTGTGTGAATTGTTTATTTAAATAAAAGACTATCATCTCAAAGAGTTGGGTTTCTACATCTTACAAAGTATTATCTTGATTTATATACATTATTGGATATGCATTTGCTATCAACTTAAATGTCGGGGTCCTTTCACTTGTAAATACTTTGAACAATAGTCATTTACCCACTGGGACCGCTACAATACTGGATATTTTAAATAATGAAAACAAAATTCAAATAGAGCCATCCAACCTCACAATTTCTCAAATTATCAGTGACTACGTAATTAAAGTGTATCCTAGTTGATAACAATAACAGTAAGTAAATACACGTCACAAATTTAAAAAAAAGCGCGTCCCCCGGAAATGCACAAAAAGCTGACGCCACTTGCAACTCACTAAATTCAATCTTTTATGATAAACTTTCCTGACCTTTCTATTGCTTTTGCTGGAAACTAGGGCATAACTCGAGCCCCCAGCCAATCCTACGATACCTGGGCCCCTCTTTTTTCTTCGTTGGCCTGCAGATACAAAGGCACTGCTGCTTTGCAGACCGACTCCTGTAGTTCGACCGCTCCGAAACCTACAATTCAGCCGTTGCCCCACACCTAGGGTTCCAACTGCGTCCCACGAAGGTTGCTGCCTACCTCTAGCTCACAGAGCTCCAATTACACTGCTCGACCCTCGTATACAGCCTTGGAGAACCACCCAATGCACAAATTAAGCACTTTTTACTTACTACAGTCTACCCAAAGGATATAGAATTAATTTCAAACACACCGAATTGGAAGAAGGGTGTTTATTCACGTATTAATAATTATTTATTGGGGAAGCCAAAATTAACACCACTTTACAGCTTGGCTTTGTTTTCCCAATTGTTTGTTTTTCTTTGATCTTACATTGTTATACATTATTTTCGAGCCTGCTCTGATTACATTTTGTTGTTCAAATCAAGGCTAACACTATTTTTAATATTGTTTTACAAATTATTATCAAGGACAATGCTATTTTATACAATTTGCAAAAATACTGTTACATTTATAGAATATTTTATAAAATAATATTTGATATGCTTGAAATGTTATTAATTGCTATTACAATCATTAAGGCTTAAAATGTGTTCATATCAATATTAAGGAAATAAAAAGCAGCTAAAAACTTATTTCTGATGGTTTATCTATGTACTACAACTTTATTGATAGCTTACAGGTTTTATGTAAAGACTTCAAATATTTGCTCATGTAGGAAACATATTTACTGGAGTTTTATTACTTTGCTACCATTTCTATTAAATATTATTTACGCGTATTCCGAGGCTGTTGGAAAAAGGAAATTTTCTCATGGTGCGCGAGTGAAAGTAAAAGCAGTGGACTCGCCACAATGCGCAATTTATGTTGACAATCGAGATTTTATATTTCTCCAGCAACAATGCACGTCATGCTAATAAACACCTGAATGGGGGTTCATTCATGTTGGAGAAACTAGTTGGTTTGTGTCCAATACCATTAAATAAATACCAGCTCGTTTCTAGGTTGTGCAGGAAATAGCGCTATTTTAAAAGCGACAGCTCTTAAGGCGAGCTTTATACTTCACCTTAACTGGTATTATTTTGGGATTTGTGCACTACCTCGAGTGACCGCAAGGGTGGCTATTTCTAAATTAAATTCACTAACACGCACCTTGATAGACATTTAAAACTTTGTACATGGTGTAATTGTATATATCCTTAAAATGTTTGAAGTGAAATAAGAGCTAGTTACTTAATTAGCAGCGAGGCTGCTACTTAAGGGCGGCAGCAAAAACGGCAGCTAAAATGCAGCGGGAGCCGCTTGATTAGTTTTGCTGAAAAAATTCGAAAGCACGAGTCACTGCATTCAATCTGCATCGTAAAAGTCGCTGATAGAAATATTTAAATCTGGCGCAGCACCTACCGCACTTGCCCTGAACTTGCAGGCTGCATTCAGCTGACTCACACTTCATAACTAGGCTGATTTTCATAACAAAGCGCTACAAGTGTTATTCTTGCTTACGAAACTTCTGTGAACCGCCAACGTATCAAGGGCGTGTAAAAAGGGGCAATTTGGCTAATTTGTCGCAGGACGTGGGGCGCTGCCGCAACTGCCAATTTGCGCTAGTTTGCAATGTAAAGCGTCTATTTTAATAGTGTTTGTTCTTTCTTGTTGTTCTTCACGAGCCCACACGTCGTCTCCAGTACTCAAATACATCATCTATCTGGTTTTGTCTAGATAAGTGTTAAAAATTCTTTGACAAAAAAGATCTCGAATTAAAAATAAGCAACAATAAATATACAAATCTTTCATCGCGGTTAAAGAAAAGGTGTATTTTTCTGAATAATACGAAAAAATATGCGGAAAACTTTACTTCATAACAGAATGAACTACATAATTATAAGCACTGGAAAAATTCATAAAGTGGTTGACCCGTAACTTTCCTCGTAAGTGCGGTCATGTAATAGGTACACATATCTGAACTTTGCTAATAATACAGAAACATCAAAAGGAAACACTTAGTAATGCGCATTACGTGAATTTGTAATAATAGCAAAACTTACGCAGGCGTTGGGATTGGAACTCGTTCTCCGACGCGGACTACGATTGTTAGCCAGACGCTTTAACCTCTTGGCTACGAGACCTCACGTACTATATTCGCTTACGACTGCGGTATAAAGGGAGCGGTGACAGTAGGACCGATGCAGGGTGTTCTCCCTATTTTAATACATTTTTTTTTCAAGGGTAAACAGCTAAGCTATGTATAAATGTACAAATCACGTCGGGGTCACCGCTATGTAGTGTTTACTTGGCGTTTACTAGCACATTGTATTAGAATATTAAAATTAACTGGAACGATGAAAACGCGCATGAGTGGGAAAATGAAATTATTTTAATTGTTTTTATTTGCAAATAGCGTTTTGCTATCAATGTCAAGGAACGTTACATTACTCCCCCTCCCTCTCACAAAAGTAAAAATAACCAGTTAGGAAAGCTAGTATAACCTGTATAATAGCATCAGAATTATACTTTGTTATAAAGTCTCCTGGATCTTTTCAATTATCCTTAAAGCTATAAACTAAGGCTGCGTGTCCAAATCACGTCGAGGTCACCACTATATAATGTTTACTTGGTGTTGACTAGCACATTCTATTAGAATATTAAAATTAACTGGAACGATTAATGAACGCCTGATTAGAAGACGGAATTTTATTAACTTTTTTCTTGTCAAATGGCATTAATATAACTCTGTATAATGGCATCGGAATTATACTTAGCTATAAAACCTTTTGGATCTTTGCAAACATCTTTAAAGCTACTAAGAAGGTTGCGTGTTTAAATCACGTCGGTGTCACCACATGGTGTTTAGTAGTACACTGTTATTAAAATTAACGGGGGCGATGAAAACACGTCTAATTGGCAAGACGAAATTTATTAATAATTTTTATTTACAAACTCCCCTTTGTTTTTTTTTTTATTAACGTGACAATGTGAGGGAACATTAAAGCACCTCCATTTGTTTCAGTATGATTTCTGGATTGGTAGAATGTTGATAGACTTGCCTAACGAATTTGTACAGCTCGAGACTGTAAAATGTATTAAATGCATTTAGACAAAACGTACCTACTTATTGGTATCTTTATGAATGTTTTATGTAGCTTTACACTTATTTTCATGTAAAGAAAGTCTTGTTAAATATGTTATGTTATAGGGAATTCCCCAGTTGAGATTAGAATGTCTGCTAATATTGTACGTCTATTCATCAATACCATAGAAATATTTGTCTCCTTTAACAACAAAATTTTAAAACTATACCTTACCTGCTTAGTATCGTAATACACTCTAAATTCAATAAATAGTTTTCATTAGAAACTGTGAAAAACAGTACATTTAGTAGGTTCCAGAACTTTGGGGGCCTCCTCAGTCTACTTTTATTTAATTCTCGATGGCTGCGTATTTATTCTTCCAGAGGATGTCACAAAATATCAGAAATTGTAGGTCTTTCAATTGCTTCTTCTATTCACAGTGGCTGGAGCTTCCCTGCAGTCAACAGCTTATATGTCATTAGAAAGAAAGGAGCTATTCTATAATTGAAAATATTATATTTTATCATGACCGTTATAAGATAACAAGATTTAAGTGACGAGATCCGGAGATCGCTACTCGATGTCGCTTAAAATATGTAAAACAACATCCAAGAAGTATGACAACATAACATAAGTTATGTGTAAGCACACTCGCTCGTATGATATGCACCAAGCAGCTAGCAGCTACTGAGGACGTCCCGACATGTGCTCCAAACTTATATTGGAATTAGGTGAAAAACGCTGTCGCTGCAGAATCGGCGGTATATCAGTTTCATGACGTGAAGGCTTGCGATGTTGTGGACTTATCGTCATATTTACAAATGTGTTTCCGAAATGTAATGAAATCCGAGGGTAAAGGCAATCTTGTGGGTTGCGTATGGACATAAAATCGAATGCAATTGAAGCGTGTAATTTCAGTTGTTTCGTGAATTTTTATACAAAAATGGCGAGAATAGCATAACTCAGTAACATGCTCACATTTGTTTAAAATCAATTATGCGTGGGCTATTTTGGTTGTCCAATTGGTATCTAAGTAATATTTTGACGTTTTCTATTACGCTATCTCTTATGGAACTGGACAATATTTGAGTCAAAGGGTAGCCCTGTTTCACTTCTTATCATTTCGCTTAATTAGCAATCGCTATCGGTTTGTATCTTAGCCTTTCAATCCATATTTCGTTGACTTTTTTTTTATTATCGTCCTATCGAAAGCTTTTAGAACTTTGGACGACTATGAAAATGGGCAGAAATCTTGAAATAGCCAAATTTTTAATTGTATAGAAATACGAACCAACCGTAGCGCCATATTCATTTTGCACCGCCTTATGTAGTCCGACTCTCCTACAATAATAAAACACAAGTTGGACACAATATAGCCTGCCATATCTAGTGGATACAAATAATAAGAAAATCATAAACATTTCAGCAATATATGTCACTCTTATAAGTTACAGCGACATCTCTATGTTTAATACATTCCTGGTCGTCGCAGCTTTAATGGCTGGCCAATAGTGAAATCTATTCGCGACTTGTGCTGGCGCTCTTCGGCACCGTTTTATTTTCTTTAAAATGAGCTTAAGTCTATACGCCCGCATGGCTACAGTTTTATTTATAGAGGTGGCGTTTTAAGAGTGATAAATCATGATTATAAAAATGTTTATTGTTAAATCCACGTTACGCGGCGCATGCATTAATTCCCACATAAAACACAGCAGTTTATCAAAATAACAAAGTAGCTTTCCTTTGTACCCGCTGCAGACGGTTTCAGCCAAATTCCACGGGATGGACGGGAAACGAGCAGTTTTATCGCGTCGTTGATGATCACTTTATGGCGGACGTTTTGATAACGCGCGTCGCGTTAGACGGAAAAAGGGAATTCTGATAGTGTGAAGTTTTAGTACGTGCCAATTAAAATTGGTTTATTTCATCCGCCGCTTCTCAAATTTTATCTGCTAACGACCTTTGCACCGCGTGGGCCCCGTTTAGCGTTTCGCTCGTTTCGCCGCAAAGTCGCGCTAATTGATAAGGTCTCCCGAGGCCTTCGTAATGGTTTATTCACCCACTTAGCCATGTACACTTTGCTTCTACACGTACTTTAATAAAACACACTCGGACATTTACTGGCAATCATTCAGACGCCCAGGTGTAAAATATCGCAGCCCCAACCTGCTGCATCAAAGTACCTCTTTGTATTGATCTCCCTATCGAGAGTGCTGCTCTGAAGCTATTTTCGAATTTCCATTGTTACAGAAGCGAAGAAACTATAGGCAATTTTTGATTTTCTAACGATCTATGACGAATGTCGCAGTTCGTACAATCATAGCAGATCACTTTAAATTTGCCATAAGCACATTTGGTTGTAGAACGTAATTCTAACAGTGTGGTAGTCATAATTCCAGTGTATTTTAAGGGTGGGCTTTTAAAATTAATGTTGGGAATATTAATAATGCTACTATCCGCCATTTTTATAATAAAACCGCATGAAACAGCCAAAATCGCTGCGATAAACAAACACGTTCTAACTGCAATCGATATATTATGTAAAATCATCCAAACACGCCTCACAACAAGAATACCTTAATTCACCTTGCGCATTTACAGTTCAATCAAAACTTGCACAATATTTTCAATATTTCGGTGAGACTGCTCCCTTTAGCCACAGATCGCATTATATTTTCAGAAGCGCAACATTTATAAATATTACGATTAGCCTGCGTGTTTGCGGCGGTGTGGGATGAAAAATCCTGAGCCCTCGCGTCAAATTGAAACTGCTATATCGCCGATTCGGCAACGGTCGCTTTTTCGTGTATTCGCAGTTCGATTTCGAAGATCCCACAACAGCTGCAATGTTCTCTAAAATAGTTTTCTCTTTGTCTTTCTGCTGTAAAAATAGCATTATGACGGTTTAAAGTTTTTTGTTATTTTTCGAGCTTCCAGTTAGGGTTCAATTTATTTAGCAACTTTGAGTAGCACGGGTAGATATAAGAAAAAAATGTAAATTATTCCGAAATTATTTTATTTTTTACTTTCGAAGATAAAAATTAGTGAGCGGGTGGCCCCGCGAGAAATTGCTAGCCTCTCAGGCGCACTTTAGAAGGATTTTAAAATCGTAAGCTCTCCGGCTACCACGCTAACACCTGTGGTAGTCGCTAACCCCTAAACAAGGGGACTCTTCCCCACTTTCGACGGGGAAGACTAGCCACCTACCCGGTCTAAGGGCAAAGAGGGCTCATAGAACCACTTTGTGGTTAAAACAGGCCACTGGTCTATAACAAGAGTAAGAAGAAGATAAAAATTATACGAGATGTGGACATGAATGTCTCCAATATTGTAATTTTCAAAAAGTATAAACATGGCAGCAGCCATATTAACACAATATGTAACATTTATTGTAGCATGATGAAAAACTTATATAATAATGTCCCTATAATAATTTATTTATGTCAAACTGGGTATTTTATCCATGGAATTAGCTTCTGCTGAAACTGTTTCAATGAAGAACTGAATTATATTTAAAGCGCATATTTATGCTATACCTAGTTACAATTAACTTTGTTTTTGTACATTGTGCATATTTACGACTTTATACATAGAGCATTATATACTGTAAAATCTCTGCTCTTGTAACGAACTTAATAATAATAATTATTATTATTTCATTTGCGTATAAAATTATGAGTATTGGAAATTAAGAAAAAGGTAATTTGCTATGTAGTGATGAATTAATAGTAATTTGTACAACTAGTTTTGAAAGTCCTTTTTGTAGTTTTGTTGCATAGTGATCTCTTGGTCGCAATTTAGTCGAAAAAGACTTCCGAAGTGACAAATGTCAAATTGACATTTCAATAAAATAGTTAAAAAAAGTGTAATTTTTTCACAATTTAGGCGTTAAAAAAAGTGGAACCTTCAATACAATTTTTCGTTAAAAAAAGACGACTTTCACGATCACTATGAAAACAAAAATATTTTATCATTTTTGAAGTCTTCCCAATTATTACATTTAAACCTCTTATACTTGTAACCTACGCTATCTCACATATTGAAGTGAACACAGACGTTATTGAAACTGTATTAAATAACTTACAGCTCTGTATATAGGGTGTTATGTAAGTCCACGTAAGAATTTAACCACTTAGAGTTCTCATAAAACTGAACTCTTTTTTATTTACCATGTTTTCGAAAACACTTCCAAAACTAAATTAAAATTCAGCAGCCTATGGCATATTTTAATTTAATGGCACAAAATATGTCTTTGAAATGCAAACCAACAACAACTACACACGTTCTGATAAAACTTTTAGTTGACATCTGGACCATGTTCGAGAACATCGCACTGGTGTGTCGGTCAACTCTTTTATTCCTACAATGAAAGACAAGGATATCCGACGCAACAGTGTGATTAGGCGACGTTCTCCAACATGGCAGTGGTCGCTAACGTACCTTATCAATAAATTAAGGTAGGTAAGTTATTGACCGCATGTTTTTTGTGCAGAAACTTTTGCAGTTTTATTATACTTGTGTCTTTCACATTTAAGTTATATTTGTTTACCAAACGGCTCGTCAAATTTAGACGATAGATGATTTAAAACATTTACGATTAAAACAAAAACGCTAAATAGGAAAGTTATTTAATTTGATCAGCTCTATCACTAGTTAAAATTATTACGTGCACTTTCATAGCACCCTGTATATACAATTTTTTAAGTTTAATGTCTACGCTAGTTTGCGTGTGCTGCTAATTCAACGACCTACTGGACTGGCCTGTTATTGCGCGAGCTGCGTACACATAAAGCTATATTTAATTACAAATGTTGATAAGTGATTGCAATTCGATTTAAAATTAACCCAAATCAAATATGGTCAAGCGTAATTTGAAGCGTCATGTAATATAAATGGGAATAAGTGTGATTGTTAGTTTATTTATGATTTTTGTAGCCATGAAATGCATACATGTACTTAAAAAATATAATAAAAGCAGTTAAAAATGTTATACAAGAACTATAGTAATTAATATACGAAAATTATTATTTTAAAAAGGGAGAGAAATTTTAACAAAAAAAAATAAATAACAGAGTTACATAGAACTAAAAGTAAGAGAGGCGCGAATTATGGTTGTTATTAAGCTTTTTATTATTCAGGTCAATATTAACTCCAAAAATAGCAAAATATCGGTACCGGGCGAATACCTTTCACAGTTTTCAGATAGTGTTAATTTCATTCAGAATAAGATATGGATGACTATTTATTTCTATGGATTAATGTTTTTACTCTACAAAAGTACAGTTTTATAATAAACATCTGTAACTTTGTATACTTAAGTATCAGGAAAATATTGTAAATATAAAACAAAGGTGACAATTATTTTAAATTTAATTTATAAAAAACCCTTTCTGTATGATTTAATAGTTTATCAAGCAAAAACTTAGGGAAAAGTGTTTTTGAATTCGAAAAAATCTCTATTTTACTTTATTATTTTTATGCCAGTAAAATATGATAACTACTTGAAAATTTGTAAGTACACAGTTGATGCAGTACTGTTAAAAAATATTGGTTGTTGTTTATAAAAAAAGAAAATACCCTTGTTTTTTGCTTTTTTCGAAATTTGCGACCATATTAAAATGCTATTTTAACGGGTTGTTATTATTCTAATTACACGTAGCAGCCCTCATTGCAAAGGTATTTAATAATTTAAAATTCATAAAATGTGTCAATTAAATTGTTTAACCATTAAAATGATCAAATAAATAACAATACTAGCAATTTTGTGAAAAGAAAACATTTTGGAAATCTAATAATTGTACTAAAAAAACCACAATAATATTTTTGAATGAGTATATAAGAAAAAAATCACATGTAGTTCCTCTATCAATATTACAATTAAGGAGTATCTTTCATGTAACGGGTTGTTATTATTCTAATTACACGTAGCAGCCCTCATTGCAAAGGTATTTAATAATTTAAAATTCATAAAATGTGTCAATTAAATTGTTTAACCATTAAAATGATCAAATAAATAACAATACTAACAATTTTGTGAAAAGAAAACATTTTGGAAATCTAATAATTGTACTAAAAAAAAACACAATAATATTTTTGAATGAGTATATAAGAAAAAAATCACATGTAGTTCCTCTATCAATATTACAATTAAGGAGTATCTTTCATGTAACGGGTTGTTATTATTCTAATTACACGTAGCAGCCCTCATTGCAAAGGTATTTAATAATTTAAAATTCATAAAATGTGTCAATTTAATTGTTTAACCATTAAAATGATCAAATAAATAACAATACTAACGATTTTGTGAAAATAAAACATTTTGGAAATCTAATTATTGTACTAAAAAAACCACAATAATATTTTTGAATGAGTGTATAAGAAAAAAATCACATGTAGTTCCTCTATCAATATTACAATTAAGGAGTATCTTTCATGTAACGGGTTGTTATTATTCTAATTACACGTAGCAGCCCTCATTGCAAAGGTATTTAATAATTTAAAATTCATAAAATGTGTCAATTTAATTGTTTAACCATTAAAATGATCAAATAAATAACAATACTAACGATTTTGTGAAAATAAAACATTTTGGAAATCTAATTATTGTACTAAAAAAACCACAATAATATTTTTGAATGAGTATTTAAGAAAAAAATCGCATGTAGTTCCTCTATCAGTATTACAATTAAGGAGTATCTTTCATGTTTATATATTTTTTAATTGCAATATTGGAGACATTTGTGTCCATAACTCGACGAATTTTTATCCTAGAAAGTGAAGAAAATTTATAAATTGTAGATAATTGAATTGCGTATAGGATTTATTTAAAACAGTTTTTATTAGAATTGTACGTTCAAAGTTGCCAACAAAAAATGATTAGTAATCAATATTAACTGAAAGCGCGAAAATTTAAACCGTCATAACTTTGTTATTTTTTTACAATAGGAAGATCAAACTAATACCATTTTAAAGAAAATTTAATAAGCTACGAAAAAACACCTTTAGATTGATTATTTTTATCCATATAGATCGTTGGCCGCCACTATTTCCTAAAGTACATTTCGGCTGTACTATAATTGCAAATTTTAGATAAACAATAACTTTTTTAAACTGCTTTAAGCTGATTGTCAAGTGATACGATGCGTATCGCACAAGCTCGTTTAGCAAACGTTCTATAAGCGAAATTCGTCTGTAAGTTGAGAACTCCCTGTTTTTTACCTTTTGAAAACCATTTTCAAAATTCTAGTGTTTTAAGTTCATTTTCCTCTGCTGCTCTTGCTGCTGCAGCTGAGGGATGCTAGCTTTTAATTTTCAAAAGTTTGTTTATCGTTAGTAGAATCCATCCATCCACTTCAATTGCTAATTTCAAAATACCAGCTCTCAGTCTTTAATTATGAGCAGTAACAGAGGAAATTTGAAATAATAGTAGAGTAGGGGAGACTCCATTTTTGTAGGTAAAATTGCAAGCGTTCATTCAAGCCTTGGGAAATCTCTAAATAAAGGCATCGCCCGGAAATAACCGTCTCCACCTTCACACGGCCATTTTTACAGCAGCAAGGTAAATTAGTGCTCCCGTTTCAGTCGATTGGTTTTTATACGTCTGCCCACCTCCGGCGGCCTTGGCCGATGATAATCCATTGCACATCGCTTAAAATGCAGTATATTGACACCCTATGCATATGAATGGGATTGCATTCGTAAGCTGCTCATAAACTCATATTGGTTAGGACTGACATTGAAGCAACATGTTTGCTTGGAGTGACATTAATGCCTCACCGCTAAACCTCATCTTGTCGGGCGAATGCCAAAAGGTCACCTGCGGCTGGAGTTAAAATGTCAATTTGGATAAGTAATTTGGAATTCGCTAATTTGTTCTACACTGGAAAGCTTAAATAAATGAATAGAACTATTATGGGCTCAACTTCTTCTTCATCTTGCCTAGGACTAAAAAAACATTGTAATATCTTCGAATAAAAGGAATATTAGGTTTTATCACCAAGTTTATATATAATAACGACTATACTCCCAATCTTAGAAAAGTGTGATAACAGTTCTTATCAGTTAATCCGTGCTTTAAATAACACACACGCTTTATGTTCTAAAATAACTACAACTCACCGCAGCCAATTTTAAACAAATGCGGAAATTGCGCGACAGATGCCGATTTCGCAGAATAAGTTCCATGCATCCGTTATGGAAAGATATTCGATCCTGAAGTGTTGCTCGCTTACGATTTAAATGCAAATGAAATCGAGTATCATTCTTTTAATATTTCCGCTACAACTAGTTCTTCACATCGACGACGCAAATCACACTTACTCGGATATCACATTTTTACTCTTTACTGCGTTTTTCTAATGAGGTACAGCTGTATTTCCTCCAGGGTCTTATTCTTAGTCTCCGGTACATATTTTAGAATAAATATCAGCCCCACAACGCAGCATCCGGAGAAGACCCAAAATGGAAGAAACATTCCTTGACTGTCCAGCAGAATTTGAAAAAGCTTCGACGCGATAGTGCTGTTGATTACCGAAACAGTATCTCCCACGCTTAGCGCTATCGCTTTGATGTTAGTGGGGAAAAGCTCCCCCAGGTAAATATTCGATGCGAACTCCAACCCCAAATTGTAAAACACATTGTACACGATGAGAGCTGTAAGTGGTAGCCACCCCAACTGTACCACATACGACGCATTGTAGTCCTTCAGGAAGAAGTACAAACCTCCAATTGCTAACGAAAGGGCGCACCCCACGGTGGAAGTGATGAGAATAGGGCGCCGTCCCAGCCTGTCTTGTAGAAATAAAGCTCCGCCTGCTGCCACTACCTCGATGCAAATATAAATCACGACAGACAGGTTGGCATCGAGGCTCCCTTCGGCCATTTGGAAAATCATCACGGTGTAAAACATGAACGGATTCTTCCCGCTGAACTTTTTGGTAGCATTTATGATTGTAAAGATAATAGCAGCCCGTCGATTGCTCTTTACCATCCACAAATCTGTTATTTTCGGATTTTGGTTAGCTTCTTGTCTTGCTACAGCCTCGCATAACTCATTTATTTCTTCTTGGACGTCGCTGCTTCCTCTCAAGGCTTGCAAGTTCTTCTCCGCCTCAGCTTTCCTTCCCTCCTTAATTAAATAGTAGGGCGACTCCGGCATCCACATGAATGTCAAGAAATGTATCACTGGTACCACAGAAGATATCAAGGCCGAGGTACATATTGAAAAGTAGATTCCAAGTACGTTAATGAATAGCAAGCCAATTATTCCTGCCATTCCTATACTGGATGTCACAAATCCCCTCCTGGAAGGGTGCGCAATTTCGCCGAAATACATGGGAAGTACTGTATATAAACCACCCTCTACTGCTCCAATCACAAACCTGGACAACCATATCACCCAGCTTGCGTTGGCAAACGCCAGAAGGATAAACATGGCACATGTTATGGGTGCTAAGGATAGGGTTGTGTATTTGCGTCCAATTCTGTCGACTAACAGAGCAGTGTAAAGGGCCCCCAGCGGGGCTCCCACGAAGGGCATCACGGCGCACCAAGAGCCTTCATCGCTTGTCATCGAGATCCCAGGATACGTCCCGTTCAAGATTTGTGGTAAATAAGGAGACGTCCATCCCAGGTTAATACCCGTTGCTACCACGGAAAACGACCCTAGAATAAAGAGTTAATATTTGTTCTTTGTTTTGCCATGGTTTACCTGATAGCGTTGCTAGGTACTGGTAAAGGTGACCGTGGCTTTCTATTTTTGGCAGCTTCATTTCGTACGAGTCTTCTCATTCTTAGCACTGGATATAATAAAACTTCTATCCAGTAACGTTACGGTTTGTTTGATGGCAAATAGATGCTCCGCGTGATTACTACGTAAGTGACATTGTGATATGTTCCAGTAGACGTATTTTATCTATAGGTAAAGACAGATTGCTTATTGCGACATGTTTTAAGAGATAATCAAAATAATTGTATACTCTTAATTATTATTTATTTAAAAATGTATAAAGTAAATGTTCTTATCAAGAATATAGTGAGACTTAAAACAATAGCTTGGCTTGGGTATTGCAAACACAATTCCACGTTATACCCACTACAAACTAGCTGTACTTGATTTTCAATTGTTTTATAAGACCAGTGGAAAGATAAGTAACAATGAATACTCGATATGAAGGAGTATTTTAACAAATAATAATTCTCGATTATAAAATGATATCACCACAAATGGGAAACAGCTGTTGTGGAAAATGAGTTTTCCAAATATTTGTAATCAGAGATAAATCTATCAATGCCTTGCAACTTTAATAGGTAATTTTTTTACGACCGACCAGAAAATATGCAATTTCTGGAGAATTTTTTCGCCAGAAAGTAAATCTTTGCCGGTCAAGATCGGAAAACGGGCATCAGGGATTGGTAAAGGCTTTTGCCGCTCCCTGATGCCTTCGTTACTATGGAAACAAGTTTGTGTTATTGTTAGGATAAGTCAAATAATAATAGATACTAATGTCATAATTTTTTTGACTCTTCGAAAGTGAATTCGCAAATTTGAAAGTATGGACTCGGATGTCGTAAAAAAATTTGTACGATACATGACCGGTCTTTTAACGTAACATACTATTCAAGTGAACTGTAGAAAATACTACAGTTTAAATTCCAGGGTCTCTTGTCATGATAAGTTCCGGCATTAACTTAGAATTGACTTCTCCATATCTACCCAAATTTTAAACGGGATTTACCCTAACATCTCCATGACATAATTTCCATGTTGGGGTGCTCTTTTGAAGCTTTCGCCATGGCTCTGTTAGCGGATAGAATTGGCCGAAGATACAACACACTCGCTCTGGCGCCTATCACATCTGCTATGTTCATTCTTTTAAGGTTTCCAAAATCTGATCAAATTTATAATAGGCAGCACAGAGGGTGGCTTGTTGTCTACGTCACTCCCCATGTAAGTGGACGAAATTTTGCACCCTTCCGTACGGAGAACTTTGACTACAAACATAGGAATGCCCCTACTATCACGGTCAGAGAGGCATGAAAGCCAACGCTGAGCTAAGCGTTCACATCCTTAGGGGAAGTACCGATACAAGCGATGAAATGAGAGGTATATGCGAGGCTGTAGCCAGGCAAAAATCCACCGAGAGCAGTCGCCGAGGGATCATCATATTTTGATTCTGAACTTAACCAACAAGTTCAGCGGAAAAACCCCTTCTTATTCTGCGTAGCTACGATTTTCCAAATGGCCGAAGAAGCCTCAACCCCAATATGTGTTTCATACTTTACATCTGCATCGAGATGGTTGTGACCGGGAGCGGTTTGTTCTTGACGAACATGGTGGGAAGGCTTCTTTCTGAAGGACTTGTAAGTATCATACTTGTTTGCTTTGGGGTGGCCCTCGCTCACAACACTCACGATGAACCATCTCTTCTACAACGCCGAGCTCGAGTGTGCCCTAACGATCTACTTGGGGAAACTTTTCCCCGCCAGCATTAAAGCTGCAGCTTTGGGAATGGCAAAAACGTTTTCTGTGATAACCGGCACCGTCTCTGCGAAGCTGGTTCAACTAATGGTCGACTATTGAGGAATATTCTTGCCTTTTTGGGTTTTCGGTGGCTGTTGCGTCGTCAGGCTTGGGTGTATCTATTTTAAAGTACGTTCCTAAAACCAAGGATAAGGCTTTAGAAGAAATACAGCTGTATTTAATTAAGAAAACGAGGAAAGCACCTGCATGGATTGACATTTTACCAAAAAGGTCCTGATTCTAAACATTCCACTTGGATGTATATGATGATACTTTCAGTTCCATTGCTTAATCGTATTTAGTAAATGATTTTCTTCAAGAAAATTTATCATATTTAATTGTTTTCTTGTTCTTCATGAAATATTATGAATATTTAAGTTAGAAATCCTTCAGTCATATAATAAAAACGTTGCAGCTACTGAAATTGATTAATGAGAACAGTCTTTCAACTCCTGGGAAAACTACAAACCCTACGGCGGAAACTGCTAGAACAAAGCTCCTGTTTATCCTTTGTTATCTTACTATCCCTTCGCCAAACTCCCTTATTTCGTCTTGGATATTGCTGTTTTTTTTCTGGTTTGCTAAACGTAGTACATAGGGCTAAGGGAAGAGTTGTGTATGTGCGTCCACTCTCGTTGAAGTCCCCAGAAGAAGTTCCATCAAGGGCATCACGGCGCACCAAGATCCTTCATCACTCGTCGCCAAGATCCCCTAAACTAGCACCGTGAACGACCCTGAAATAACGAGTTAATATTTTTACTTCCTTTGGCTTTTTTTACTTCCCTTGTCTGAAAGATGGTTGGGAGTATAGCTCAAAAACTATTTGTCGGAGGAAGACGATATTTTACATACATATTATATATCTACCTCGCATGAAGTACAATTTCATACAAATAAATACAGGGTGAGCACCTTGAAAATAAAATTTTGTTTATTTTTGGGTCAATTTTGAAATAGACGGAAGTAATAACTTTCACATAGGCCAGGCTTTACATTTGCCGAAAATAAGACTCAACCGATATAGGATAATGTCACAAAAGAGTAAAAACGTTTCAACAATAAGACTGTTCTGTTTAAGAGAGGCGCGCGCCGCACTTATTTCTATAAGGCTTGATGGCGCAGTTGGACTTATCGATGCAGCGGGATACATTTTTTTAAATTTGCAAATTGATCTAATTCGGGCGAGAGAAGTTCTGGGTAAAGTCTTTTACAGATTTTTTTTGTTATGCCATGGTCCTCAGTTTTAGCATTGGATATAATAAAACTTCTGCACACTACGCAAGTGCCATTGCTGTGTTCCACTAGACGTTCTTTACGTAAAAACAAAAATTGTTCCTTGCGACTAGTTTTAAGAGATATTAAAAGTATCTGTGCACACTTTTCCATTATTTATTTAAGAAGTATAAAGTAAATGTTCTTATCAATAATAGCGTCGACAGTTGAAACAATAGCTTGGAAAATGTTTATAAGAATTGGATACTTAGGAATTAATATTACAAACAATTTTCCATATACGCCCATTAAAACCTTTAAGTCCTAAGCGTACAGTAACAACAAAAAAACAAACAACGATCACACGCTTTAGCAGTGAAAGACTAGGTAACAATGGGGTACATTATATACAGCAGTATTTCAACAAATAACAACTCTCGATTATAAAACAATGTCAGTAGAACCTATACCAAGAATGGGAACGACAGCTGTGCAAAATGAAATTTCCAGATATTTGCAATCACAGATATTTCTATCAATACCTTGCTACTTTAACAGGTAATCTATTTTCAGCAAAACCGTGAAAAAACTGAAATTTTAATTTCAGGATCTCTCTCCGTGGTAAGCTCCGGCATTAACTTAGGATGGACTTCTCCATTACCTGCCCCAAATTTTAAACGGGACCTATCCCGACATATCCATGACAAGCGATGAAGGATCGTGGTGTGCCGTGATGCCCATGGTTGGGGCTCCCGTTGGGGCTTTGGTCACAGCTCTGTTGGTCGATAGAATTGGCCGAAAATACAGTACACTCGCACTGGCACCCATTACGGCTGTTATGTTCATTCTTTTAGCGTTTTCCAAGGCGACCTGGCTGATATGTCTGACCAGATTTATAATAGGAAGTGCAGAGGGTGGCTTGTATACGTCACTCCCCATGTATCTAGGGGAAATTTCCCACCCTTCTATACGGGGCATCTTGACCTCAAGTATAGGAATGGCTTCGATCGTAGGAATGCTGTTCATCAACGTTCTTGGGATCTATTATTCGATTTACACGTCGGCTTTAATATGTTCCTTGGTTCCTGTGATACATTTTATATCCTTCTTATGGATGCCCGAGTCGCCCTACTATTACATTAAGAAAGGTCGGAAAGCAGACGCCGAGAAAAGTCTTCAACTCCTTAGGGGAAGTAACGATGTCGGTGATGAAATGAAAGATCTGTGTGAGGCTGTAGCCAGACAGGAATCCACAGAAAAAGTGAGGATAGTAGATTTATGGACAGTCAAGAGCAATCGCCGAGGAGTAATTATATTTATGATACTAAACTTGACCAAAAAATTCAGCGGGAAGAACCCCTTTCTGTTCTACACCGTTATGATCTTCCAAATGGCGGAAGGAAGCCTCGACCCCAATCTGTCCGTTATAATTTACATCTGTATCGAGGTGGTCGTAGCCGGGGGCGCTCTGCTTTTGATGGACAAGGTGGGAAGACGTCCCATAATAATCGTCTCAACAGTGGGATGTGCCGTCTCTCTTGCCTTGGGAGGATCCTACTTCTTCCTGAAAGACCTGCACGCATCCTACACAGTCAATTTAGGGTGGCTCCCTCTCACAGCGCTTACGATGTACAACGTATTCTACAACGCCGGGCTAGAATTCGCACCAACGATTTACTTGGGGGAGCTCTTCCCCACCAGTATTAAGGCTGCAGCTCTGGGGATGGCTGACACGTTTTCTGTGATAAACGGCACCATCGCTGCGAAGCTGTTCCAAATACTAGCCGACAGCTGCGGAATGTTCTTGCCTTTTTGGATTTTCAGCGGGTGCTGTGTCGTGGGGCTTGGGTTTATTTTAAAGTACGTTCCTGAAACCAAGGATAAGACTCTGGAGGAAGTGCAACAGTATTTAATTAGAAAAACGACAAAATCGCCAGTGTAAATCGATTCTAACAGGGTTTTCAACCTGCAGATTTACTTACAAAAAAGGCAGTGATTATTTTTAAAACAATAAAAGATGTCAAGCTTTGTATGCTAATTTTTAGCTGGGCTTTCTAGATTATTTTTTCGTTTTTTTACACACGCATATATATTTCTATGTATACAACAACTTTTCTGTAAAATGTAGGAAGCCTAGAAGAATTAAGTATTCAGAACTTTCCACGAACAAGCTTCACGAACGGTTTAGACATTGTGTGATATGTTCAGATATTTCATGAAATGATTAAAGGCATTTTATGGATTGTTTGTAAATTTCATGGCACGTTTAGATATTTTTTGAATTGGTTACAAACACTTCATAAAGTGCTCGGCCATTTCGTAAATTGTTCAGGCATTCAAGATATTTCAAGAAGCGACTTCGACATTTTATGAACTGTTCAAGCGTTCCATGAAGCGTTCAGTGTTTCGAAATTTCAGAAACTATTCAGCAATTGCATGAAGGCATCTCAAGAACTGCTCCTACGTCTTATGGTGTGTTCAAACATTTCACATATATTTAACTATTCAGATTTAGTATTTAGACCTTTACATATGTATGTACAAACATTTCATGAACTGTTTAGGCGTTTCCTGAAGTGTTCACAGACATTCTACTAACTGACAACAAACATGAAGTCTTCACGTATTTCAAGAAGTGATCAAAGACATTTATGAACTGTTTGAACATTTTATGAAGCGTTCAAACATTGTGTGAAATTTCCGACATTTAACAAGCTATTCAGCTAATATATGAAGCCATTTTGCGAACTGTCACAAAATCTTATGATGTGTTCAAATATTACACGAAAATTTAACTAACTGTTCAACTACTCCATGTAGTGTTCATATCATATACAGTTTGTAAAATTTCGTGAAGTGGAATTTCACTAACTGTTCAAACGCTGTGTGAAATGTTCCTACGTGTCATGAAGCGATTAAAGATATTTTGCGAACTGTTGGAACATTTCATGAAGTGTGTAGACATTTAACAGGTTATTCAGCCTTTGTATGAAGACATGTTACGAACTGCCCCGAGATATTATGATGTATTCAAACAGTTGACGAGTATTTATTTAACTAACTGTATGGACATTCCATGAAGCGTTCAGACATTTTGTGAAGTGTGTAAACATTTAATAAGTTAGTCGGTCATTGTGGGAAGACATTTTACGAATTGCCCCGAGATCTTATGATGCGTTCAAACATGTCACGATCATTTAACTAACTGTTCAAATACTTCCTTTAGTATTCAGACCTTCTACAGATTGTACGGACGTTTCACAAGCTGTTCGAACAGTTAGTGAAGTGTCACAGACATTTTACTAAGTGCTCAAAAACGTCATAAAATTCTAAGGAAGTTAAACTGTTTGGAATTTGTATGAAGTCGTCAGATGTTTCATGAAGTGATCAATTGCATTTTTGGTACAGTTAGAAAATTTTTGAAAGCTTTCAGAAATTTTTTGAAAGGTCCAGACATTTAAAAAGTTATTCGTCCATAGAATGAAGACATTTTACGAACTACCCCGAAATCTTATGATGCGTTCAAACATTTTACGAGCTGTTCGAACATTTCGCGAAGTGTTCAGAGACACCGCTAACTGTTCATACACACGTCATATAGTGATCAAGCAGTTCATGGGCTATTCAGACATTGTATGAAGGACTTCATGTATATATATATATATAGTGAACTGATCAAAGACATTTATGAACTGTTCAAACATTTTCATGAAGCATTCAGACATTTTGCGAAGTGTCCAGACATTTAATAATTTTTCAGCTATTATATGAAGACATTTAACGAACTGCCCCAAGATCTTATGTGTTCAAACAGTTTATAGAAATTTAACTAACTGCTCAGATTACGTCATTTAATATTCAGCTTTTTTACAACTTGAACAACGTTTCACGAGCTGCTCAAACATTTCATGAAGTGCTCAGTTATTTCAAGGACTGTTAATACATTGTGTGAAGTCTTCCGATGTTTCATGAAGTGATAATATATTTTGCAAACTATTGGAACATTTCATAAAGCGGTCATACATTTTGTGAAGTATTAAAACATTTAACAAGTTATTCCGCCATTGTACGTATGAAGATATTTTACGAACTGTCTTTAGATCTTATGATGTTTTCCAACATTTTACGAGCATTTACCCAACTGTTTTGATATTTTATTTAGTATTCAGACCGTTTGCAGTGTGTACAAGCGTTTCACGAGTTGTTCGGACATTTACTGAAGTGTTCACAGACATTTTACTACCGGTTTATGAACGGTGAAGCGTTCAGACATTCTGTGAAGTCTTCGGAAGTTTCATGAAGTAATAAAAAATGTTTTGTGATTTGTTGGAACGTTTCATGAAGCGTTCAAACATTTTGTGATGTGTTCAGACATTTAATACATTTTTCAGCCATTATATAAAGATATTTCACTAGCTGCCCCGATGTCTTATGATAAGTTCAAACTGCTCAGATTACCTCATTTAGTATTCAGCTTTTTAACAAACTTGAATAACGTTTTACGAGCTGCTGAAACACTCCATGACCTGCTCAGTTATTTCAAGGACTGTTCATACATTGTGTGAAGTCTTCCGATGCTTCATGAAGTGATCAAATATATTGTGAAAACTGTTGGAACATTTCATAAAGCGTTCAGACATTTTGCGAAGTATTCAGATATTTAACAAGTTATTCCGCCATTGTATGAAGATATTTTACGAACTATCTGTAAATCGTATGATGTTTTCCAACATTTCACGAGCATTTGCCCAACTGATTTGATACTTTATTTACTATTCAGACCTTTTGCAGTGTGTACAGGCGTTTCACAAGTTGTTTGGATATTTACTGAAGTGTTCACTGACATTTTACTAACGGTTTATGAACGATGAACTGTTCAGACATTCTGTGAAGTCTTCCGAAGTTTCATGAAGTAATTAAAACTGTGTTGTGATTTGTTGGAACATTTCATGAAGCGTTCAGACATGTGAAGTTGTTAAATATTTAACAAGCTCCGAGATCTTATGATATCTTCAAATATTTACCACCATTTAACGAAATGTTTAAACATTTTACCAGCATTTGATCTAAATGTTCAAACACTTTATTATACAGTGTGTCTCACCTACTATCAGACATAGCCAAATTAAAATTGGAAAGTTATTGGGCGATGTGTAGGCTTCGAGGTACGTAATTGGTCAGAACTGACAAAGCTCAAATTAATTTATAATTGTTTCTTTTCCGGCCAATCACATACCTCAATGCTTATACAGCAATAGCTGATCCTTCCATAATTTCCCAATGTTAATTTGCATATGTATAACACTCTGCGTGACGCACTGTATATTCAGGCCTTTTACAGTCCGTACAAACATTTCGCTAGCTGTTCACAGATTTCATGAAGTGTTCACAGACATTTCACTAGCTGTTCAAACGCTTGGTCAATTTCTCAGGCATTTCATGAACTGTTTAGACATGATGTGTAGTTCCGATGGTTCATGAAGTCAAAAATGTGTTGTGATTTGTTGGAACATTTCATGAAGCGTTCAGACATGTGAAGTTGTTAATATTTAACAAGCTCCGAGATCTTATGATATGTTCAAATATTTACGACCATTTAACGAAATGTTTAAACATTTTACTAGCATTTGATCTAAATGTTCAAACACTTTATTATACAGTGTGTCTCACCTACTATCAGACATAGCCAAATTAAAATTAGAAAGTTATTGGGCGATGTGTAGGCTTCGAGGTACGTAATTGGTCAGAACTGACAAAGGTCAAATTAATTTTTAATTGTTTCTTTTCCGGCCAATCACATACCTCAATGCTTATACAGCAATAGCTGATCCTTTCATAATTTCCCAATGTTAATTTGCGTATGTATAACACTCTGCGTGACGCACTGTATAATCAGGCCTTTTACAGTCCGTCCAAACATTTCGCTAGCTGTTCACAGATTTCATGAAGTGTTCACAGACATTTCACTAGCTGTTCAAACGCTTGGTCAATTTCTCAGGCATTTCATGAACTGTTTAGACATGATGTGTAGTTCCGATGGTTCATGAAGTCAAAAATGTGTTGTGATTTGTTGGAACATTTCATGAAGCGTTCAGACATGTGAAGTTGTTAATATTTAACAAGCTCCGAGATCTTATGATATGTTCAAATATTTACGACCATTTAACGAAATGTTTAAACATTTTACTAGCATTTGATCTAAATGTTCAAACACTTTATTATACAGTGTGTCTCACCTACTATCAGACATAGCCAAATTAAAATTAGAAAGTTATTGGGCGATGTGTAGGCTTCGAGGTACGTAATTGGTCAGAACTGACAAAGGTCAAATTAATTTTTAATTGTTTCTTTTCCGGCCAATCACATACCTCAATGCTTATACAGCAATAGCTGATCCTTTCATAATTTCCCAATGTTAATTTGCGTATGTATAACACTCTGCGTGACGCACTGTATAATCAGGCCTTTTACAGTCCGTCCAAACATTTCGCTAGCTGTTCACAGATTTCATGAAGTGTTCACAGACATTTCACTAGCTGTTCAAACGCTTGGTCAATTTCTCAGGCATTTCATGAACTGTTTAGACATGATGTGTAGTTCCGATGGTTCATGAAGTCAAAAATGTGTTGTGATTTGTTGGAACATTTCATGAAGCGTTCAGACATGTGAAGTTGTTAATATTTAACAAGCTCCGAGATCTTATGATATGTTCAAATATTTACGACCATTTAACGAAATGTTTAAACATTTTACTAGCATTTGATCTAAATGTTCAAACACTTTATTATACAGTGTGTCTCACCTACTATCAGACATAGCCAAATTAAAATTAGAAAGTTATTGGGCGATGTGTAGGCTTCGAGGTACGTAATTGGTCAGAACTGACAAAGGTCAAATTAATTTTTAATTGTTTCTTTTCCGGCCAATCACATACCTCAATGCTTATACAGCAATAGCTGATCCTTTCATAATTTCCCAATGTTAATTTGCGTATGTATAACACTCTGCGTGACGCACTGTATAATCAGGCCTTTTACAGTCCGTCCAAACATTTCGCTAGCTGTTCACAGATTTCATGAAGTGTTCACAGACATTTCACTAGCTGTTCAAACGCTTGGTCAATTTCTCAGGCATTTCATGAACTGTTTAGACATGATGTGTAGTTCCGATGGTTCATGAAGTCAAAAATGTGTTGTGATTTGTTGGAACATTTCATGAAGCGTTCAGACATGTGAAGTTGTTAATATTTAACAAGCTCCGAGATCTTATGATATGTTCAAATATTTACGACCATTTAACGAAATGTTTAAACATTTTACTAGCATTTGATCTAAATGTTCAAACACTTTATTATACAGTGTGTCTCACCTACTATCAGACATAGCCAAATTAAAATTAGAAAGTTATTGGGCGATGTGTAGGCTTCGAGGTACGTAATTGGTCAGAACTGACAAAGGTCAAATTAATTTTTAATTGTTTCTTTTCCGGCCAATCACATACCTCAATGCTTATACAGCAATAGCTGATCCTTTCATAATTTCCCAATGTTAATTTGCGTATGTATAACACTCTGCGTGACGCACTGTATAATCAGGCCTTTTACAGTCCGTCCAAACATTTCGCTAGCTGTTCACAGATTTCATGAAGTGTTCACAGACATTTCACTAGCTGTTCAAACGCTTGGTCAATTTCTCAGGCATTTCATGAACTGTTTAGACATGATGTGTAATTCCGATGGTTCATGAAGTAGTCAAAGATATTTTGCGAACTAGGAGTACGTTTCTTCATCAAGCATTAAGACATTTTATGAAGTGTTAGATTTCACAAACCACAGTCCTGGTCAATAACTTCGGGCCAACTCTTAGGGCGATTATGGCTTAATTTAAGTTGTTTAATTCAAAGTAAGTAAATCACAATAGCGATGAAGTGTCATTGCATGTTTGTTTTGTCGGTCTATGTCAAATTCGAGGTTAGCAGGTTAGGTTCTGTTTGTCATATGACACAGACTGATACAAAACCTAACCTGATAGCCTCAAATGTGACTGTATGGTAGAAGTATCACTCACACTATGTAATAAAAGTGTCCCGTATTTTTGTCTAGTACTGTATTTCGTGATTTTATAAAGACATGTCACGAGCTGCGCTAAGATCTTTTGAAGTATTCTAATATTTCACTAGTTGTTCACGCATTTCATGGAGTGTTCACAGATATTTAACTACCTATTCAAACACTTGGTGAAGTGCTCCGGCATTTCAGGTACTGTTCAGACATTGTATATGTTGCGATATTTCCTGAAATGATTAAAGACATTTAATAGACAGTTTGTTTACTACATATACGCTATACGAAAATCGAGTTTAAAAAATATTAATTTTTAAATTATAACAGTTCAAAGTTTATATGTCTGCTTCTTAAATGCGATAGTTGAGCAAGTGACGTCTTGGAGTTCACATTGGAGGACGATTGCTTCGAATAGTGCAAGGCTCGAGGTTTCCAACGAATTCCTGAAGAATATTTCCACGAGTCGTTGACCCCGCTTTATTAATGAAGAAATATTTTAATTCCACGTTACTTGAAAAAAGCGCTTGTAAATGGCTTTAATAACAAGCAAATCCATCGCCGGTAATGGCGAAGGCGGAACAAGGCGACGCAGCTTCGTTAATGTATCTAAATTAAAATCGTATTTACTTGCTTATATGAAATTCATATGGGTTGGTGCATCGCTAATCGCATTAAGTGCCCGCGATGTTAGCCCAACAAAGAAAAACGCCGTCTTAACAGTAAACTCCCATCGCGAGTGCGTGGTTCATTGTTCGTGTTCGCAATACAAATCGGCCGCTACGTCGGCGATGACAGCCTCGATTTCTTGCCAAATTTTTCTGTTATCTAAATTCGAATTGGTACGGGCATTCAGCCGGTGGGTCATTACAAGTTATTAGCATACAGGAAACCATTAGAGGTGTCACCACTCATAGGCGGTCCGCGCACAAGAATGCGTTGGAGTGATTGATAATATTTCGCCGGCGTAAAAATTTAATAGAGCCAATCGGGCTGCGATTACACCGTTTTTAATTTCGGTACAAATTGCCCGGGAACGCAGCTGTTAATTGGTGTCGCCGAAATTAATAATTCGGCAGCGCCTCCTCCTTGGCGCCAGGACCTTTGGGACAATCCGACTCATTAAACTTTCAAATAAGATTATCGTCCGTCAAAACGCATAACTCAGCGGAAAAATACGACGCCGAATGCGGCCGATAAACGTGTCTAACTCTAATGTATTCGTGTAGATACCAGATAAATGCAGTGCGGTTCCCAAAACAAGGATTAATTGTGGCATAAAAACGCGTAATGGACTTCTAATTGCGATTAAAGTGTCATATTTACGACTACTATTATTAAGAGCGACGGACTTAGAAAGCTGTACGCTCTTTTAAAGGAAACCACGCATTTTAAATTAGACTTCACGAAATGCCTCATGCCAAGGCTTCTCATTCACATATTAGGACTTTATCCCGCCACAGTTACTGACATTTTCGCCGTCATATCCCTAATTACAAATGCTATTAGCTTCTGAATAATAATTCTAACTATACATATTGTTGTAGAAACTTGCAGTGAATATTTATTTAAATAATAGAGTTCTCAAAGCGTGGGGTTACTACATTGTAGCAAGTATTATCTTCATTAAGTATAAATTATTGGAAACACATTTGCTAGCAACCTAATATCGGGTTATCTTTTTAATAATTTACTTGTAAACGCTTTGAACTATGCTCATTTAACCACTGGGACAACTACCGACTCCGCTTGCAAATGTTTTGGAATTTTTCAGGATATACTTTCCTGACCTTTATATTCCTTTTCCAATAAAAACTAGGGTTTAACTCGAGCCCCAGCAACTCCTACGGTGCCTGGGCCTCTCTTTCTCCGTTGGCCTGCAGATACAAGCCGTTGATGCCTTGCAGAACGACTCCTGTAGCTCGACCGCTTCAAAACCGCCTCCAATTTAGCCGTTACCCCACACCTAGGGCTCCAACTTCCTCTTCCCACGAAGGTCGCTGCCTACCTTTAGCTCACAGGGCTCCAATTACACTACTGAAACCTCATGCACAGCCTCGCAAAACCAGCTACCACTTGATGCACAAATTAAACACTTTTTATAAACCTCTGCAGAGGTGCTACGAATTTAAGCAACCTACTACTGCGTACCCAAATGATATAGAATAACTTTCAAACACACTGAATTGGGAAAAGGGCATTTATTCATGTATTAATAATTATTTATTGGGGAAGCCAAAATTAACACCACTTCACAGCTTGGCTTCCTGATCCCAATTGTTTATTTTTCTTTAATCTTACATTGTTATACACTATTTTTTTTTGTTAAGGGCATCAGCTTCTGTGGCTATTAGCCCTTTTGTGTCTTCGTATCTCATGTTAGGTTTTCTTTAAATTAACTCAATTAATTCAGTTTTCTTCAAGAAATTTAAGATTTGGAAGCTGGCTATGGTGTCATGTGGCTGTTCTCCATTGAATCCTCTAACCCGCCTGTATTTGTTGCATTCTAATAAGATGTGGTTTACACTCAACGGCATGTTGCAGTCGCTGCATATCGGCCGATTTTCTCTTAACAATAAAAATCTATGAGTCAGGCATGTATGTCCCGTTCGAATCCTCGTTAACGCAACCTGGTCTTTTCGTGCTATATGTTTGGGGTAGGTAAAAAGACCTACTGCTGGTAGAAAATTTTTGAGGTACGTTCTACAGTTGCTCCAAAACTCCTGAAATTTTACAAATATTAACTTTTTAATGTATAACCGCATATCTTTTATAGTGCTTGATGAATCGGGTGTAGTGTTAATTCCAGCAGCAGCATCTTTTGCGGCGGAGTCTACCCTTTCATTGCCAGCTATGCCAGTGTGGCTTGGTATCCATATAAACGTTAATTTTTTATTGGATTTCAGTACTTTGGTGCACAGAGATTTGATACTTATTATCACTGGATCCATTGTAAAAGGATTGCTTAAAGCTTCAAGCACAGACAAAGAATCTGTGCAAATGACAAATGAAGAATGATTGCTTTCTACGCAAAGCCGGAGTGCTGCTAGGATGGCAAAAGACTCGGAGGTAAAGACGCTGGCGAAATTGGGAAGAGAACGTTTAATTATAGTATCTCCGTAACTTATTGCATACCCAGTGCCTGTATCATATTTAGAACCATCCGTAAAAATCAACTGATGATCATCGTATCTATGAATTAGCGATAGATATAATTGTTTGAGCATGCTGGGATTTACGTCTTTTTTATTTATTGTTAGGAAATCTAGTCTAATTTTTGGTATTTTATTGAACCATTGTGGTTCTGCCTCTTCTTCAGGTTTGTGCAGTTGGCGTTCTGTAAGACCGAGAGTCGTCATTGTAGTTGCTGATCGAAACGATGATGACTTATGTCTTGTACTTTCTTGTTAGTATCGACTAGAAAAAGTATTATCCTTAAAGAGAGCCAGAACAGGATGTGTGAGATGTGTATGCAATCGTATTCGGTATAAGCTTGCAGTTGGACAAGTAGGGAATGCTCCTATGGCATATCTAATACCACGGTTATGGATGACATTTAGGGGTGCCAATCTACTGCATTTTGCAGAAGCGTATGCAACACATCCATAGTCGATTCTGGAGAGTATAAGACTTTTATGTAGGAGTAGAAGGACGTCCCGGTTTGAGCCCCAGTTGGTATGGGATAAACTCGTCATAATATTAAGGATTCTCTTACACGAACCGATTAGTTTATCAATGTGAGCTTTCCATGTGAGTTTTTTGTCCAAGAAGACTCCTAGATATTTAAATGTTTCTACATTTTCTATTTCCTGTTTCTGCTAATCTAAATTTAGGGATGGCAGTGCAGGTAGATCTCTTTCTGCAGAAGTTCATTGATTTAGTTTTTGTTGTAGATATAGATAGATTGCGACCAGAAAGCCCTTGCAAAGTTGTTTGAATAACTTCATTTGAATTACTAACTTTAAACAAAACTATATCGTCCGCATATGCACAGTAACACACAGATTTACTAATAGAAGAAAGAACAGAATTAGTTGCAACTATACACTATTTGAAGCCTACTCTGATTACAATTTGTTGTTCAAATCAAGGCTAACACTATTTTTAATATTGTTTTACAAATTATTATCAAGGTTAATGTTATTTTTCACAATTTGCAAAAATTAAACTAGTACATTTTTATAACATTTTGTGAAATACTATTTGATATTATGCTTGAAATGTTATTAATTGCTATTATAATCATAAAGGCTTAAAATGTGTTCATTGTAATATATCAGACTTTTACAAGACCGTGTTACTTACTCTTTATTTACTACGTAAAAATATTGCAGTGAACTCTAATTGACTTTATGCAAACGTAGCCTGAAATGAAAGCAGATGGGGAAGGCGACTTCCTGAATCATAAGTTTCAGTTGCAATTACCATTGGTATTGCTACAAATTTATCGATGGTATAAACTGACGCTTGCATATTCTGCAATTTAGACAAAAGCAAGGAAATACCTGGAGAAATTGCGTGCGTTAGAACTTTTCACCCATTAATTGAGTGCCGTTGCAACACTTCAGAATAGAGACGCAACTGGCGGATGTCTGAATTAGCATAACCGCCACAGTATCTTTTTTGAAAAACCAGTAGCAATATTCTACCTTTTTCATACTGTTATAGCTGCAATGAAGTTTAAATAAAACTGTTTTGAATGGAGTAATTTAATATGTTTGTTGAATTTAAAAATACACCGTAAATGTCTGAGTTTATTTCTGAGAAACACCGTCGTGTTGAATTCTTATCGATAGGGCCTAATCTTGTGTTTTTCTATTGTAATTGTTTAAAATTTAATTAGAAATTCTAAGTCAACACTTCACTATTTCGCAAGCTTGTTGGGTTAATTCTTAATGGTAAAAGTGGATTAATGTGTAAACAAGCCGCTCGAGTGCAACGGAAAACTGGCAGATTATACGCTCAGATCGCTTATTAAAAGTTTAACGCCTACTAGGAGCCGTTTATAACTCTTTTAAAAGGCCGGATCAAAATAAGATGCAAATTAATATTGCAATAAACGACAACGACAGAACCGGACAAGCGACGTTACGTAACGCAATTTGCATGAAATTTATGCTATCAACAGTTGGGCAGTCGGTAACGTATGTCTAATTCAAACTTTAATTAATATATCTGAAACGGCTAGAACCCCAAAGCTGGGAAATGCAAAAGCACGGGCTGCAAGCGCGCCATGTTCAAGTAGTGCACGGAGGCAAATTATTTCGCAATAAAGTATTTTAGATAGCGTCTGGCGCAAGTGCAACCCCGGGCAAATATTGTAATAATGCTAATAAGTGGTCGATTACAGGGTTTTGCGATCGCTGCGTCAGATCAGCGCACCTTCGATCTTCTATCTCCGTCAGTGATATATAGGTATCGATATATTCATCTCTCGTTTCGCAGGGGGTGTGTCTGCACAGTAGCGCGCCCCAGGCGCCACACGCGGGTGCACTCTTATGCAAAATACCACCAGATAGGCGCTCAATATGCGCATGCGACTTTCCATAACGCCCGCCTTTCGGCCTGGCGCCACTTTGGAAAAATCTCGATGTGTTGCTTGGAAAAATCTTACAATCATAGCGTTCCAATCGCAATTTTTATGACGAAAAACAAATTTTAACGCCAAAAGGACACGCCCGAACAAGTGCCATCACTGTCAAATTGAGGATAAATAAAATGGAAAAATAAAAAATGCCTAAAGTGCAGGGGGCTCAACTTAGAATAGTACAATAGTACAATTGTACAAATGATCACCATAGCCTTTCAATCACAATATTTTTATATAGGTAAGCTAATTGTAAGGATACAATAACATATCGGGACATGCGCCATAAGAGTCAAATTAAGGATTAACAAAATGGAAATTTGAAAAAAAAGACCTAGAATACAAAAATACATCTGATCATCCTCGCCTCTTAATGACGAACTCTTTATAAAAAGGAGCAAATTCAAGAACGAGACACTTGTCGAAGTTATGCAATATTTTTTAAAATCAAAAATTCAATGAGCCCAACTCGAAAGAACATTTGGTCAACATTCTTTCTTCTTTAGTTTCTTTCTAGCTTTTCCTCTTTTTCTTCTGTTTCGTGCCTCTCAAAAAATTGCTTAAAATTCTAGAAGTTCAATTAAACAATGATCAAAGTAATGCGTCTGATCACCTTAATTTTTCGATCATAATTTTTTAAATAAAGGGTAGAAAATCTCAAGGAAGAAGATACACGTCGGGGCATGTATCATCATTCATCAGTGTCAAATTAATGATTAGTTGAATAAAAAAATAAATAAAATACTTATTCAAAGGGCACAACATGACTAAAAACAATGCAGCTAATCACCACAGTCTTCCAATCAAAATATTTGATAAAAACAAGCAAATTCTCGGGATAATCGAGGGGCGCAACTTACCATCATTAAAAAAATACATCTAATCACCACAGCCTTCCAATCAATTGTTTTAAATAAAGAGAAGTTGATTGTAAGGAAGAAAGAACACATCGGGACATGTGTCAATAGCGTCAAACCAAGAATTATATAATAAGAAAAATTTAAAAATACAAGAAGCCCAACTTACAAGGATTGAAAAAACATTTGATCACCATTCATATCCCTTTATTTCCCTCCTAATTTTTTCTGTCCTCTTCTATTTCGTGATTCTCAAAAAAAATGCTTTAAATTCTAGGGGCTCAACTTACAATGACTAAAAAATACGTCTGATCACTATCACCACAGCCTTTCAATCATTATATTTATAAAGTTAATTGTAAGGAAGAAAAAACACATTGGAACATGCATCAATAGTGTCAAACTAAGAATTATGCAACAAAAAAATCCAAAAATACAAGGAGCTCAGCCTACAACGATAGAAAAAACATTTGATCACCATTCTTTATTTCTCCCCTAGTTATTTCTTTCTTCTTCTATATCCTGCTTCTCAAGAAACTGCTTAAAATTATAGGGGCTCAACTTACAATCACTAAAAAAATACGTCTGATCACCATCAACACAGCCTTCCAATAATTTCTTTGTAATAAAGATAAGTTAATTGTAAGGAAAACGAACACATTTGGGCATGTGTCAATAGTGCCAAACTGAGAATTATGCAATGAAAAAAAAATCCAAAAATGCAAGGAGAACTTACAAGGATAGAAAAATCATTTGATCGCCATTCTTTTTCCTTTATTTCCCTCCTAGTTTTTTCTTTCCCTTTCTATTTCATGTTTTTCAAAAAATTGCTTTAAATTCTAGGGGTTCAACTTAAAAATTACTAACAAAATACGTCTGATCACCATCACCACAGCCTTGCAAACATTTTTTTTTAAATAAAGATAAGTTAATTGTAAGGAAGACACAACACATTGGGACATGTGTCAAAAGTGTCAATCTAAGAATTATGCAACGAATAAATCCAAAAATACAAGGAGCTCAACTTACAAAGATATAAAAACATTTGATCAGCTTTATTTTCTCCATATTTCCTTCCTAGTGTATTCTTTCCTCTTCAATTTCGTCCTTCTCAATATATGTCTAAAATCCTTGGGGTTCAACTTACAATGACCAAACAATACGTCTCATTACCATTACTATAGCCTTCCAATTACAAGGGTCGGGGCATGTATCATCATTCATTCGTGCCAAATTACCTAAATTGGAACTTTTTAAAAAATTACATACGTATGCAAGGGCCTGAGCTTACCATGACTAAAATAATACAGCTTGTCACCATAGCCTCCCAGTCACAATTTTTCTATAACGAAAGACAAATTCTAAGAATAGGAAACACATCGGAATATACATAAGTCATCAGTTTCAACTTAGAATTATTGAAATAAAAAATATAAAAAAACCTCAATGCGCTCAAATTATTTACAATGACTGAGAAAATACGTCTGATCAGCATAGCCTACCAGTCACATTGTTTTCTAACGAGAGTAAAATTCTAAGTATAAAAGGGCACATCGAGACATAATATGTCATCAGTGCCAAGCTGAGGATAAATGAAATAGAGAAATAAAAAAAAACTTGCTCTGCATCAGGATCTCAATTATCTACAATGATTGAAAAAATATGTGTGATCAGCATAATCTTCCAGTCACATTTTTTCTAACAAGAGTCAAACTCGAAGGATAAAAGGACACATCGGGACATAATATGTCATTAGTGCCAAGCTGAGGATAAACGGAATAGAGAAATAAAAAAACACTTGCACTGCAGGGGCTCAACTTATTTACAATGATTGAAAAAATACGTCTGATCAGCATAGCCTACCAGTCACATTTTTTTTCTAACGAGAGTTAAATTCTAAGGATGAAAGGACATATCGGGACATAATATGGCATTAGTGCCAAGCTGAGGATAAATGAAATAGAGAAATTAAGAAAAAATACTTTCACTGCAGGGGCTCAACTTATTTACAATGACTGAAAAAATACGTCTGATCAGCATAGCCTTCCAGTCACATTTTTTTCTAATGAGAGTCAAATTCTAAGGATAAAGAGACACATCGAGACATAATATGTCATTAGTGCGAAGCTGAGAATAGCTGTAATGGAGAAATTTAAAAAAAAGTACTTGCACTGCAGTGGCTCAACGTATTTACAATGATTGAAAAAATACGTCTGATCAGCATAGCCTTTCAGTCACATTTTTTTTCTAATAAGAGTCAAATTCTAAGGATAAAAAGACACATCGAGACATAATATGTCATTAGTGCCAAGCTGAGGATAAATGGAAGAGAGAAATTCAAAAAAGTTACTTGTACTGCAGGGGCTCAACTTATTTACAATGATTGAAAAAATACGTCTATCAGCATAGCTTTTCAGGCACATTTTTTTCTAACGAGAGTCAAATTCTAAGGATGAAAGGACACATCGGGACATGATATGCCATTAGTGCCAAGCTGAAGATAAATGAAATAGAGAAATTATAAAAAAACTACTTACACTGCAGGGGCTCAACTTATTTACGATGATTGAAAAAATACGTCTGATCAGCATAGCCTTTCAGTCACATTGTGTTTTAATGAGAGTCAAATTCTAAGTATAAAAGGACACATCGGGACATAATATGTCATTAGTGCCAAGCACAAGATAAATGAAATGGAGAAATTTAGAAAAACTACTTGTACTGCAGGGGCTAAACTTATTTACAATGACTGAAAAAATAGGTCTGATCAGCATAGCATTTCAGTCAAAATTTTTTCTAACGAGAGTCAAATTCTAAGGCTAAAAGGACACATCGTGACATAATATGTCATTAGTGCCAAGCTGAGGATAAATGGAATAGAGATATTTAAAAAATATATTTGCACTGTAGGCGCTCAACTTATTTACAATGGCTGAAAAAATCAGTCTGATCAGCATAGCCTTCCAGTCACATTTTTTTCTAACGACAGTCAAATTCTAAGGATAAAACTACACATCAAGACATAATATGTCATCAGTGCCAAGCTGAGGATAAATGAAACAGGGAAATTACAAAGAATACTTGCACTTCAGGGGCCCAACTTATTTACAATGACTGAAAAAATGACTCTGATCACTATTATCTTGCAATCACAATTTTGTTATAAAGACAAGCAAGTTCTAAAAGCAAAAGAACACATCAGGACATATATATGTCAGCAGTGTCAAGTTAAGGATTTTTTGAAAACTATCTCAAGTGCCAGGGGTTCAACTTATTTACAATGACTGAAAATATACCTCTGATCACCTTTCAATCACAACTGTTTAAATTAAGCGAAGCAAATTCGAAGCCAACTTACTATTACTAAACAAATACATCTTTCACTATAGCTTTCCAGTCACATTTTTTTTTATAACGAGCAGAAAATTCTAAGGATAAAAGAACACATCGGGGTACTTGTTATCAGTCTAAAACCAAGGACTACTGTGGTGGAGAAATTGATCCAAGGAGCCCGTCCAACTTACAAGAACTAGAAAAAACATTGGTCACCACTCTTTCTTCATTTTCTTCCTAGTTTTCCTTCTTCTTGTTAATTTACTTCTGTTTCGTGCCTGTTTTCCTTTTCTTCTTTGCTTAGGCTACATTAGACTATATCGGGTCGTCTCACTCTTCATTTATGTACCTAAAATTTCTAACTCAGGTGCATCGGCAGACAACTGGAATTTTGTGCCTGTATGATCCTATTTTTCCGTTTACAAAGTAAGTTACAATTTCTAAACGATATGAGAATGAGACCACGGTTCTCATATACCCAACTGCATAATAAAACTATTTAAAAGTAGAAATCCGATCAATAACGACGACTTTCAACTGGATTTCCAGAGCTCGCCGTTTTCCAAGTTGCAAATCCTCGTTGTAAATCAAAATTTCCAATTAGGAGCGAGATGAGACCAGAGTTTCCGCGCATCAGTAGCTCAATAAGACGACAATTTGAGCATTTTCTCGTTCACGTTAGGCAATTGCAACTAGCTGCCGTAGCGGAAACGCCAATATGCCCAAGTGTAAAACGTGATCGCCCTGCAAACTGTTTGTAATAGTCGCAGCGACCAGTTCTGTACAGTTACAACGAAGTGTATATCACAGCGAACGTGACAAAAAAATCTGCAGCAATGTTCGCAATTGGTTTTATAGTATAGCTACAACTTCTGCGACAAAAAAGGCTGCCGGTCGTGTTAATAATGTTGCCTTAGTTTGAATCGAAAGAGGGTCGTTTCAGGAAACAGCAGTTTTGCTAGTCGCGCACGTTGGAGACGAAATTCCTTTCAAACGGTTGAAAATTTCAGGGTGCCAGTTGGCAAGGGTCGAAAATCAAGGCCAATTTGTATTTAAATGTCCAATTTGTACTAAATGAGAAGCTACCAGAGTAATAAAAACGTATATATTGATCCGGGAGGTAATTTATTATCCCCACAAGAAAAAGCCAAAGTTCCATTTTTACCATTAGGTTCGACTGCATATATCATTATGTCGATTAAGATATCGTATTCTTGCGCGCTGCGTAACGTCTATATTTACACCGCGTATTATGACATTTCTGGGATATATTAATTTATTACCCACCGTTCACGATTCTAGGTCAATTTTTTGACCAATAAATTACTTTTGAATTGAATTTGTATTGCGTCGGATTATTTGCATATTTTCGTAATTAAAACTCCGCCAACAATGATTTTTCATTCCTACAGCTACACTTTCTATACTTAGATTTCATTAAGGGGCCACCTTTATGCTGATTTCATATTTTAGAAATATCTTTCTGCTTCAAACTTTAGACAAATTACAATGCAGTTGAGTAATTGCTTGAATTAATTTTAGAAATTTTCTATTTGATCGATTAATAGATAATTATAATATACATAACCTCACTTTTGAATGGACTATGTTTTGTAATACCTATACTAAAAACTATTTGATCTGGAGATTTTTTAGTAATTAGCTAATTCTAATCATCTCTTTATTAATTTAAATTAAAAATTACTGCAACTGTGGAATTTGGTAAGTAATACATTAAAGTCTAGATTTTTCCAAATTCAAGCACATGGCTTTTCCATATGTACATAAGCAGTTCTAGCAAAAACTTTTATGCGTATGCAAACTAGCGAGGGCATTGATGTCGCATGAAATATGGTGATATTAAAAGAGCTCTTTGTTTATTGACTGAGAACTGAAATGGAAAGCGATCCTTCCTGCATTTTTGGCTGCACAGCAAACCTGTTATGAAAATGATCCGTCTGCGTGCTGCAGTAACCATGCGTATCTACATACATTGTTGCTCGTCCCTTATTTATTCCCTAGCTTTCGGCTGGAAATTCGAGGCTAAAACTGGCAACTTGCTATTTGAAGCAATTCGCACGCTTTGATGTTTATGCAAATGCTCAACGACTTTGGTGGCATTGCGTTTTCTCAATCCCACTGATTTTGTCTATCGCTATTAACAAATCAAGTAGACGAAGCTGTAAAAAGGTACTTGCAGACATATTTGTTGCATCCGAAAATTTGCTTCTATAAAAATTTCCCCAAGAAAGCTTTTAGAGACGGGACCAGCAAAACACGATTATACGTATAACAATAGTTATTTATGACACAAGTGGGTCTATGTCATATTCGAGGTTGGAAGGTTAGGTTTGGTTTGTTATATGACACAGACTGACGCAAAACTTAAGCTGCTATTCTGGAATTTGACATGCCTGACAGTGCTAGAGTGACTATGTATATTTTTAATAATTTTATTCCATTTTGACAGTTTAATGTGATATTATTATAGATATTAACGATACAAGTGTGATTATGAGCATCTCAACGACACGAGTTTGATTGCGAAAAACGAGGCGGTGAGCCGAGTTTTGCGGCAATCAAACGAGTCTCGTTAAGTGCCATAAACAAACGTGTATTGTTCAATATTTTAATGGTAATGGATATTACCGCACTCAGTGCGGTAATGAAGCTCTTAACGATACTAAAATTAATTTGGTTAAGAGTCTATAACAACACTGACGAAGATAACCTCCACAACAACCATCGTAAACAGTCTATTATTCACAAGAGAAATAAAGTGTTTTCACTAGTGAATTAAAAATGTTTAATTCAATAGTGAATTAAAAAAGTTTAAATGAAGAACAACATATTTTTATTATTTCTACAAATGTTTACATTCAATTACCCTTTTTCTTTGTAGTGTGTAATATATAAATACTAAAATTTAGATCAAATCGACGATGAATGGGCAAATTTATATCTTGATCTGAATATTTTTAATCAAAATTTCGTCAAAATTGTTAAAAACATATATACGCCACGTGAATTAACCATTTATTCACCCAAAGTTATGATCTAACTCGCACTGCGTGCTTGTGAGCTCAACATCTTTTCGTGAATAAACATATGTTTAATTCACTTGGTGTATAATATTTATAAATGTCAGAAAATTGCCGTCTACAGTCTTTTCTTAATATCTTATGCATCTTTGGGCCGGTAGCCACTATATATTTTCCGTAGTCAGTTATTCTCCATAATATGCATAATATGTACAGTGGCTCACGTACCAGCAACCGTTAAATTTTGTAGTTTTTGATTTAGCAGTTGATTCTTTAATTTTTTCAACAGCAATTTTTGTAGAGAAAAATAAGGCAAAGCTGTAGTGTAAAAAGCTTTTCAACAAGAACCAAATGTACCAACAAAACCCTCAGAGCTTTCGAAACCAGATACGGTTTGGCAGTGGCTCAGGCACGTATTTCTCATATTTTATTAATAGCAGCTCTTGTGCAGAGAAGTGTGATTAGGTATCTAAAGTTATGTTAGCTTTAATTTTTTTTTGCATATAACCAAATATAAACCCAAAGTTATTTTAAATTTGGAGGTAGAGATATAGTAGCAGTTGCTCACATACCAGCAATGGATCATATAAACACATTGCTTGCGCAAGACTTCAGGTACAGGAAAATATGAGTGTAAAATAGAATTTAGTTATGTCTTTGAAAAGCTCTTCTTTATAAGAATCAAGTAGAAGAAACACGACATTCTTTATAAACTTGAAGAGGGAGATAGTTTGGTAGTGGCTCGTGTACCAACAGCGGTTCAAATGACCAAAGTGCTTGCTTGCTGATTCAGCAGCCAAAGTACAAGACAGTGTGAGTACAACAGATAATTAAGTGAGGTTTTTAAAAAGCCCTTTTTATAACAGCTAAAGATAAAAACAAAATTATTGTTGTACTTGAAGGAATAGATAGTTTGCCAATGGCTCACATACAAGCACACCAGGTACAAGAAACTGGAAGTAAAAAACAAAACGTAGTAAACACAAACTTTTAACTTAAAAACGAAGAAATACTTTGGCAGTGGCGCACGTACCAGCAACAGGTTAAATAAACCCATTGATTTTGCTGCCTCACCAGGTACAGTGGCGGTCAAAAAAATGGGACAGTTACGTCTATTTTCGCGATTATTTCCCTATCGTCATTGCATTTATATGCAGCTTATTATTCTAATTTAGAATTTTTTGGCAGATGTCAAATATCCAATGTTGCAATATGACATATTAATAAAACGAGTTGAAGCAGCTAATATTAGACAAAAATCTGTTATAAGAGTTGTCCCATTTTTTAGTGGCCGCAACTCTATGTACAAAAAATGCAAGTATAAAATAAAATTAATTATAGCTGTAAA
Source organism: Agriotes lineatus (assembly GCA_940337035.1). NCBI lineage: Eukaryota > Metazoa > Arthropoda > Insecta > Coleoptera > Elateridae > Agriotes > Agriotes lineatus. Next base: position 57,916,629 of record OW679197.1, on the reverse strand, counting down.
AAGCTCTTATTTATAAAAACCAAATATAAACACAAAATTATTGTTGAATTTCTAAAAGAAAAGATACTTTGGCAGTGGCTCACGTATCAGCAACTGTGAAATAAATATATTGCTTCTTGGTTGAATCAACGCAAATGTGACTACAAAATAAAATTCCGTTGTGGCTTTACAAAAATAAAAATAAAAATTAAATAAAAAATTATTTTATAACTTGAATGGGAGATAGTTTAGGCTCATGTATCAGCAATGTGTCAAATAGACAGATTGCTGTTTTTATGACCATCACCCCAGGTACAAATAATATGAGGGTAAAGTAATAGTTACCTATGTGACAAACTTAGTAAATTAGCCTTTATGGACGAGCCGGATAATTCATAATCCGGTGAGCCCCAATAAAGGCTAATTGTAAGCAAGCCGCACACAACGCTTTATTTCCTCTTGCTGAAAATCGTAAAAATTGAAACTGATTAATAAAAAATGTATTTATTATAAAACAAGCTGCTTGTAAAGTCGCCAGGGCAACATTTTGCAGGCACCCTGTCTGTAAAGATTAATTTACTGAGTCAGTTCAGACGACAGTAACATTTTACAGGCACCGGGCCGGTAAAGACCCATTTACTCAGTCAGTTCAGACAACAGTAAACGACATTTTAACAAGTTTAGAGGAAATACAATTAATTTATGACTTTAAAAAGCTCTTTATTATAAGAACCGAATATAAACAAAATTATTTTTGAAGTAATGGAGGGAGAGATAGTTAGGCAGTGGCGAGCGTAGCAGCAATGGGTCAAACATACACATGGCTTGTTTGCTGATTCCGCTGAAAGGAAATATACTGTATGGTCTTTAGTATAAGGGTTTAATATCGGATTTAAAAAAAAAGGTTAAAAGAATACAGTATTAAATTACAAAGTTGAATTTAAGTATCAGACGGATATCGAAATTATTAAAATGTATTTGGCAAAGAAATGAAATAGAATTTAAAATTCAATGGAATTATGCTATACATGAAACAGTAAGATTCTACCATAATTTAATTATTATCTGAAATGAGGTGGAGGATTAATGGCAAATACTTTTTCGAGAATTGTCATTCAACATAGTGGGTGTTAGATAAATATAATAAAGTTTCTATAGAATGTTGGACTTTAAAAATGTATGCTAAACTAGATCACTAAGGACATAATAATATTCATGAGTATGTAAAAATAACTTGGTACAAAAACATGTAATACATTTGTAAGCGGCTAAAATTGCTAAAATAAACCCTTTATAGAAGTTATAAACTGTTTGGAATATAAAAGGGTTGTGAATTAAACTAAAATTGGCGTGGAGACAATAAAAAGTAAATCTTAAAAGATTAAAAGACGTGAAGACGATAAGGACGAAGAAAATGGATGTGGTGAGAATACCTAAGTAATAAGTTATAATCTACAAAAGTAAATTTCTGGAATGGGATGCGGAACTGAGTTTATTGTCAAATTACATTGCATCACAGGTGAAATAGTTAAACTCAAACCTTCCCCATGTATAACATTTAATTATTACATTGCATCATATGAATTGGATAACAGTGAATGGTTTACATCGAGATTGTTAGCAGAGTGAGCGTTTTTATGGGGTCGATAGGAGGTTTTCATCTAATGAGTTCTAATTCGACAAGCTTGTCATTGAAGTGACATCTTGTAACTTGCATCTAGTCGAGGTTCGTGATACTAGGTCGTTGGTGGCTTGAGAATTTTGGTAGGAAGACGTGGATGGCGTTTGCTGATGACAGTTCTGCTGGAGAAAGTTGGTAGGTGCTTTATCGTATTTGGCCGAGGTCTTTGCGGATCCAAGTGTTTGGTGGAGTTCGTACTAGGAGTTGTTTGGATTTTGGGAGATCTCTGTGAGATTGTTGGATGCGTTTGGCTTGGTAAAAGAGATTATCGAGGTCTATGAACAGGTGACAGAATACAGGTATTTAAGTAAATACTGAAATCAAAATATAGAAAGAATGAAGTAACTTTAAAGAGGGTAGTACTTACTATTTGATATTGTTGAATGACAAGGAATGTAACGAGAAGGTATTTGTAATTGATATTGCACTTGCATAAGTTGAAGTGACAGGTGACAGACGTACAAGTTGTCATGGCATAAAAGAATAATATTTCAGGAATAAAAACAGTCTAGATTAAGAGCGAATCCGACCTGTGTTCTAGTTAAGAGTAAAACGTTTTCTACCTGAGCTAGAGATTTAATAATATTGATAATCCATAATTATAAAAAAACAAATGTGTTACTTAAAATTCAATTTAAAAAAAGTATTGATTGAAAATAAACTAAAGTATAGTAAAGGTCAAATGTAATAGCTAAATAATTAATATTGTTATAGCATAAAACCATTTTCATACATAAAGACCACTATAACATAGTCAATTATAACATAAAATAGGCGCCACAACGTGGCAGTGGCTCACCTACCAGGAATGAGTCAAATAAACCGATGCTGGATTGCTGACTCGCAGCTTAGGTACAAGAAAATGTAAATATAAAATTTTAAGCGATCGGTTTGCAAAGCTCCTTCGTATAAGAACCAGATATAAACACAAAATTATTTTGGAACTAATGAAGAGTGAGATAATGTGGCAGTGGCACACGTACCAGCAATGGGTCAAACAAACACATTGCTTCTTTGCTGACTGAGCACAATGCGCTTATAAAATAAAATTGATGATAGCTGTAAATAGCTCTCTTTTGGAAGAACCAAATATAAACACATTTTGATTTTGAAAAAGGCTAATTGGGTAGTAACTCACGTACCAGCAATGGGCAACACATTAATTTTTGCTGACTTAACAGGTACAGGAAAAACGCGAGTATAAAATAAAATCAAATGATGGCTTTAAAGAGCTCGTGTTTATAATCGTTTCTAATATGCATTTTTCAACTTCTGAAGAGAGAGATAGTTTGACAGTAGCTCACGTGCCAGCAACGAGTCAGATAATCATCTTACTTATTTTCGTGCACAGTAATTGGCCGAAGAAAATGTTTTTCGACGACCACTACTAAAAGCAGGCCTATTAGCATTAGCTTTTTTGACTAAAAATTACATTTTATAAATCATCGTGTTAAAAGTGAAATCAGCTGTTTACTTTTAGCACATGTGCTAAAAGTAAAGAGAATTTTAAATAGAAAGTGAGGTTATAAAGTTATTCCAGTTACTTCTTTTGTTCGAGGTAAAGTGCTTTTTAAATAATTAAGGCATGATGTAATGAATAAAGTAAAATGTGCACTATTATAATTACCTTTGATAACTAACTTTGACAGCTACCCGCTGCAGAACTAGTCACCTGCGCCGTCACCGCCATCTCTTTACTATGACATAAATTCTAACTGTCATAAATGCAAAGCTTTGTTAAATCGACATTTATGGATTAATAACAGTAAATTTAAAGCCGTAGAAAAAATATGGTGTGCAAACTCGTGCTAAAAGTGTTTATGCACGTCCACGTTTAGTGTTATATGGGGTGATCGAACAAATTTCACCTCTAATGTGCTGTGATTCGTGGTATACATTTGGCAGCACTGAAGTAGATTGTCAGTCTATGTCAAATCCGTGATTTTCAAGTTAAGTTTTGCTTCACTTTGTGTCAAATAACAAACAAAACCTAACCTACTAATCTCGAATTTGACATAGACTGACAATACACTTCAGTACTGCCAAACGTATACCACGAATCACAGCACACTAGAGGTGAAATTGATTCGATCGCCCGATATAATGAAATTGAATTAGAGAATTTTAAAAAGCTTATCCCATAACTATTAAATCAATAAATTGGGTTTGTAAAAAATATACAGTCTGTGAATCAAATATGACCTCTTCTAAAGGAGCCTGTTGAACATTTTCAACTGTAATTGCCCTTGAAACGATGGTTTAGGATCAAGGAAAACATATTTTAATTTGTTTTATTCCCCAGAAAAAGATCATTAATTGCCAGATTTCGATCTCAAGGTGCTAACATTCCACGGGGAGCTAATTAGCATAAAAATCAGAATAACATCCACTTCCTGAGCTCGTCCAGTAGCGCAAAAAGAGGAGCTATGCGCCAACCAGTAGAAAGAGTTAATTATAGAATATAATTGTATCACACACTCGATAAATCAATCAGGCAGCGAGACCACCGAGACAAAAGCTGTATGTATAAACTCAGCTAGTAAACCGAGTAATTTCACTTTAAAAACTGATCCCATAACTCACTACTTAGAAAAAGACCTGTCCCGGAGTAAACACTTGTAATAGCGATGTATCACAAGGCTGAGGATTGCACCTATATACTTCTTCCACAGAAATAACACTTGTAGAATCTGCGCGGATTGTTCGAGATCGAACTGCTCCTTTAATTGCTGCTAGGAGATTGAATGTGGCATTAGGCTGTCGTTCTCGTTTGGAGAATTCGAGAAATGCTATTGGGGATTTTTCTGGCGAGCTGTTTCATCGTCTTCGGCTTTCCTCGGAAATTAAAATCTCAAATGCAATTACTGGCGTCGAAAAAACCTCGTATGAGCCACCAGGAGCAGCTTTAGTCAACTGGCTATAGTTGGAAGTGCAGGTTCCGTAATTGCATGTGTTAACATTCGGCATTAGCGTTTTCCCCAAGAAAGCGCCTTTCGGAGAAATGTGCAGATTAAGCCATTTGCGGTGAATTCACACAGCTGGTTTACACAATTACGAGCCGAAGCTTCGGAAGAAGACAAACATGTCCATGCAGCTTTTTATATCACATAACAATTACAGGAGTGAATACTCAGAAATGCGATCTGTTCGGAGATCTGGTTAGCAGAGGTCCCCAACAGGTCGCCACTTTGGGGCCTGCGTCCGCGCAACCCGCTCAATAATCTACAAATTCCACCCGTAATCGCAGCTGATTACGGTGACGGTACTTGTGCATGTTGAATTAATTATGAGAATATTAGCCGACGATCAAATCTGGCCGTATGATCAGGCAATAGTAATTTGACATTTCCTGAAATCGCATTCCTGGTTACATAATTAGGAGTACGCTCGGATGGCTCGCAAGCTGCTAACAGTTACGCTATTTATTTCCAATTGATCGATATCGCCGGTGAAATATTTACCTTTATGTCCGGTAATCCGAGCAGATAACATTTTTGCAGTATCTGGAGCTCCATATATCCTCCGCTAATTTGCGTCTACTTACGTACCGATTAAAATTATTTCTAAACACTTCTCGGATTTGCATTCATCTGCGTATGGCGGTAATTAAAATGGCTGTCATTTGTTGCACCATTAGCGAGTACATCTGCGTATTAGATAGGCAAATGTATGGGCTGAGGCTCTTCGGCTTTAGATCCCGGATCGGATGCGAATTCGATCCATCGTCAGGTTTGGCTGGCTTATTAATCGCTTTCAGTAAGACACCAAAGCGATATCTTGTGGTGGTTTTGATATAGAAATACAAAATCAGATAAACGCAAGCTGAAGACTGGTCAGATAATCCAGGTGTGTAAGTACTTTAGAGCTGTTAACAGTTGTGGTCATTTAAAATTTCTAGAAAAGGTTATGGAGCTTTGATGTGTATATATAAACCCCTCAGTCTAAGTCCGACTTACAAGATAAATATATTAAAATATTACGATAGGATGTAAACAACCCTTTTGTCAATGAAACACTCTTTTTTATTTACTTCGCCCTGTAACTGTATCCTGCGGAACATAGGAATTAACATCGCGCCGTAGGTATTACATACTACTGACGTTTACGATGACGTCATTACCAGCAGCCAATAGAAAACGTGTAGGTAGTTATAGCGGGAATTGTAAATAGTCCAGTCAACGAAGGAAAAATAAGGGAAATAATTCGTGTAGTCGCAAATTTTGGTACAGTGGTAGGGGTGTATGCCATGAACAACATACTAAAAATCCTGACCCGTGGGTGGTGAGCGGGAGGGTGGGGGAGCGTTTAAAGGTAATTTTTTCAGGTTTTTATTGAATAACTCGAAAATCGCGGCTTCTAGCAAAAAAGTGAAATTTCCTACAAAAAAGGTTCTATCCATTTTTTCTGTAGGAGAATAGTTTGCGTAATGCAGGGGATGGAATATGTCGGCTGGAATGGGATTGAGCATGTTCAAGTCAAGAACATTAATCTGCCGTAATGCATTGCTTGTCCGATGTTCAAATATCTGAAGTTCCATAACATCTAGGTGGCCTAGCTCTGTGGCAGAGGGAGTTGATTTAAGCTTCTGGACTTCTTCAGATGGTGGGAGAGCTGAGGCTGAGGTGATACATTGGATGCCTCCGCTGTGAAAAGTATTCCAGCCATCGATAGTGGAGACATCTGCATTGTCGAATACATATTGACAGAATGTTACACTTGTGGCAGGCTCTTCAATGTGGTAGACAGTTAATAGCTTCAGCTGTTGAGCTGGGTGATAAGTTCCACTGAATCCCAAACCAGCAAGCAGATTGGCCAAGTCTTTTGATCGAAACTTTCTGTGAATGAACAGAGTGACAGCATGTAGGATAGGAGATATGAAAGATCGAGGGCGAATGGGTGCAATGAAGGAATGTGATATAGATGTCAGCTTTTTTTAAATTGTCTGTTTTGCCCTTTTTTTGCTGACATGCAGTCTATGAAGACACGGAATAGATGAAGTACCATTTCCTCAGCTCCACTACACAATTTGTCACAAGGTGTAAAAACAGAATTATCATATGCCATTGACTCAATATCTTCCAAGACTATTGAGGCAGCTGTTTTTACGATTCTCTCCCAGTCATCTATCTATGTACAGACATTTAATGTTCCATCTGAACCCACTTTATTTAACATTAAACATTAATTTTATATAAAATAATATAATAATCCACGATTTTTCCATCCCCTGCATCTCGCAAACTGTTCTTCCTAGAGGAAAATTAATAAAACCTTTTTTGTAGCAAATTTCATGTAGTTAATTTTGTAGATGGACACTTTTTCTCTAGAAACCGGGGTTTTCGAGTTATTCAAGAAAAACCTGAAAAAATTACCTTTAAACGCTCCCCCACCCCCAGGCTCACCACCCACCAGTATATTGTTATTGGCACTCCCCTCTATCACTGCACAAAAATGTGCGACTGCACGAATTATTTCCCCTAGTCGACCTTTTTTGGTCTTCGTTGACTTCTTACATAATTAAATGTTTAGTATCTTACTTTTTATTGTTTTTGAAAACTCCTAACTATTTTAAAAAGGGCGTGGAAAAGTATGTCATTTGTTAATTAAAGTTGATGTAAATTGATATGGTAAACTCAAACTTTTCGTACTAGTTAGAAAAAAAATATTTTCCAACATTTCTAGTTACTTATCTCAGTTGTGTGCTAGTGAACTGAATACGATTGGTTAGATTATAACTGTTGATTGTGTGTCGAACATACCATTACTTGATTTTAAGAAGCTGAATAAATTGAAATATAAATTTAGAAAACCACGGCTAACGAGATAATTAGTGGATATTTCCTGTTATAAATTTATTTTTATTAAAAGTGGCTTGGCAATGCTGGCGAAGAAGCTTTGCTTCAGTCAGTAAATCGTTTTGATTCTATTCTTCAATTACAGTTAATTTTGACATTATTTTCGCGAGTAAAGCTATTATAAAAATATGCTGAATGCACCTTACTTAAACCTGGGTATAAATTATTATTGAGTATGAAATTGACAAGCATTTGGTTCTTACAAACTACATGGTTAACCCACAAATACACAGTTGAATGTATACAATTAAATGTATCAGTTTTTTTTAAATTATCCACAACTTGAAAATTAAATTACAAATGTATGGTACACCTCAACAATGGATGTATCTAATAACTACCAAGGAAATAATTCATGAAAATTGTGAAACTAGATCAACATGGCAATGTGACAAGTTTACAGATCCAATCGATTTTTTTTAAATAATTAATATTGAAATTGATACATCACTATTTATTTTGAAACAATCACTAATGCCTTTCGTTCAGTCTTGAGAGCCAAGAAACGCCGTAAAAATATTTAAATACCGATTCCAAATGTTGTTATTCCTGGGGGTATTTTCAATTTAAAAACTTTCAATCAAAACAGACGTTTTCAAAAATTGGTAGGCAAAATTAATTTACAGTGAGTGGGGGGGGGGGGGATTAAATTCGTGGATATATTTTAGTAAGTTGTTACGTGTAAATTTTACATGAATTTAAATTAATTTAATATTCAGAAAAAGTTTTGAGCTCAGCTTCTTGAAGTATTATTTTCCGGAGATTCACTATATGTGGATTCAAATCCTCCGATATTTTGAAAAGATTAGCTCAGCATCTGTGTTGTGTGTGTAATAGCTGACATTAGTTGGTTATGCCAAGCCTACAAAGTATTTCAGAAACAATATTTTTACCTGTGGCCTCCCTCCAACCTCAGGTACGTAAATCAGGATTTCACCTTTGCAAGTCTCGTAACGCTTTGGTGATTATTGCAGGCCTTCTTTTACTGTCTCTAGTATTTTTCTCCTCCGGGCTGATTTTCCACCACATGGAGCACAGTACAGATCTGTTTGCGGTTCTACGTTAAACTACGTTTGCCAATTATTTTGGTTTCGAGGCTGTTTAATACATGTTATCATCGTGCGATTCCACATCTTCATCTGGAGAAAACTCTGCACAAATTGACGTCGCAGGTTTGGGCAGCTCAGCCCCTCTCGTTTTCGAACTCTAAACTATTTGGTGTGAATATGCTGAATCTTATGTTAAAGTGTTTTACGTACGGTTTGTGGTTACGATTTCGCACAGATTAATAGGAAAACCTGGAAATTTATTTGTTGTGGCATTGTGTATTCCGTGTTTGCTAAGTTGACTTACTATCTTTTAGTTTTTCAATAGTGGCTGTTAGTTTTGTCGATTTTGGTCGCATTCAACGCTTTGATTAACACAGATACGTTCGACAACCCTTCTTCGCGATGATGTTAATTGCGAGGGAGTAATGGAGCATATGAAGCCCTTATTCCCGGTTTTACACTAATAATTGAAGTGCACAATAATTCAGACGCTTTAGGCCTAGCGCGCGAATCCGATTACCAACCTCATAATGTTGTTATTGTTTCGATAATCACTGACGGTTGAAACGTATCCTATCGAAGATCATTGCGTGCGACTTAAGCTGAGCAATTGTTCCATATTTATTTTATTTCCCCACAAATTGGAAAACTTGGTAAAGTTAGATTGCGCAAAAAGAGGCGTATAATTAGTACTCTGCTATTTGTGTTTTTCTGAAGCCGACTTGAAAGTGTATACTTTCTTTTCATTACTTTTTATGATCACAAGATCTGGCCTTTGAAGTCACTGGGCTTTAAACACCGATTTTCTTATGATTGGTGTTTTCGATTTGGTCGCATCTCATCTAGCAAGCAGAACAGTCCTATAGATGGTAAAGCAATAACAATTGTTTACAGGCATTCTTCGGGTTTGGGCTCTTTTAATTTTCAATTTATACCTGTCGCAGTGCAGCTCCAGCTGCACTTCTTTAAAGGATGCCCAAATTAATTGCCTTGTTAGCAATCAATATACCGATGCGTCTTTGTGCACATCGCCGCAAGAAACCGAAACGCACGCGTCTGCAAATTGACATACGGGCCAGGAATGCCAATTTGCGCGTGGGCCGAAACGTATGTGCTTTTTAACCATGAGGATTAAAAGCATACGCAAATATTTCAGCAACTCGGGGCTTGACCCTGGCCAATACTTCACTGCGACTCGTTCTGAAAAACGGCCTGAAAACCGTGCAAATTCCGATTTTCCTCTTATTGTGCCGGCTTGCAATTCCCGCGGTTTTCACGGCGATTTGCGCTTTACAACTTCCTTGTTGTTCCTGAAAAACGAGAATGAAGTCGTTCACCGCGGTGATAAGATTGTTAAACGTGAATCGGCTCCTGAAAATCCAGAAAGCCCAAAAATGGCACGGCGTGGTTATTAGTCTTGTTTTATTGCAAGGCCACCGTCGTTTATGTAATAAAAAGTCCGCTTTTTCGCCGCTTAAGTGGCTTTGGTCCTCTCAAATGGGTTTTTAAGGAGCCCCATCTGTAAATGTGCCCCTTTCGCGCGCTTAAGTATATTGAGGACCGCTGGAATTGAGAGCATTAGCAGCACATCGTGAGACATTACTAATTGCTGTGTCTCCCGGTATTGATATTTCTTCATTACACCTGAGTGCTATTGGCGATTAGCGTCCTAATGAAGCCTATGACAAATGCCACCATTACAGGAATCAAAACCTCCACGCCAGGGGAGTTTAACACATTTTTTGACGTAACTGGTGCGACCTTATAGATAATATCGCGTCCACTCCGGCTAATAAACGTTTATCAGCGCGCTCGTCCTTTTTTAGATTAAAATATTGCAACAAGTGAATTTAACATGCGGCAATGAATAACAACCCACATTTTTATTGGCGTTTATAATAGATAGGTGCGCATTTACGAGTCGCTTACGATAAAATATAATGCCATCTCGCGGGAATTATTTACGTTTACAACCCGCCACATACGGATTTGATATACCGTGCGATGTGAAACATTGGAACGAATCGTTTATTTTTTAATACTACCTGATTACAAGCCTCGGACATTTCTCTCGCCGTTTGAGGAGCTTCGCCTTTCGCTCCGGGCCCGTTCAATATCACTTACTCAAAGGGAAATCACGTACTGCCAGTTTCAGTCTTTATTTTTTGTTATCACCTACAATGTTTTATAAAGCAACTAATCTATTGCTGAAGTTCAGCTACAGCTAACAATTTTTTATTATTATTAAAAACAAAAACAATAGTAGCGGCTATAGTGTTGTTGGTAAGTTTTTATTTGTTCAATCACATTTCAACAGTCGGGTTTCTGTTAAAAATAAACTATTTTCTATAGAAATCTCACGGTGATTAAATGGTTATAAACCAAAATAGTAATCGTCGAGCTGAAGTCCTCGGATTGAATTTTAGTATATTAAAAAAGTGTATGGGACAGATGTTTTCCTGTTCCAGGTTTCAGTTTTTAGTCCTTTAAATTTCTTAACAAATTTAGTTATTTAGTTATTTGAACACTATTTGGAATAAAATCGTCCTCAATATGGTCGCATAGAATATTGAATTTCTAAGCAATTAAAAATCAAACCCAAAAATATTGCATTCACAAAACTAACGTACATTTAATAAGAGCACTAGTTTAGGGATGTATTAAGTATTTTTTTGGTTACAGCCTGATTTAATGAAGATATAATTGTAAATAGTTTAAATCTAAACTTACATTTTAGAAAAATTGTGATAGTAAACACAGCAGTGGAAAAAAATTCAAATGTTGATTAAAAATTCATTTTTCCATAATGAAATAGTTCGCGTAGAGTTCATCCAAAGTTAATAGGTTAGAATGGTTAATAGAGAAATAATTCATTATAAAAGGGAAAAAGTTCAAGCTGAATAAAATCATCACTCGATTGAATATAAACATTCACAGTAAAAGCACCAGGCTGCAATACAAGACTCTAGGATTGTTGATAAATAATTAATATCAAATATATAAGTCGGTCTAACCGAACTTCTTTATAAAAAAGTTCAGATATTGTCTGTTTGAATCAAATACTTTGGTGAATTCGTATTGACAATCGGAAACGATTACTGAATTTTTAATAAATCTAATTTAATCTTAATGAATTATATCTTCGTATGTTTTTTCCTAATTTATTGTATAGAATTCTACGAAAAATTGGCCACCAGCAATATTTAGCACTTGTAATTTGATATTTTACACAAAACTTTTAATATGTGTTTGTGTATTACACGTTACTGAATTCAATGTGATTTATTTTTATATATTTTTGTATATTTCAATCTCTAATTGCAAATAAAAAGTATTTATTAGAATTTTGTACTTCATGATTACCCTTTGTTGGTTTTTCTTAGTGCTGCCGCGAAAAGAGACGAGACTCGATTTACCCATTTTCCATCTCGCTCTCGAAAATTCCCGAAAGTTGATTCTCGATCTCGATTCCAATCGGGATTCTCGAATTTTTAATATGTGCTGTGCGTATACTGAATTTATGCTGCCATTATTTTAGGGTAACCATTGTAAAAGTTTATATAAAAATTAAAATAAAGTCCTATAACTGTTCTTTTGTTTTCATACTATTGATTGAGTTAATCTCTTATCGAATATTCGAGAATTTGATTAATGTCGCTCGTCTCGAATATTCGAGATCGAAAAATGTCAATCTTGATGTGGAATTTCAAGACGGTATCGAGAATTATCTCGTCTCGGCGGATTCACTACTAACAAGCCGAGTGGTGTACTAGGTTTTTATGTGGATTTTAAAAATACTATTGAAAAACTGTCGAGATCGAGATTTTGGTTAATCTCACCTCGAATATTCGAGAATTTGATTTATCTCGTCTCCAAAATTCGAGATGTAAAAATGCCAATCCCGATCTCGAATTTCGAGAAGAGACGAGACGTGATAGAGAATTTTCTCGTCTCGACGGCATCACCAGCTTTTCTTCATTTTAATAAGATACGCTTTCGACCAAGAGGGTTTACTTAACGTTGTTAGTTAGAATCTGTTAATTCTAGAAATTTCAAGAATTACTTTGTTTTTATTTTACAGCTTTTTGCTATGTCCATGTAATATGTACCTAGTTAATTATAATGAATCACAATTCTATAAGCCTTCAAGGGATTTAAAGTTTTTGAGTTAAGGTAACACTTCTCCATTCTACAGACCTTTTGTACAAATAACACTAAGAATATTGGAAACATTTCAGCTTAATTGTTCTTGTTTACTTCTCAAAAATTTCTGTTACTGCACCATTGCAACAAACTGCGAACTTTGGAATACTTGAAGATATAGATCTGCACGATCTTCAGTCAGTAAAGATTCCAAATGATATTTTTAAAATTACCTTAAAAAATCAACGTATACCTTAGTGATTCGTGTGCATTTCTTCGTATAGATTTCTTTAAACGAATTTATTTTTTTTTACCATTTAGTTTACTTTATTTTTGGATTTTGGATGGAAAATGAACCAAATTACTCAAGATGGGGCCGTTGTGTTATCTCCAGGTCACATTTGTGTGTTTAAGTATGTTTATATGTAGCCTTGTTACTCTACCTCATATACCAGTATTCAGATCAGAACTTTACTGTATTTCACTTAGCTGTAGTCCATTATTTCTTCACTTAAATGATGAAAGAGTGGTGGGCGTATGTGTTTGACACAGTAGTGGTCTTTAAACTTTTTTGATCTCGTACCCCTAAGACAAATATGATTAATAGTGCGTATCCCAGATATGTACAGTGTGTTTTACCTACGTATCGTTTTTATGTCTAAGCACAATAATTTGAAATTGTGGTGGCTTGTACAGACCCCTAAGGGTACTTGTTAAGCTACCTACTTGGATTATTTCCAACAACTTTGTATACCCGCTTACGAAAATCCATCTGAAATTTTTGCACTATCTATCTGAAAGGTTGGATTTGATTTCAATATCTTGTTTAGTATCCCTAAAAACCTTTTGATACGAATTCTTTTCAGAAAAAGTTCACTAAAAAAATGTCGCAATATGACCAAAATATAAAATCATTTAAATCCAAAATTTAACAATTTTGTGGAGTAGAAGCAAAAATTTTCTTTAATTGTTTTGTTTTTGAAAAGTTTGTTACGTTCTTGAGTAATTCTGAGTTTTTATTCGATTTTAAAATATTCTCCACCCTCCTCCACATTTTTCAAATATGAAACATGTTATAAAAATTTAAAAAATATTGGCATTTATTGCAAAAGATTACTCAAAGGTCAGAGAATGTTAAATGAAATTTAAGCAACCAAATCCGGTGACAACGCCATCATTAAGATCCTGAAATTAAACTTTACATTTTACTTTGTGGTAAACCTAATTATTTTACTATTAGAATATAAGTGTTAATGATTTTATTTCTTGTACATTTTTTTAAACAGAAATTGCCCTAATATAAACGCAAAATCACCTAATGACCTATAATACTTTCTGTGAAACAAAAAATGAAAGAAAATTTTGGTTTTCGTAAACAAATGTTTTCATCTTTTCCAACGAAAATAGGGTAAGTTTCCGAAAATTTTCATTTTTAATCCAGTGTAGTGGCTGATGGTATGCAGGGCTGGAAATAATTCAAATAATTAGCTTGATTCTGTATTTAAGTGTCGTCCTTATTTTATTCTGTCATTTGGCGTACCCCCAAGAAGCGACTGGCGTACCTCCTGAGGTTTCCAAAGTGCGGTACTTTGGAGGCCACTGATAGAGGGCACAACGGAAATTGCAGTTGTTACTCATTGTCATTAGCCTGTATTAGAAACAGCTATTAGTTTAATTGTTTATTCTATAACTAAGGTAGATAAATGGTCCATTTTATGGGTTACTAGCTTTTTAGCCCACCACATAGACCTTATTCTGATTAAAATAGTTTTACCATTTTTCTAACTGAATTGTAAGTAATGAAGTTACAGAAGAAAACAGGCGCATCATCTTGTAATAGTAAAGTTTGTCCTGTTTTCATTAGATGGCGCTGAAAACGTTACTCAGGCAGGCACAGCATCCTACAGCAGCAAAGTTTGTGACTTAAAATAATACTTCTACATTCTGCTTATATTGAACAGATATATCTTTTGAACAATAAATTTACTTCAGCAAGAAGACTTAAATTAAAAAATGTTTCAACTTAGATGTTCAATGAATTTCCAAGACACCATTGTAAGAAAAGTATTTTCTCCTTGCAGTACTTCTTCAGTAGTTTTTTTTAATTTAAATTCATTTTGAAACCCATTTCGAAATTCTATATTGTTACAAGAAATAGATGTGTAGACGAATATGCAGTAAATCAATGAAAATTTCAAATTGTTCTTTTGAAGTGATAAAGGAGCAGACGACGCATAAATGCAAATGTTTGTTTAATGTAGGAGTTACCAGGTATCGCAGTCAAAGTTATTGCAAAATTACAGATTTAAGCCCTTCTTTATTATACTGAAATATTCAAAAATTATTGCAAATTTGTATTAATTCCATATACACTTTTTAATGTTTGCGATAGCTGCTGTTTAATTACAATTTATTTATCAACAGCTTTTCAAAAAATTAATGATTACCATTTGTCCATCAATGACGTTGTTTTACAAGGGTGGATGCGTATATTGCTAGCCCAACTGACAAGTAGTTGTTGCACAGTTTTATAATTCTAATAATGTATCAATATAAGCTTGCTAGAAACGATTGATAAATGGCAAATTTATCTGACATTTGTAAACAAAGTTGTTGCACGTTGTTGCTGTTATAGAGAAATTGCAAAAGAAGATAAATTTGCAGTTCGTGCAGTGATTTTTTTTGTCGATATACAGAATATTTTAAGGTACTCTGCTTATCGTAAAAATTGTCTATGATATTAAACATTATAAATATTTAAAAACCGTGCAACAACTGCTTGTTAGTTGGGCTACGAATATATGCATCTACCCTCGTAGCTGTTGAAGATATTTGTTCTTATTTAACCCATGCCTTGAAATATGTAGTTAGTACACGCTCATACCGTTTATGATGTTTAGTAAAAGCTCAAACCTCTTATAATATTTAAAATCCTTACCAAAGGTGCAAATGCTATCCAGGAAAAATATTTTCACTTTTGTCCTTGAAGCCTCGCGCGGTTAATTAGTTTTCCTCTGCAATCAAACTCCTGATACATCCTTTGTCCTGTGTTTCTAATTAGTAAACATTCCTGCAAGATTCCGAATTAATTAAAGTCCCAGTTCGTCTTTATTAATTCCTCCTCGGCCGCCAGGCTGAATAAAACGCCGCCGTTTTACGAGCTGGTAAATTCAACACTAGTAGGTGAGAACAGTAAAATAGTTTCCCAAACGGGTCCCAGCACCCCTTCGGACACACCCAAATTTGCATGTCGGCCAGAAATTAAGAAATTATCCCGGCTATCTTATCTCGATCTGCTTTCATTAATGCTTCGGGAAACAAATATAAAATGAAATGTTCCTCAAAATAAAAATAAACATAAAACTGGCATGTAGAGGCTTTAATTAGGTGTTGAATACAGATGGATCCTCATTATAATTCAAGAAAGCATTATCTAAACCTGAAGTCGCTCTATCACAAAAGTACCAAAACCAATAACGGATCAATCCGGACACTTCGGCCGAATACATGGCCCATAAATTATATAAGTCGCCTTTGATTGCATGGGCAGGGGCGTACTGGCGAAGATCTGCGCAAGGGGCTTCTGGCCGTAAAAAGCGCGAAGGACGTCATTAAAAAATAATAACCGCGCGGTTTAAGTATGTGCATAACTTGTATGTGCAGCGGAATAAAATGTATGCAATTCATGGGCACCGAAGCTCAAAATTATTACATCTTTGTACGGAAACCGTGCGAAATCTTTAAGCCGACCACCGCAATCGCTGACTTATGTTACTGGTTCTGTTTGCAAATTTCGAACGTTTATTCTTTCGGAATATCTTGATCTATGCGAAATTTAAATACAATTTTGGTACATGTAAATCTGGAGTTTCTTAGAGCGTTGCTCTTATTTGAGCGTTTTGTATGCAGATACGGATTACCATGTTTTACCATAATGTTTATAATATTGCTTGCTGGTGTGAGCCGCGTTGTAGGTTGCTTGAACTATAAGACAATGGGGGGTGTTACTTTACTTAGCCGTTTCACACATTGTGATTCCTGCCTTAAAAAGCAAAATTTTTATTACGGCCGCGATAAATCAGCCCGTTATTGCATACAAAGCTGCGAGCTTTCCGCGCTCTCATTTGGCCTTCTGCACAGGGCCGGCTTGAGGCTGTGTCTCGCCGAATGCAGCTCATTTATGCATCCAGGGCGTCAATAAAGTGTTTTAGACTGCGCAAAGCACTAAGAGATATAAAACGTTGAGGGGCAAAAAGCCAGGTTTGAGGTGCATATAATATTTTATGTACAATCTACCGGGCCCGGCATGGGGATGTGTCGCGGCGAATGTAAACTCTAAAAGTATAACTCATTTACGCGTCCATGGCGCCAATAAAGTTTTTAGACGGGGCGAAGCAACAAGGGATATAACACGTTGAGGGCCAAAAAGCCAAGTTTGAGGTGCATAGCATATAATATTTTATGTAGAATCGACCGGATTTGAGGCTATGTGTTGGTGAATGTAAACTCTAGAAATGCAACTAATTTATGCATCCAGGCCGTCTATAAAGTGATTAAACGGTGCGAAGCACCAAGGGATATAACACGTTATATATAATATTTTATGTACAATCGACGATTTTTAAACGGGATATCCGCATCACTTAAACAGACGCCCAAAATGCCTCACTACAGAACAAATCTACGTAACTGTAGCTACTATATTATGCTATGGGTCAAAAACGCATTGTTTGTGTCTTCAACACATACAGAACTCTTGACAATAATTGTAAAAATTCCGCACATAATTAAATTGCCGTTGTTTTGTGCAATATATAGGTCTAGGCTTCATGAATTGATCAATTGTTGCGACAGAAAGGTGTTAAATCGATCAATGGTAACAAAATTAAATTTTTATTGTTAATGCAAAATTTACTAAAAATTCTATAAGCCATTTGTTGGTCAATTCAAGACCTTGCTTTTGCAAATTCTACGACTTTATCCCTTTTTTTGCTATTTTTATTGATTTACCTACATATTTTAAAACATTCGTTGAGGAAACAAAGATAATATTTTTAAAGCGGTTAAGCACATCGGCCAGAAAAATATGTAAAAAAATAATTTAACAAATCGTGGAATTACAATATTTTAACCAACTTTTGTAGGTTATGTAGATGTCGGTTGACGTTTATCTGTCGCCCCGCTACCTACAAAAAGTCGTAAAACAACGGATTACTCCACTGCAGATTTTCTAGTATTTTAATGAGGATTTCGGCGTTCTTCACTGCCGATTTAAAAAAAATCTTTTTCATAATACCTACATGCTAACGTATGTCCCAAAAGTTTTCGGAAAATTTTCAAAATAGACCTACAGTAAATAACGTCCCATACAGTTGTCGTTAGAAGCAAATTGTATCAAATTGATTGACGTTTAATATAACATGTCAGTTTTGTAATAAACACAGTTATAAGGTTATGTTGTTGATATGCAAAATAAATAAAAATTATACAAAATTTTTAACCATAACTTTTTTCCGAAAACTTTTGGGTCATACGTTAGTTTACTACGTCAGTACTGTCTCCCTGATCGTTATGTCATCCAACAGCCATGGCCATTAAAATTTAACATCCACGGCCGTTATAACTGTTGCTACACTACCATTTTATGCTTATTGTTTTAATTTGTTTGAAAACTAATTTGTAAACATTCGTTGCTACACTACCAAATTACGTGCGGGACTCATGTTAGTAGTAAGTTTTATTTATATTAAAATCACGTATGTTAAAATTGGCCATTTTTAGGAAATATTACCAAAACTATTAAACAACACACGGCCGATATTACATATTACTAACTCGGATAATTTATCAGCCTCGGTCATGCTTCTATCTTCTATATTTATGAATAGATTTGGATAAAATTTTATATGAAGTTACTACACATCATTTCCGATTGATCGATAGATATACTTAAATAGCCAACTTTCGGTTTCACCGGAAATGACACTAACTTTGATTTTTTAAACTGATCACCCTGTATATTATATTTTTCAGAATCTACGAGTAAATTACATATAAGAGTCTTGAAAAATTTTCATTTTTCAAACACAATTTTTTTTTTATTATAGAACGCCGTGACTGGGGACAATCTATTCTGAGTGACTCTAGCAACTTATAATAATAGTTATTTTATCCATTAGGTCAATAACAAACTTTTCATGACATAATAAAAGTTGAATGTTTATAAGAAAAAGTCACTTCGTTTTATATGGCACCTACCTAAGTGCTATCTTGCCATTAGATAGTAAATTTAATTATCAATCTAACGATATACAACGTGCACTATCTGTATCGTTTCCCTAAAACTTAAAAATAATTAATAAATAATTTTTTTTTAAATGTTTTTGTGTAATACCTAAGCAAATTTATAGAGTGGGCCATTTAAAAAATCAAAGTTAGTGTCATTTCCCGTGAAACCGGAAGTCGAACATTTCGATTAGATTTGTATGTCAATCTGAAATTATGTCCTTGCATCCAATTTGATCCAAATTCATTCATAAGTAAAGGAGATAGAGGCATGACTGTGGTCTCATTGTCACCCGGTATACGTAATATAAATTATTATGAAATAAATCCAATAATCTGTACGTAATTGCCCATCCACGTAGGACAATAGGTTATCTGAATCGACCAAAAAAATATAAAAAAATTATTTTGACAAAAACAATACAGAAATAAATTCTTTAAAAAACAATAACCAGGGAAGCTATGTATAATGAATATTATGAGAATGCAAAAATAGAAAAGTATATCCCCCTTACTTACTATAAATTATTATGAAATAAGTGCAAAAAGCTGTACGTGATTGAGTGGATGGAGGAATAGAATTCTGTTGTTAACTAGATCGAACAGAGAAATATTTAAAAAATTATTTGGATGAAAACTATTTTACACAAAAAAATATTTAGCAAACTATACGAGGAGGTTCTATGTATTATAAAATTGTGACCATGCCAAAATAA
This sequence comes from Agriotes lineatus, assembly GCA_940337035.1. Lineage (NCBI taxonomy): Eukaryota > Metazoa > Arthropoda > Insecta > Coleoptera > Elateridae > Agriotes > Agriotes lineatus. Next base: position 57,896,921 of record OW679197.1, on the reverse strand, counting down.
AACAGCATTTCCTATAATATAGTCAATATAGATTATTAGAGAATACATCCAAAAATCTTTACGCGATTGAGAAGATGGCCAAGTAGGACATTTTGTGGTATACTAGATCGGCCCGAAAAATATTAAAAAAATTATTATGACAAAAACTGTGGTGCATGGCAAAACAGATTTTTTTAGCAAACTATATAAGGGGGAACTGTGTATGGTGAGATTATAACCATTAAAAAATATAAAATTTCCTCTATGCTTAATATAGATTATTATGAAATAAAACGAAGAATCTGTACGTGATTGAGTGGATAGACGGGTATGACACTTTGCGATTAACTAAATCGGCCAAAAATATTTTTTAAATCTTTAGCAAGCTACAACAGGGAGAACTATGTATTGTGAGATTTTGGCCTTATTGTATATTTATTTAATATTAATTATTATTAAGTATATCCAATAATCTGTACGTAATTGAGTGATTGGACGAGTAGAACAGTAGGTTAACTAAAACGGTCAGAAAAATATTAGAAAATGTATTTTGACAAAAGCTATTATACGTAGCAATACATTTTTTTCTTTAGCACACTATAACAGGGGGATTGTGTATGTATTCTGAGATTGTGATTTGGAAAAAGTACAAAAGTATGTGTTATATACTCAATATTAATTATTATGAAGTATATCCAAAAAACTACATATTATTGAATGCTTGGACGAGTAGCACATTTTGTAGTTAACTAAATAAGCCAAAAAACATTTTGATAAAACCTATGATACATGGTAAGCTATAACAGGGGAAGCTATCTATTGTAAAATTGTGCAAACATAAAAAGGTATTTCCTATACTATACTTAATATAAATTATTATAAAATAAATCCAAAAATGTGTGTGATTGAGTGGATAAGCGAGTAGGATATTTTATGGTTAAATAAATCAGCCAGATAAATATTTAAAATAGTATTTTATTTAACAAGCATATAATGTAGGCTATATTACACGAGGATGAAGTTTACACACGAGCCGAAGGCCATTATATGCGTGTGAAATACAATATTTTATCTACAACTATTTATATAGTTGGTGACACTGTAAGTCTATGTCAAATTCGAGTTAGCAGGTTAGGTTTTGCGTCAGTCTATGGCAAATTCGAGCTTAGTAGGTTAGGTTTTGCGTCAGTCTGTGTCAAAACTGACGCAAAACCTAACCTGCTAACCAGAACGTTAATGTCATTTATTGACAATGTAGCCCACCAATTAAAAAAATACACTGGTATATGAAATTTCATATTCCACTAGTGTAATATGAGCCGCTTTTTATATTTAGAGTTGGATATATAATGTACTTATTATTTGACAGTTGAACATAAAATGAATTGGATAAAAAGTATTGTACATACCAAAACACATTTTTTTAGCAAACTATAACAACAGATGGAACTATGTATTATGAGCTTTTACCACTTAGATACTTTGGAGGCTGTGTGCAATATCAGGAAATTTTCGTGTGTGAGGAGTACCTACAGTAATAAAATTCAATACATTTTCGAAGAACTGTTTGCTGGAATTTCCCCCGTTTACCTTAAAAATGCATTTTGTAAGAATGCATTCCGGGCATTTTTGGGCTGAGCTGAACATATGCTGGGCTAAGAAGTATTTAAAAAGTCTCCCTCTTATTTCCGTTACTTAGCCCTAGTTTTCCAAACAAACGTTGCTAATTGAGCGGCCATCAATCTTGGCCATGTTGCGCTGCCAAAAATAAAATTATTAAGCGCTGCCCGCGCAGATGCAATCTCGCATATGCGTGATGCACTTGCTAACAAGGTCCGGATACAAATGCATACGAAATCGTCAGGATGGTAGCATTGGTAGGGCCGTTGACCCGTAGATGGTAGTGATAGGCTGCAGCGTGGGCCATAGGACGTCGCATTCTGCTAATATATCTCGGTTATCATTGGTTGTCCATTAAACTAACGGCGCTGTCTCCGAGACACACTGATATTTTACGGAATCCAAAAGTGCATGTTCGATTTTGACGCAATCGTTTTATGGCCTCGCGCATATTCGACTCCCCCCGATTTATTGTGGTTGTAAAACAGTAACTATCCTCATTTGCGGCTAGATAGCGCCAGTGCCGGAAACGGTCCACTTGCTTAGATATGCTTGTGAAGCTGGCTTTATGGTATAGATATTTTTAGGCATTACTGGCTTTGTGTGAATTTTGGAGAAATATTCAAAAACTGCTTTTATACCTATTGCATCACCTATTTATTGTTAACAGCAATATCAACAACACACATCCTTTCAGTTGTCTTCTATGGGTGCCTAGGTACCTGGCCTGGTACACTGGCACTAAACTCTAATAATTTCTTTTGTAACTGCGATTTTACTGAATGAAGTAAGAAACTTAAACCAACATATTTTTGAACTTCAAGTCTGTAAAAAAATATCAAAAGGGCGGGAGCTGTTTATAATAGAGAGTTTGTGTTTACTGCTAATTATTGAAGGTAGCTGTAAGAACTAAGTAATAAATAGTAAACTTGCTTTAATAGTATATATAGGTGAGGATAATACTGGTCGAAATATTGTTCATTTGAAACAAGCAATTTCTGCACCACCATGTTCTTGTTCCTGCCTTAACATGTTCGTTATCAATTTGTAAACTCCCAACACCTTACAAATTTCCGCGAATAGTTCCTAATTAAATAAACTTGAAGGGAATGTCGTAACACGATTTGAGTTTTTTTTAAATCACACGTGTGCAATTCCTTACTGGTGTGTCTTGGTTGTCGGTGTAGTGGAAACAAATTGAAGATTAACGGACAAAAGAACAAGTGCAAACTTATATACCTGAAATTATTAAGTTTTATAAAACAGAAAGTATAGCATTAGTTAGATGAAGTAACAATGCTATATTAACAATTACCGACGTATTAAAATGCACTTAGCCTGCCTTTATGGAAAAAGCTCAAAACTGGTGTCCGTTAGGCGAACACATATGTAAACATGTAAATCAATATAAATGAATTTTATTAGCTTACGATGTGTGAGTACAGCATACAATAAAAATACAAACTTAATTTTAACTACTACTGATCAAAAAAGCAAATAAAAATAGGTCTACAGTTATATGTAGCAGAGTTTAAGAATAATGGACATTACAAAATAATATAAATAAAAATCATCTAAATGTTCTTAAAATATATAAATTTAATATACGAAAGCTTTCGAAAACTACTGAAAATTCCATACGTGTTGTGCCTATGCTTTGTAGATTTTCATGACACATTGACCGTTAACAATTATCCCTTTGCTTATTGTGTAATTATAAGTTTCTAAATCTGTATGTTGTAATAATCTCTTGTTACAAAATCAGAAGGAAATCACTGTTACTACTCTTTAGTCTTATTCTTTGATTTTTAAATTCAGTATTAATATGTATATCGACTGCTAATGTAGTTTGTTATTTGCTTGGGGTATAATTACAATTTAGCAAGCATTCCTTCTTTTATCTGTGAATAAAAAGGTTCTATAGAAGACTATAGTTGTTGACTACTAATAATTGCCGTCCTGCTTGTTTTGAAAAATGTGTCTTTCTCTGTAATAACTTATGAACATATATGGAAAGGCAGAAGACGATTACTGGCTCTATTGATTCATTCATAATATTTAGCCTATTTTATTTTTCGGTGTCGATACCATTCACATATACATATTGTGTGCAGGTACTAGGTACACATGGCAAATAGATACAGATACGGTTTGTTTGTCTGACAGTCTGACCTTAGTTACCTTGTGTACCTAGTACCTGCAGACAATCTGTATAAGAAGTGCAACACGTTCAACAACCCTAAACCTAACTTAACTAATGAGTTCAAATCCACTACCACTTCAAGAAAATTCCTGGCTACGGCCAGATTTGAACCCATATCCACCAGGTTGCTAACTCGACTGTCTACCCATGCAATTAGCCAGGTGATTTTATTGCTGACTCTATTGGTAGTACTGGATGTGATCTTTGAACACTTTGGTTGCGTCTTGCTACTTCTTCTTGGGCATAACTATAATAAAATTGAACTACAGAATTTAGCCACTTATTGCGGCTTATGACGCATCTACAGGTATAGTAAATATACGGCAAAGAGTGTTTATGATCAAAATTAGTTCTTAAAAATGGCAACTTTGTAGCAGCGTCATTTACTCGTGCAGCCCCAATTTTTTGGCGATAAATTGAAAATTATACATACGGTAAATAATCAAGTATACCATCTCAGCCAGCCTCCAGTTACTTCATAGCTTTAGTTGTCAGGTTTAAATAATTAGAAGCAATTGAGATAGTAGAGAAATGCAAGGCTTTGAAACAAGCCTTGATGCATAGAAAAAATAAGTTCAGTTAGACACTTTGTTAAAAAAAAAAATAAAGTGGTTTGAGAATAAAGGCAATTACAGCGTGGCGAGCACACATGGGCTTCCTCAAGAGCACTGCACTGCCTTTCAGTGCTTTTTTCTCGCTCTTAATTGAATAATTATCCAAAATAGCAGCCTTCCAAATGACCTACATTTTTTCCGATAATTACACGGCGGAGCTCATTAAAATTGTAGATGCTTCGGCCAGTTGAATTTTACCGTACACACGCGGCCATTTTCTTATTCCGACATTTTACTGCGTTTTAAATTCTGTTTTACATAGTTTTTGTACTTATTATGGTTTGAGTGTTATATGGGCTATGGCAGTGTATTCATTTTTTGTAGCTGTAGAGAGGCGCAATGGTTACAATTATGGTTATCTGCATTTTATTTAATAACGAAAAGGGGAAAGTCAATATGCCATTGTCAATGCCGGTATTTCGATACGCGTTCCCAATGTATGTGATCGTCTATATGCATAGTATAAGTAATTTAAGGTTTGATGAAGTAATTAGAGTTCCATTTTTCTATTTATTTTTTCTAATGTTCAAAATTAAATTGTTCGTTGAACACCATTTATCAAATTTACCAATAGTCTTGCGTAAGCATACATTGTCGCACATTTATTGAAGAATTTAATCATATCATTTACAAATAATAAAAGCGGAAGTGGTCCTACAACAGACCCCTAAGGGACACCAGTCACTAATTTGGGTCAGGAACAAATTGCACTCAAATAACAGAGCAGCAGTAATGAGATACAATGTTACGTACTATTATTACGAAAGCTAATCGCCCTGTCACGAATTTGAAAATCCATTGAAACTATAGATTGATCTATGGTTGCCTACCAAGGTTTCATCGCCTGAAATCACCCATCATCCTCGTTTTCAGATATTTAGAATATTGAATCCGCTGATTTAAAATTCCTAATACTGACAATATAAAAAAATGCACACCATTTTGTAACAGAATTCCAAAATTATCGTTCTTGTAATTGGATTAGCGTATTGGGACTTACGTGAGGTCGGCGCGAGCAGCTCCTGGCGCAGCATCAATTTCGCGAGCTGTTGATTTTCTCGCCTCGCGTAATGGACAATACAAATAAATTCAAAGTGACACTGGAACAAATGACCTCGTGTAATTTACATGTGACTATAAATCCTTAATAACACCACCTTACGATACTCGGCTGACTCGGGTCATTTGTTAGCTCCATCTGCAGTAGTTGTACATTATTGGCGGTATTAACGGCGTACTACCTTAACTTAATCAAATTATTAATATTGCCGCTAATTACCGCCCAGGCACGTATCGCGTTCTTCTGCACACAATCGGCTGCATTTCTCACGTGCTGCTTGCTGATGGCAGTCCTTAATACCGCGGCTCGGCTTCCGGGTCCTTCGGGCCCTGGACGCTTACTCGAATTTGATTATAGTTAATTACTATCTGCGTTGTAATAATTAGACACACTTCGGTTCCTGCAATTACCATATGTAAATAGCCATCGCTGTATTCTGCCTCTTTGTTGGCTTGGTGCCAGCGATACTTAGGAAATATTTATTATGGGAATTTCAATTATCGCTCGTAATGGAAAAGGCTGGTTTTTACTTGGATGGCTTGTTAGCGACTTTCTAAACAGTATATTAATACACACCGAAATTATGAATTAATAAAGCTCATGGGACAGCTTGTAGAAAATATGAAAAGGCATTTAAGCCTAGAGTAAATAAGCATACAGATACCTTTTGGAAAAGGAAATTTAGGACTATTGACATACAAAGAGTATAAAAATTAACAGCTAAGAGAAAAATAACATAAACAATAAATATACCAAAGAAGAACAAGGCGGAAGTGAGAAGGAAATCATTTACCAAGCTAAGAAAAATAAACTGATTTCACTGGATATTTATAGGAATGCTAAAAATAAGAGCGTTGAAGAAAGTAAGGAACTACAAGGAAAGAAGCTGAAATCCAACAAAAGCAGCGTGTGGGATAATGGAAAGAAACATGAAGTAAAGCTACTAGAACAAAAAAGGAATTGACACGAATTGCTTAAGAAAACGTTATAACTCATAGCACCACTTACACGAGGTAGAAAAAAGAGAACGAAACTTTACTAACAGAACCCAACGAAAAACGTAGCAGCAGAATTTAGCCAATTTAGTTCAAAATACTCAACTCGTCGCTCTAAATCAAAACCTAAAAAAGAAAATAAATAGGTTTAGAAATGATTTTATGATTGAAGAAGAACAGAAAATACAGACTTCTCGTTGCTGGTTCCTTTCAAACAAACAATATCCAGGTGGAAATCTACACTTTCGATTATGGAAGAAACCCCACAAGATGCGGAGAGGCATTTCCGAACCTCAAAGAATCCGAGCACAACTAAAGAAATTGATAATAAATATAGAACATGGAATCTACAAGGATAAACAGGAAAGGCACAAGAAGTATTTTCTAAGCTAGAAGAGATTGACATGGGTATATTTAATTGTTCTGACGGTAACAAAAAAAAAGGAACGGGAATAGATAAAGTAGGATAATACGATTTATGAGAAAAACATAACCTCTCCAGTATTCGTATGGTTTGTATAGACTTTCTATTTTATTATATTTTAATTTCCTGTTATTTTGTCTAATTTCAATACAATTTTAGAGCATTTCACAATCATGTTGTAGTGATTCACTATAATTTAATTAAATTTCTTATTTTATAGGACTAACATTTTCAAGCACTTTTGAGAACTGTTTCGTCACGATTCATAGCATTTCACCGTAATTTCATATCAATATGGTGGTCAACTGCTGTGAATTTTACAAATTTTTGCGATAACGTAGTGGAAAAAGTTATACCTTTTAAAAATGTTTGTACATCAGAAACTGTTTATAAAATTTTGCAATCATTTCTTGCAGTATTTCATTAAATTAAATTTCATTAAAGCAAGATATTTTATAAGAAATTCCTAATTTCAGACAATTTTGGCAACTGTTTGTCACGTTTTACAACATTTCACAGTTATTTCATGTTAATGCCCTTTAAAATACGTTATTTAAATAGGACTTAGTCGTCTGCAATATTATAATTCCGTATAACTGTATTCCAATTTTTATGCTAAACTTGGGTTGTACTAAATTTTAATTTTCTTTTATAAGAAATAATTGCTTAATCTATAACTGAGGGTTTAACATAACTTACAATTTACGTACGACTAACACAATTTTTGTAATATTTGCAATATTTATTTAATTTTGAGCAGTCGACATAGCTGAAGCAAAGTCTCAAAATACAAAGAAAAAATAGGAGTTTCTATGGTTATTAAGAATAAATATAGAAAACAAATCAAAAGTTGGAAAGCAGTGGACTAGAGAGTTATTAAAGAAGAAGCCTCACGCACAAAAACAATTCTATAGTAAGCTAGAAAACATTATAAATGAATGTGGAATACGAAAAAAAGCTTTGTTACTGGTGATTTCAACGCGTGGATAGCGTGCAAACCAAACGATAAGGTTGTAGGGCAATTCAGTGATGCCGACAAAAATAGTAGTAGTACTTTTGCGAAATTCACACGAGAACAAAGAACAATAATTCATTACATTATAACTCGACAGTTTTGATAGAGTTGATGATTAGTTGATAAAAGACAAATTCGCGTGCAATCTCTCTGTCAAGATAGATTAGACAAAACCTTAACAAAAACCTGAAACGATCAAATATAAGTAGAATGAACATAATATAAACGCAGGTATATAACAAGCCGTAAAAGAAGCATTGGGAGAAGATGTTTAAGAAAAGCCAAGACACTAGTGTATTAACGAAGACTTAATAGTACATTATAAAAAGAACTATATTACTATACATAAAATGGCTAAACACCAAAGTAGATGATAACAGAGATACATATACGATTCTAACAAGTTAGAGTAAAACAATTATTGATAAAAATTACAAAACAACAAACATGGGAGAAAAAGTATAGAGATGTAGATCCCTAGGCGGAGGAAGAACAATAGAAGTATGGAAATTTTAAAGAATGGCAACCAAGAGAAAGAGGAAAGAGGGTAAAGCCAAGAAATGTTGGAATGAAGAAGTGGGATATACAAGGGTCTGTAGGAACAGATTATAGTTGAAGAATATATTGGACACCGAAAGACTCACACAGAGGTTCGAGAACGGAAAGAAGAACCTTTTTCTGCTGCTTCCTGTTCTTCATTCTCACATTTTAGGTACTATAACGGCCTTATAACTGATGTTTGATAAATCAGTATTTTTTTTTCAATTAATTGTTTGGATGTTTTCTAGACTGTTTCGGTGACTTAAACTTAGAGAAACGAAGGAAATTATTAAAAACCAGCTTTGAAATGAAAATAAAGATTTTTTACATCCAACCGTCCTGGTTACTACCTGTAATGCAAATGAAAAACTTCTTAGCTTGAATCTCCTCTGAACTGTGAATTTTAGTAGAATAACTCAAAGTGATCCAGTAGAAGTAATGTTGAAGGTAAATTGTAATCGAAACCTTCAGAAATGAATTATACAAAGGAACTGAATTTACAAACGTTAACGAAAGCTCAATAATCTAGTAGAATTGGAAGGTGTTCAATATGATTGTAGTGGTAGCAGCAACTTTTATTATATCTTTTTGCAATTCCAATATTCTTTGGTCCGCTATTGTTGTGTTTCTGTACCGCTTGGGAGTATGTTCAGGAGCTTATTATATCCAATACCATTGGATACTATCGTTAGAAACAAGAAGCTGGAACCTGATTTTCCTTAATTACTAGCTTAACGCACCAGTCACGAGACGGACCTGCAATATTTCTTCTTTAACCAACGCTGGATGTTCACTAGTTTGCGGGTCATTTTCCAGTGTCTCTTTGCATGCAATAGATACAAATATCTTCATGCTTCTATTAAAACTGAAATACTTAGTATTGTGAATACTTCGTGAAAACTATTAATTTATCAAGAGAAAATAACATTGCAGTCAGTAAGATTCGAACCTACACTCCCAGAAGAAATCTCTTTTATATTCAGACGTCTTAACCACTCGGCTAGGAACGCTACGGAATGCAGTTGCTGGGTGCGAAAATATATCCAGTTTGCACCCTGAAAATTTCAAACCTACATCTCAACCCATAATGGCAACTGCGCTTTTATTCTATCTTTCACAGCGAAGCTGTTATACAGTGTGTCCAAGATAAGGAGGGCCAGTATGGGCATCTCGGTAATGGTAAGAGATACACATTTGGTTAAATGGGAAGAAAGTTGCGCAATTAAAGGACTAAAAAAATGACGTCCAGAAATCCTTGATATGATTTTTCGTTTTTGAATGATCTCAAAAAAACCGAATTTTTGGATTTTATTTTTTATTTTTTTCTGGCGTTAATATTAAAGTTAGAGCGAAACTGATTAAACTTCTTTACAGCAACTTTTAGTGGACTTAATGATTACGTTATCAATTTTTTTATCCGACGTTTTGTCTTCGAGAAACCATCATCAACTTCATTTTTTTAAATACGGTCCTGGTTTTTTGATGCCAAATTTGCAAAGCCCTTGTTACTCTGAATTCAACAATGTACCACATATTATGATTTAATTACGTTTCGAGCTTTTTTCTGATCATCATCAGAAATTTTTTTAGATACGGACCTGCATTTCTCATAATTTTGTAAAAATAATTTCATACAGTAAAATAGGCGTTTTTAGATGCCGTTAAAATAATAAAATGCACATCATAATGTCATAATTGTGATACATTAATTTAATAAGCAACCAATAACTATTAACAATAAACAAAAAAGAAATGAACGAAAGATAGACAGAAAGAATAACAAAACCAACATCGAAACCATTTAATAGGTATTAAATTTACAGAAGTATTCAAAAAGGTTGCCATCATTCTCTATGCATAAATAACATCTTCTAACTGTAGATCTAAAACATTATTCAGCAATACTGGCGTTATACTTTGAAAGGCTTCAAGAACCAATCTTCTAAGTTCTTCTTCTATTTCAAAACGTTAAATACCTATTACATTGTTTCAAGTCTTTCAATGCTCGTTTTCTCATTCTTTCTGCCTATCTTTTGTTCATTTATTTGTTGTTTATTGTTAATAGTTATTGGTTGCTTATTAAAATTAATGTATCAGAATTATGATATTATGATGTGCATTTTAATATTTTAACGGAATCTAAAAACGCCTATCTTACTGTATGAACTTATTTTTACAAAATTATGAGAAATGCAGGTCCGTATCTAAAAAATTTTCTGATGATGATCAGAAAAAAGTTTGAAACGTAATTAAATCATAATATGTGGTACATTGTTGATTCAGAGTAACAAGGGCTTTGCAAATTTGGCATAAAAAAACCAGAACCGTATTTAAAAAAATGAAGTTGATGATGGTTTCTCGAAGACGAAACGTCGGATAGAAAAATTGATAACGTAATCATTAAGTCACTAAAAGTTGTTATAAAAATGTTTAATCAGTTTCGCTCTAACTTTAATATTAACGCCAGAAAAAAATAAAAAAGAAAATACAAAAATTGGTTTTTTGAGATAATCAAAAACGAAAAATCATATCAAGGATTACTGGATGTCATTTTTTTAGGTCCTTTAATTGCGCAACTTTCTTCCCATTTAACCAATTTGTATCTCTTACCATTACCGAGATCCCCATACTGGCCCTCCTTATCTTGGACACACTGTATATGATTGTGTTATAATTTAACAGGAATTTTCTGTTTAACAGTCTTTATTACTTATAAAAGTTTCCTATAAGAAATAAGGGAGGGAATTACAACGCCAAATTATTTTTTTCTATTATTTTTATTGTTTGTTTGAAATAATAAACTTTCTAGTTGCGCAACTGTCAAATAGGTTAAATAAAATTAATCCGTTTTTTAAATAATGAAACTATCAATAAACTCTTCTGCTTTGAACTCTTAGTTGCAGTAAATAAGAAACATCTCAATATTGGTTTTATGTGAATATTTTCGAAAACACCTGATGCGGTTTACGAGAAAGAGTCAATATCGTAGCTAGAGAAACCTGCAGTTTGACTTGCAGTTTTGACTTGCGCTGTAGTAATGCACTCTGGGTTATCAAAAAACTACCGAATCTACCAGTAACGTGAAAATATTTCTTTCAATGTTCAGTGTTGTATAATACAAGGCATTAAGAGTTCATTTCTGTATAGCAACTTGTAATTTCACCAAATTATTTTACTTAAACAAACAAGTTAATTGCCTTAACTACTAAAAACATGTTGTTTTCAATATTTTTAAAGTTGTGACAATTTTTTCTTCATCCTTCTCATCTGTTTGTGATTCATGGCCTGCTTTGTTGCAAAACTTCATGGTTAGTACCCACAGACAGTATTTCCATCGTTTTTGTGGACGGTCTACGTTTCTTCTATCTTCCATCTGTTTTCAGTACGTGCTAGTTTTGTGAACATATTGCAAGACGTCCAGACTAAGCCCTTGAAAAGCGCATAGCATCCGAAAATTTTGATAAATCAAGTATAATGTATCACTGAAGGCTCCATCATCAATAAAACTGCAGAAGATCGAAACAAATGGAGATTGGAGAAAGTCGTGATCCTTAGTAATAAGGGAACAACTAATGATGATGCTGATGGTGGTGATCCTTTCTGCAGACAATTTGTTCATTGCTAGATTGACAAGTCTGTTTTGTGTCGTTCGTTCCATTCTTGTCCTCGACTATTTCCTCTCCCCTATCGGTGTTAAGTTCTACATTTCTCGTATATCTCTGGTACGCTCTCGGTGTCAAATTGTTATATGTCTTAGTACTATCGGCTCTGTTCTCTCTATTGACTGTTTTATCTGTTTCTGGACTAATTTCCTTGGTGTTTCGTTTCTCTTCGAAGGTAAATGTTTATACCATCTAAGCAAATGAAAATTGATTTTCTTTTGTTATTGGTTGCTTTATCTCTTACCGTTGTTGTCCACCACTGGTTATCATAATACCAAGGAATGTTGTACTCATGGCCTGTTCTATGATCTTCTTTCTCAAAGTTAATTTTCAGCGAATAGGTTCGTTGGTTATCACCGTAGATTGATTATATTACTTCTTTCCTATAGTTATTATGACCTACATAATGAAATTAACTAGGAGGGGGTTAAGAGAATTTCCCTGCTGGATACTTTTCTGTATAGTAGTATTTTCGAGTGTTATACATTTTCCCATTATTATGGCTTGATTTTCCATGTGCATATCGCAAATCGCATTTTTATAATGTCGAAGTGTATAATCCCTTCATATAGAACATTCAATTAAACGCTTAAACGAACCCTGTCGACCACTTTCTCTCACTTGGCATGTTAACTATGCCAGCTGTTTTTCGGTTCCTCTGATTTTATTATTTGTTTTGGACTTCTTCTGTATTGGCCTCAGCACTGATGGTGTTATGACAGGTATTCAAACTTCGGAGTGGTCTTCATATGGTTTTATCATGATACTTATCTTTGTTTTAGTTTCATTTGTAATGACCTTGTATTTCTCCTAAAATATTCTCATTTAGTCTGGTCCAGCTTGTGTCTATTTTGTCTTCTCTTTTTATTTTGTTACCGTTCCTGTTTTCAGATAGTTTTATTGACTTAATCCTTTAGTAGAGCCATTCCATAATGATTCAACGCTGATTTTGTTTAATCATAATTTCAAGTTTAAATCTTTACCTATGAACATAATATAGTACAATTTATAGCATTCAAATTTGCTTTAATTTGCTAGCAATTATGTGATTCTCTAAATAATTAAAGGCTTCTTGCGTCGAGTTATCGATTACCCGAGCATATAAGGCCGTGGACGTAGGTTTACAATGGAAACTAGTTACCGACATTACTTTCAGCCCAAAGCAATCAGTCTGCTACGTGCGCTAATAAATTCCCGAGCAAACCCATATATTTCACTTAATATGAGGCGCTTTTATTTATCATTTCATTGAAAACAAATTAATCCGCTGACTAATGGCTGTTACTTGGACGTCGCGTCGTGCATAATCAACGGCTCATGCACTAATTGCTCTCGACGAGTCACGGCCAGTTCGATCAAATCTTTCAGTGGAAAGTTCAATATTTGAACTCACAATGAACCACCCACTTTCCGCCATTCAAATGTAAATTTGGATAATTAATCTGCGATTAGTGCAGCAAAGCTAGTTAAACCTAGTTAGCCAAGATGGATGCCCGTTTTTTCCCGTCCATAAAAGGTTTGATTGTTTAAAGCCGTAGTGACAAATGCTGCTCCGAAAATGTTGCAAATTAAAATAATATATTTCCCGGGCCTGGCGCAAAAAAGTAATTACTAGATCTCCAGTGCCCTACGCCACTGTGCGCCGATCGCTCTTCTCTCTCGCGCCCCCCCAAACGCCGTAGTGCCCTCTTTCTCGCGCTCTAACGACGAGGCGTCCTCGTCTGGCATGCGGGTCCCCCGAGCCTCCTTTTCGGCCATCAGCGACTCGGGTTAATCACGAGCCTCCCACCTCAGCGATGCGGTGTAATCAGTCATGTCCAACCAAACACCTATAAACTCACCTCTCCGAGACTTTGATATATTATTTGTGTGAGGAACACGAGATTAAAAACAGTCAAGATTTGTTCTCTAAAGTTGTCATGTTTGGGATATTTTACACCTCTAACTTTTCATCAAATAACTAGCTGTACACGATTGCCGGGATGCATTTGTTAGCCGATGATCGATTGCTCTTGGTATGCCCGTCCGCCAGCGATCATTTACCCAGCTTTAATTAGTAGTAAATGCCTGAATTGTTTATTAAGCCTCGTCGTGGCGGCCTGAAATTTGTATTCTGCTGGCATACCTAAGGTAAATTCAGTTACGTTCAGCGTTCTCCTATTACACAGCTGCGCTCGAAGGAAAGAAATCGGTGAGAAACACACCAACCTGGTACTTAACCTTCACAGTCTTCAGATGCTCGCGTTTTGCATTATTTGAAAGAATTGCTTTTTAGAATTCTTCCAATTAAAGCCCTTAAAAGGTCAAAAATGTATAAGCTGCAACTACTCAATTCCTTCCGGTAGGTTCGAACCACGAGTAGTTACAGCATGGCACACTAACGTATAAATTCATAGTTTTTTCTTAGTTTATCATCTCATCACTCCAGAAATAAAACCAACATTAATACAAGCTCTAGAAGTCATTGTAACAGATATTGATAACATTTAACCGTTACATAATATATTATTTTAAAATTCTTACAAGAAAGCCTTTAGAAACAGAGCATCTTGTCTCAAAGAAGAAGATAAAATTTTGACTATTTCATTCTAAATTCCAAACTTCAACATTAGAACCATTGTTGAGCATCCAAGGGAATATAATCAGCTTTAAATTTAATTTCAATAACCAGAGAAAAGATTTCTCTGCCTACGATGAATTTGTATGCTACTTGAATAGCTGGGACACTCTGTACAACAGCATAAAACGTTTTTCTTCCACCCATAGAATTTACGAGCAAATCCAAAGAGAGACCGAGTGTCCTAAGCATCAATTACTGTAGCACAAAACCAAGCCTCAAAAGTCGGCGATCAATTAGCCACTTCTTGCAAACGTGTGAAGCGCATTCATTTCTTTGCTCGCCTTCACGTTGACATGTTCACCAGCAATAGCTGATTAACGACCGGCGGCGGATGTTACATAGTTACGCCATCGATATTTTATTATTAACTAAATATAGATGCTACACACATACAATGAAAACTATTCCTTATGCAAAATGATAATCTCTGAAACTTGTTTGTGGCGTGATATAATTAATTTCTTATTTGGGTATTTCTCGAAATACCCAAATAAGAAATGGACAAACGTCATTAATGAACAACTGCAGAGATTGATAAAACATTCGACTGCTCCACTGCTCAATATACGATACTTACGACGACTGTGTGTAAGCTGGAAGCTCTTCAGTGCAAGATCTACTTTAAAACATTGATAATTTCTTGAATTGACTCAACAATGAAAACCATTCTTTATGTAAATGATAATGTTCAACTAAGTTAAAGGTTGCAGAGACACAGAGGCACATGTGGGAGGGGCATCATGAATGAAGAATTGGAGAGATTAGTCCACCAGTTCGCTCCTCTACTTACGACCACTATGTGTAAGAAAGTCGAAGCTTTCGAGTTCTAGATCTACTTCAGAGTATTGAAAATGTCTTGAGTTGACTGAACAATGAAAACCATTCCTTATTTAACTGATAATGTACAACTAAGATTAAGGTCTCACAAGCACATGTGGTGGAGGAACATCATGCATGCAGAATTGGAGAGATTGGTCTACCATGTATAAGAAGGTCTATGCTTTTGAGTTCTAGATTCACTTCAGAATATTAAAAGTTTTATAAGTTGACTCAACAATAAAAACATTCCTTATGTAAACGATAATGTACCAACAGGTTGATCCTCAAACGTGTGGAAGAGGAACATCATAAATGAAGAAACGAAGAGATTTGTTTTACTGTTTCACTCCTCTGTATAGGATACTTACCATAACTAAGAAACTTAAAGTTTTTGATGCTAGATCTACATTACAATATTGGAAATTTCGTGTGATGACTCAGCAAATGATAATATACTAATAGATTGATGGTCAAAGAGGCACATGTGGGGGAGGAACATCGTTGATAAATAACTGAAACGATTGGCAAAAACAGTCTACTATTTCACTCCTCTGTATACTTCAGAATACTAAAAGTGTTGTGGATTGACTCAACAAATGATAATGTACAAATAGATTATGGGTTAAAAAGTCACATACGGGGAGGAACATCATGAATGAAAAACTGAAGAGACCAGCGAAATCATTTTACTATGTCACTCATCCTATATGATACTTACGAACACTATGTGTAAGAAAATCCAGACTTTTGAGTTCTAGATCTACTTCATAATATTGAATGTGTCGTGGGTTGAATCAACAAATGATAATCTACTAATGGGTTGAAGGTCCAAGAGACATATGTGGGAGAACATAATGAATGAAGAACTGGAGAGATTGGTGTAAACATTCTACTATTTCATTCGTCTGGAAGGATACTTACGAGGACTATTTGCCAGAAAGAGGAAGCTCTTGAGTTCCAGATCTATTTCAGAACATTGAAATGTCTTGAGTTGTCTCAACAATCAATACTAATTCTTATGAAAATTATTATATACTTATAGTTTGAAAGTCACAGAGGGGAAGAACAGTATGAATGAAAACCTGGGGAGATTTCTAAAAACATTTTACTATTACACTGCGCTGTATACAATACTTACGACAGCTTTGTTAAGTAAGTTTAAACTTTTGAGTTCTAGTTCTACTTCAGAATATTGAGAATTTACTGATACTCAGCAATAAAAACCATTCCTTATGTAAATGATAAGCGCATGTGGGGATGGGAGGAATATAGTCAATAAAGAACTGGAGAGATTGATGAAAACATTCCACTGTTTTGCTCTCTGCATAGGATAGTGGATACTTACGACGATGTGTAAAAAGTCGAAGTTTTCGAGTTATAGACCTACCTTAGAATACTGAAAATTTCATGAAAATAATTCCTTCTGTGCATGATAATATACTAATTAGGGTTTCCAAGTCCCGGGACCAAAAGTGTTTTCGGGACTTACGAGCTAAATTTCAGGTCCCGGGACTAGTCCCGAAGATCCCGAAAATGGTCCCGAAGGGAAATAGTGTACAGGTGAAATTTGCGAATGAAATTTCAAAAGAAAAACAGGTGTTTTAAGCTAAATAAAGTACTTCTGTGCTCATAATTTGTGTTGGGGCTCATCTACAACTTCATTGCTTTCTTCTGGTACTAAAAATGTCTGTCGCCCTTAATCTTTTGCTTTTGTTTGAACTGCAAAGTGCGTGCGCAATCCTTTCGTCAAGTTGCCTCTGATTATGATAATTTTGTAGGAACCAACTTTACATTTCGCCAATTGTTTATCTTCAATATATAAAATTGTTGCCATAGTGACTTCAAATCGTTATTTTTTTTAAATGTAGAATGAAGGTACGTTGCGAATCGGAATTCATTCTAATTGTAACGCTTTAGCAGACAAATAACGCATAGGTACACTTAAAACTAGTGATGGGCAGAATCGAATACTTTTTAGAATCGAATTCATCGCATTCGAATACTTTTGAGAATCGAATGATCGTTCGAATGCAAGCAATTCGAATGCAAAATCGCACTTCCGAATACAGAATCGAGTTGTGCGCTCTTGCGTTCGAATGCAATTATTCGAATGCAAAATCGCACTTCCGAATACAGAATCGAGTTGTGGGCTCGCTCTCGTATTGGGAAGTGATGAGGTGTGACCTCGACTCGGCGGCACGCACAACCAGGGATACCGAGAAGCTGCACGTACACAAAACAAAAATAAAATTTGTTTTGATTGTAGGCGGTTCAGCTTACCCTATTAATAACGTATATTTGTTTTGTAATACTTAAATGTTAAATTTATAGTACCGAAAATGAATATGAGAAAGGGACCGTTTATAAAATAGTTTTTTTATTGTTGTTACAGGCCTATATGTATTTCTTTAACATAAATTATTAAGACAACCCCAGCGTTTGTTTCTCTTTCCTTCCATGTATCTGCTGAAATTTTTAGTAGATTTTTAGTTGCATTACTGATTTTGGTGGTGCTGTATCGTTTGAGTGTGCAATCTTCAGTCTGTGTGGTAATATTAGTCTAAACTCATATGATACGCAGCGCTGTGCTAGTGAAAACTGAATCTGAAACGATTCGAGTGCAAAACAGAGTACCAACCGCCGCCAAGCGCCGATGCATTCGAATTCAGCATTCTGATAAGAATCGAGATCACGCCGAATTCAGCATTCAGATCGGAATCGAGATCACGCCCGGCGAGATTTACAAACGCCGATTAAGTATTCGATTCGAAGCATTCGAATACACTCAAAAGAATCGAATGCATTCGAGATCTTGCAAGAATCGAATACTGTAGTAATTTGCATTCGAATAGTCCCATCACTACTTAAAACCCAAAAATATAAATTATTCAGCTTCTTCGTACATATTTAAATCCAACAAAAAAACATACAAATACATAATTAGAAGAAGATATGCAAATGTGGCTGAAACAACAGACAGGTTTAATTCTAACCTACCGAAAACAATACCTCTCCTGCCTACGCAAAACGCAAATTTGCAAGAGGCATGAGTAATACGCCGGACGCCGGTGAATACCCGTCCTAATTTTCTGATATCCAGTATACGCACGCATGTTGACATGGTCCCGGGACTTCGCCTGGGCTGTCTGTGGTCCCGGGACTCGGTTTTTGTGGTAGAATCCCGGGACTGTCCCGGGACCGAATCCCGGGACTGGAAACCCTAATACTAATAGCTTAAAGTTCAAAGAGACACATGTGAAGAGGATCTTCATGAACGAAGAACTGGAGAGATCGGTGAAAACATTCTACTTCAGAATATTTTAATTTTCTTCAGTTGGCGAGTAAATGATAAGCACATCTGGAGGTGGGATGTATATCGTAAATGAAAACTGGAGAGATTCATGAAAATATTCCACTGTTTTACTCTCTGTATATGATACTTACGACAATAAAATATTGGAAATTACTTGAATCGACTCAACAATGAAAATCATTCCTTGTGTTCTATCGAGGACAAAAAACGGAGACAGTTAATATGTTCTGTTTTTAATGTGACTGCTTTAATATGTACAGTTGCAAGATATTTCCAACTTAATTGTCAACTTATTTAGACGTTGCTATATATAAAAATTGTTATAGTAAATGTAATTGTTTAAAGCCTTGTTTAAGTTAATAAAATAATGCTAAAATCTCCATCAAGAATTGTCCCAGTTTTTTGTCTTGAATAGGAGACGATAATGTACTAATAACTTAAAAGTCAAAGAGGCACGTGTGGAGAAGATCGTCATGGATGAAGAACTGGAGGGATTAGTGAAAACATTCTACTCTATTTAAATCTTCTTCAGGTGGCTCAACACTGACAACTATTCCGTAGATAAGCGATAATGTGCTAATACTCGAGGGTTAAATATTGATGAGGTGCATGTGAATGACAAATACCAATAATGAAGAACTGTAGAGAAGGGTAGAAACATATTACTGTTTACTGCTCTAGTCGAAGTTGGAGCTTTTGCGTGCTAGATTCACTTCAGAATATTGAAAATGTCTTTTGTTGACTCATCAATGAAAACCACTCTTTAGGTAAATGATAATGTACTAATAGATTCAAGGTCAAAAAGGCACATGTGGGGGAGAAACTGTATGAATGAAGAACTAGAGAGACGGGTAAAAACATTCTACTATTTCACTCATATACTTACAACGACTTGTAAGAAGGTCGAAGCCTTTCAGTTCTATATCTACTTCAGAATATCAAAATTTTCTTGAATTAGCTCAACACTTACGTACACAACATTGTACTAATAGATTAGAGGTTAAAGAGTCATATGTGGATGAGAAACGTTATGAATGAAGTGCTGGAGAGATTGGTGAAAAAACATCTTTCATTTCACTCTTCTATATAAGATGCTTACGACGACTAGTTATAAGAAAATCGAAGCTTTTGAGCTCTAAATTTGTTCCAGAATATTGAAAATTTCTTGAGTTGATTAGAGATTACGTACCTTGCAACCTATAAGAACAGGGAGAAATACAATACTATGGCTATATCGCGCGACGTGGAAATAAAATAAGTTCCCCTAGAAAAAGGTAAACATCTGAATAAAGAATTTGGGAGAATGGTAGAGAACATTCTACCATTTTATTGCTCCCCATAGTATCCACAATTCGGAGAACGTTACATACCTATTTCGGGCAATGATTTACCTAGGATAACAGTTTATAGAGTATTCCGCAGAAAATACCTTCAATATGAAACAATAGCTATGTGCTGTTGTTGTGAATTTGGAATTTCGGTTCTGATAGTGGCTGTTCCTGTATTGAAAGTTTTTCTTTCTTAAATGGCGATCACTTAATTTCTTCCTTATACCAGTACAATACAGAATACCTTTAGAAACGATGATCTGAAATACTAATAAATGTCACCTCAGAGGTCGACTTAAGTTGCTCTTCAGTAAAGTTTACCATTATAGAGAAAATTCTTTCAAAACCTTATTTAAGGTGCAATATGGCTGGTAGCACCATCCTGCTGAAGTCAAACTTTTCAGAGCCTCCTCATTAGCCTTATTTAGTTCGTATCAGTTCAGAATGTTACTTTTTGACTCCAGATCTAGTAAAGAATGCGAATTTTGCTGATGATGGTGTTTTTGCAGGTTTCCGCCACCGACCCAGACTGCGGGGTGAATGCCATGGTGAACTACACTCTCGGCGAGGGCTTCGGGAAGCAGAAGGAGTTCGAAGTGCGCTCAGCCACCGGAGAGGTCTGCATCTCCTCGGGCCTGGACTACGAGAACAGGAACGTCTACGAGTTCCCGGTCATAGCTACGGACAGAGGTGAGTCCGCGAACGGCTACTGTTTAATGCTGCCGATGATAATTCGGCCCCGTGTTACAGAGCAGCTGGCACCAAAAAACCCATTAACCAGTCAATTTAGGTGCAAATTTGAGGCAATCTTCGGATTCTTCGAATAGTGCAATTCTGTTAGTTTGGCCACTAAATCTCGCGCTTCCCGGAATTGGCGTTTTTTGCACCTCTCAATCGATGCCTCGCTAAGTGAGATTGTATCGAGCATTGGTTCGTCTCCTTCAGCTAAAAACCCTGAGATTTTTTTCTAAAATTGTTTAAACTAGAACGCTGCATTCCGTTCAGCGATAGAAATTATTGAAAATACCCATTACTTGATCTCGTTTTCAGTTGATCAAATCCAGCTGGGTAGTTCGAGTTCCTAATATTGATACATGGATGACATGATGACAAATCCTTCTAGTTTTTTTTAAGAAAAATAATTCGAGTTTGAAACTGAAAGTTGCTTAGTGCTATCATAATTCCTGGATTAAATTAAAGGAAAATCGTTCATAAACAATTTCTTTTTATAAGTTCTTAATATGTTAGTATCATAGGTACAGGTTTCTCTCTGTTATTCAAAAGTATTACCTAAAGCAGGAACAAGAGTGGTTGTCTTCAAAGTGTGATTGCATCGATAATTATTTCATTTGGTTCTTCCAACGATTTATGCGAGATAACAATTTGTTTTTGGTTTTAGTTTTATTGTCAGACGTTTCTACTGCAATTCAACTACAAATAAATCTGACTGCTTGCAATACGCTTCAAATAAAGCGTCTAAATAACTCATAACAGCTGCAATTACAATACAATTGAAAGTAAGCTGCGCAGCAAGGTTGTCAGTTATAACGTTCTTGTTATAATGACAACATTACGGCATGCATACGGTACTAGTGACGTCATAGGGCGCACTTATTGGTCAAGCTTGCAATTATCACTACCTCTGGTATAAAAACAACTTATAGGCAAGCGACGAAGCTTTCGTCGTAATTTTCCAGAAAATTCCCGCGATAACCCTGGAAACCGGCGGTGTTGCCAATAAATCAGCTACAAATGCTTCCGATTTGCAGGGCAGCTGCTACAACGCCGGTATTTTACCGGAGGAATTCCTGGGAATTTCAAACATTGTAAGAATTTTGTAACACTGCGGAAGCAAGCAGTGCATGGCGAGGTATCTATAACCTATTAAGTATTTATGAAGTGCAAACAAGACAAAACAAAGCGAAAATCACGATGTCATTCTTTAGCATAGCTGCTCACGAGATCGTGAATTGCTATGTTTCGACGCCCCTTGCATCTGTGCCGTTCGGAGCTTCGTCCCCATTTTTGCTCCTGCAACAACAAATGTCCGTCAAATCGCACAAATTGCAGAGGCCTAGGTTAGCGGCCGAAACGCGTAATTGCCTAGCGACCACAGTTTTAGGCGCTCTGGCATAGGCTGATAAATATGCTGTCGACAGATCGTTTCTTTAATATAAATCACCGTACAATTTCAGAATTTTAAAAAAGCCATATTGAAAGACGGCTGTAGCAATATTTGCTGCAATAAGTTCCGTTAAAAATGGATGATTAATAGCGCGGGCCTTTTTCTTCTGTTTATCTGCGTTCGCGCTCCGCGTTTTAAGGAAATTTATTCGAGCTGGTCGCTTTGATGTTGCGTACCTTCTAATTGAGTTACAAGATTCTAAGCCATTGCGCAAGCCCGGCCGGATAATAAATTCGTGACAAGTCCTGGTATTTTATAAACTATGTGTTTCTGATTATGATATTACCCAAGCCAATAAAATTTGAGTAGTTTTCCAGTGGATAAAAAATGTTATTTTAAATGGGCTCCGCGTTTTAAAATTCCTCCGGTTTCGCGTTTTGAATGGCATTCCTACAACTGGTGAAATTCATTAAGTTGAATTGCAAGTAAACAGTGATTTCGTCCATCATAGTTATCAGTTATTTAATTTTGCAGTTAGCTGTGTCACTACTAAAATATTTCTCGTTCAACTGACTCTAAACCGTACAAGCTTTTGCTAAAATTAGTTTGAAATTTATATTTTGGTAATGCCAAAGCATTATTCAATATTTTAAATCACAATTGCGCACTACCACCGATTTGGATTACCACCGCCTTGCACTACCACCGACGTGAATTTACATCCGACTGAAATTATAACTGACTTTGTTTATTATCAACTTCAATAATTTTATGACAAATATATGAAATGTTACCGAATTGAAATACCACCTATTTCAATTTATGTTACCAGCGTTTGAAATGCTCCATATTGCGTCACAAAGTTGTTAATATTTTAATAAAATATCAGTATGGCTTTAAAAATTATTAGACTATTTAAAATATGATATTTTGGCTAAGAGACCCAGGTCTGCGACTCAAAAGGAATTTAAGCAACAATGAAAATTATTTTGCTTAAATTCTGCGATTGCCGCATAGTACAGCCACCGTTGCAATCACAGATAAAATACCTTACGCTGGCAATAATACTACGCTTTATTAGCAACTTACTCCTATCACTTAAGCAACTTGTTATGTTGCTAAATAGATTATGTTGTGTCGGTGAAGCGTTAGTTGTATGTTTAATAAAGCGTAGCCGATTTATACGACAACATCTATTTTATTAATTTGAGAACACCATAAAATATACAGGCGTACAATTATATGCAATGTTCACGATTATTAAGTCCTAACTGTGCGATTGCAATTTACACAAGTGCCAATGTATCTGACGATTAATAAAGATTAATTGCCTGGAATCCACAGCTCTCGAGTTTGTTAAAGTGGAAACTGGAAAGGCAATTTAGAGACGCAAATGCGATATGGAATCTGACCAGATCCTTCAGAAAGCTTAAAGGAACCATACTGGATACGCAATACACAATGCCCTGGCGTCAGGCCGTGTGACATTATATAGCTCTCTGTTATGCAAGAAGAAGGAGTTTTATTATCTCTCGCTGCCTTGTACCATTTTGGGCTTACAATGACCCATTGTTGACCGAGTAGAAGATCCGGGCCCCGAAGATCGCGTTTTTTCTGGTTGCGTCAATAGTCATTGCATTGTTCCATCAGGAGGCCAAAACTCGGACTCGTCTTTGTTGTGGAAAAATTTTGAACGCACTTTTTCCAGTGCCCTTTCAGCCGAACTGTTTTGACTTTGTACGAAGCGTGTACTCCTACTCATTGGGTTCTTTCATGCTTTTTGTAGGTAACGCAGTTCATTGGAAAGTGTTTATGAAAGGCTTGACAAATTGAGTGAAACGGCGGAAATTTTTCACCGCATAATGCAAGCGCGACGAACACAAATCAGTCTTTGACGTAAAATTTTCTGCTTTATCCTGCATCGCAATCGCTATCTAAACACTTGCTGAGTTTAGCTCATACAGATTCACATCAATTTTCACTTGTTAGTAATGTCTTTTGCACTCTATCCGTGGCACTTTTATGACATCGTACGTGAAGGAAAATTTCTAGAGCTCCTAGAACGTTTGCTGTAGATCCGCCACATTGCAACAAAAGTGGATCTATGGTTTTCCGTTAGGTGGTGATAATTTGAATCGGTGTACTCCACTCCTTGGTTATTTTAAATCTGATGTCAATTCAGTTGGTGGTACTTAGTTCATTTTGACAAATATTAAAATAATACAAAATCGAATGTAAAACCACTCTGTGGTATTTTATACGGTGGCGTTTAACGCCGTTGTTAGAGAGTTCGAAGAAAATCCAAATTGGAAGTATTCTACATCGATAGAACTGTAACTCCTTTAAATGGTTGCACATTTTCTGTATGTAGTGATCTGGATTGCAAGTAGCAGTGACTTTTCGTAGTAAATGAGACCAAGTAGTTATGGCCTGGAAAGCATACCCTTGTTAACGTTCAGTGAATAAACTCGCAAGATTAATACTGCTTTATTAATTAAAACGTATTCCTTAAATACACATTTTTACATAGTTAGCCCAAAGACCTATGAACAAGCATATGCTAACCTAGTAAACACAAGTGACTATTTTGCAAAAACGTTACAGTTCGTTTATGCGTTTTATAAATGGATTTTGCTGAATAGTACGTAAAACTGTATCGGTGACCTAGAGCTGTCCAGAAATGCTAACTCATATATTGCAGCATATTCTTGAGCCTATTGATCCAACGAATTGCTTCACAATCTTTAAATGCAAATTTAACTAATGTTTTAACAACGTTAAATACTGAATTTGACTCTACAGTTATTTTTATTTTAAATTCAGCTTACTAGATTATTGTTTCCTTAATGTGCGAACTGAGGAACTCCAAAAACAAGCTTTCATTTTTTATTTTTGGGAATAGTCGTCCCTCAAAATTACAAAATTAGCTTTTCAATTCTGGCTGTTAACAATTACTTTTAACTAACCTGGCATCAAGCCAAAAACTGTAGTCGCAACGGAAACGGTTGTATCATGCATTTACTAGACATCCACTACGGATGTGTGAATGTTTCAGAATTGTATTAATTTTACAAAATAATCTAGTTTTTCATACTTAACAGTATTTCAGTTAGAAAACTGTTAAAGAAAAGTTAGGTTATCGTCTAATATATATTTAAATCAAAATTGTTAAGTACACGTAATTGTACGTTTTGCTTACAAAAATCTTGGTAATTGTGAAGATAACTGCGAGAAAAGTTGGGTTATGTAACACTAAAGAAGACCTGACAGTTAAAAATAATGTGGTAGTATATGCAATACCAATTTGGAGCTTCAAAATGTTCTTACTATCATTTCAATGTCTTGCGCCTGCGCATTAGCTGAAAGCATTATCAAAAGAGTTTTATGTTACCCTATAATTGTCGCTATCTGTAGGATTCAGTCACCTTGAATCTATAATTAAGTTTTTTTCATATAGATACTGAAAGCTTATATTACTGCAACATTTTTTTCCAGGTGGCCTAAGCACAACAGCTATGGTGAAGATCCAAGTGACGGACGTTAACGACAACCGTCCCACGTTCTACCCGCGCGAGTACAACGTCTCTCTGCGCGAGGGCGGCGCCTCATCCTCGGCCACGACGCCGGTGGTGGTGGTGGCGGCGACGGACCCCGACTCCGGGCGCTACGGCTCCGTGACTTACAGGATAGTGACAGGCAACGACGCCGGTCTGTTCCGAATCGACCGGAACAGCGGCGAGATCTTCGTCAGCCGCCCCAGTCTGCTGTCGACCCGAAGCCAGCCCTTCCACCACCTCAACATCTCGGCGAGCGACGGGGGCGGCCTCAAGTCCGTGGTGGACGCCGAGGTGTTCATCAGCATCATCGATTCCGCGCAGCGGCCGCCGATCTTCGAGCAGACGCGGTACACCTACTCTATCAGGGAGGACGCCAGGAGGGACACCTTCGTCGGGTCCGTCAAGGCGGCCGTGATGGATTCCGGTGAGTTTTGTTTTTTCTATTGTTTTTATTGTTCTTTGATAACGAGCAAATATGTACACTCGGCATTCGGGAGTTCCGTCCTGAGTTCAGTTTCTGCGACCACTTGCGCTAGTTCAGGTGTCTGGGTCATTTTGCTAAGCACTCTCTCCAAGCAGCTTCTTCCACTTTTCCTGACTGTTCCACTATCTACCATTTCTGACTATTTTTCCACTATCGATTCCTCATTACTATTCTGTTATCCGCCCTTTTTCCATTAACCACTCTCCTGTTCGTCACCTTATCTAACTTTTTTTTTATTAACCACCCTTCCCGACCTTTCTTCCATCACATATCCTACTGCCCACAATTTCTGAGTGTTCCTCCATTACCCACTCTTACTGACCCTTCTTCCATTATTTACCCTTCCTCACTATCCAATATTTTCGACCTTTCTTCCATTAACTGCCTTTCCTGATCCTTCTTTCACTATTCACTCTTTATAACGTTTGTTCCACTATCCACTCGTCGTAACTTTTTTTTCACTATTCACCCTTTCTGACCTTTCTTCCAATACCCATTCTTCTTGACCCTTTTTCACCATATGGCTCCTCTTCCACTATTCACCCTTTTTGACCCGTCTTCTATTACTCATTATTCCTGGCAGTTTTTCACTATTCACTCTTTGTAACTCTTACTCCACTATCCACTCTTTCTGACCATTGGTCTATTGCCTGCTTTTTCTGACCCTTCTTCCACTATCCTCACTCAGCTTCCACTATCCAACCTTCCTGACTCTACTTCCCGTAATAATACCTGCCCTTTCTGATCGTTCATCCATCTACTATGGATTTTCTTGAGTTTTTCTACTTACCATCCCTCGTGATCTTTCTTTCACTACCTAGTATTTCGTTGTCCACCCTTTCTTGATCTAGCTACATCTTGCCACAATTTTTTTGCTGGCCTGAATAGAGGTAAACGTTTCTAATAATAATGAACCAAATCAAAATTCGAGTAAACTTTGTCTACCGAGCCAGTTCTAATCGTTTTCCACTTTTAATTTTGTTTTCCATGGAAATCAACTTTCTTCCATTACTTCAATCAATTTTATCTTAGATCTTCTAGGGTTGAGGAGGTATGTTTACAGTTCTCGTACCTGTCTGTTCCTTGAGACGACAAAAAGCGGAGGGTGCAATTATGGAATCGGCAATAAAAGAAAGTACAAGTAGGCATCAGAGATAAAGAGCTCGCTTTATTGTAATGAAGACAAGGGGTTCGGATCGGAGACGCTCTCGCGGCGTTTTACGGCTGATTATTCGTCGAATTGCAATTTAAAATCAAATGAACGTAAAGTGTAATGATTGTTTTTATTAGGAATTTATAAGCGCTAACGACGGGCTCGCGGTTTTATGGGCTCGGCGCAGTTACCCCCTAGATAGGTTAATCAGCACTTTGGTGAGCTGCCTTGAGATAACTAGATGGCGCACATGTAAGCACTTATTTTAATGTCCGTGTGTCAATTCTACTAATACATTTTCTGCTAACTGATTGCGGCGAGCGCCCAAGGAGGATGATGCAGCCGTTTTGGCTTGAAATCCGCTTTATGAGAGTAAAAGCTTGACATGCAAGGAAAAATTGGCATTTGTTTTGTTATTTTAGTGCTAAACGAAGTTCAAGTTAGACAAAGCACGTACATATAAAAGTTTTTCCAGCTATTTTATTATTAAGCAAAATTTGTTTGGCGATGCATAGAAAAAGTGAGTCAGCGCCTCCACCAAAATTACTTTTTGTTATAATATTTGCCAGTCTCAAAAGATCGCCATTTTTGAGCTAAACTGAATGAATTTTGTTGTGAAAATAAATATTCTTATTCGTTGCGCAGTTCCCCATTTTGGTACGAAAATATTGCGACAGGTTGACCTTCTTACACGCTTGCGTTTTTCAACTCCAGAAGCATAAATTGTGGCATTATTATGCAGGCTTAAAGGAAGGTCTTAAAAATTTGCAAATGTGCATGCAATATGCAAATGTATGCATACTTTAGTAATACAAATCGTCCTATTAATTTTTTCAAAGCTGTAGGTCCATAATTTTCCACATGCACTTCAATGCACTTTGCAGCTAATTAAACGTTTGACATTAAGCAATTAAATCGAGCCATTCGTTATTTTTTTATCGTCACTTTATGATTGCTTTTTATTCTTTTGTTACGCACAGAAAATGGATTACAGATGAGTTCGTTTATGGTAGTTTTGTGTCACCGACGCTGTTGTTTTAATACTTCTCAATTATCAAAGTCGCAGATGGCCAGGGCGATTACCATTCATACGAACCAAGGCGTTTCGATTTAAATAAAAAGTATATATACTGAGCTAGTCGCATAAATCATCTCTTGCGGAGAAATGGCAAATATATTATTAATATTATTAGATATGTGAATACCGCACCCATACAGGATGTAACTGTGCTTTGCTACACATGGGGTGCTTAACGGTTGCTCTAACTTTTTGAAGAACATTATGATGTGGTCGCATTTGATTACTTTTTCCAACAATTAAAGCTACCAACAGCGAAGCCGAATTGGTTATCTACGGTTATGTGAAGGTGCACAGTGGCGAAAGGCCGTCGCAGCAATCTGCGTTCCAATTGTTTTTAGCGAATCGGCCGTAAATCCCTTTTCCTCCAATATCGCTAACCTGGAATCCGAGGCAATTTCTCGCTGCACTAACCTAATATGCAAACTAACGAGTTAAGAGCCATTAATAATGTCATTTGCTCTGGAAATGAGTTGCGCTAGTCAAGGTCACTCTTGTGCCCCTCAGCCGAGAGCACGACTGCTATAAATTCAGAGCGCTAAGAATAACCAGGCACTGTGGTATTTCAACAAATACATAATACTACACCGCTCTACGTGACGAAACAGAGAGCCAGTCGTGAAAACACAGTGAGCTCGAAAAGCTCCCTTGTTTTCACGATTATGACTTATATGGCTCCATATTGCGCCAGCTGATCGTGGAGGTTCTATCACCGCATTTATTGTAAACACGAACGCGTGATGGCGATTTTTCATTCGGTTTACAATATAATATACGGTTTTGTATCTTGATGTAATATTGTAATAGCGGCACTAATGCATACTGAAACAAGGCCGTGCTCGTACCTGGTCGTTTCTTCGTGTTTTCCATTAACTTCCTTGGTTCTTTTCTAGTCTTCTTTGCACCGACCCTTTTTTGAAGATACCTTCCAGAAGCATCCGGTCTTTATCTGCACAACCTTCAATAAAATGCGTTTTAATTAAAGTCGCCCACGGACACAACGACAAACGCGTGTTTCAACCACGGATTTGCAGGAGAAACACGGTTTGTTACTATCCGGCGTTAGCCGACAACAAAAATTGGCCTTATCTCTAGGAATATTAACGATGCTGCTGTATCTAGGTATATGTTATTGCCCACTTATTGTTTTGTGTGTAGATGAATTATAGGTGCACGCTTCTTGGAGAATTTTTCACATACTTGCATGTGGGAATCAGGAAAATCGTTTCAAAGATTACATTTCTCACCCTCAGAAGGGCGAAGCTTGAAACTCCTCCTTCTCTTGCTCCCTTATGGGTTCATTTTCAAAATAGGAAGAGAGCTTTTGAAGAACGCTATTGAATGCTAGACGTAAGATTGGAGGATCTCTCTCTCTCCCTCTCTTTCGCCATAACGTCTTAACTGACGTGCCTTCTAATAGGAAATGGTTTGTTTGTCTTAACCGATCTTTTAGGTGCAGACACTACTTGTAGCCTCCCAATCTAAGTGCTTATGCTGCCATACCTATTGGTCTGCGGTTGGGGTTGGGGTTAGGGTTGGTCCACCACCTGGGGACGCGTTCTCTAGGCGTTGCAGGTTTCCCCAAGGAAAAAAATCAATCACTCTGTTGAGTGGTTGCAACGTTATTGATAAATCAACATGTTGTTCAGAATGTTCAATTTCTTTCGATTCTCGCATTTTTATTTTCTGGTTTTCTACATTTTTCTTTCTTAGTTTTTTACTAGTGTCTTACTCTTTTTGAGCATCTTTCTCCTTGCTTGTGTTCAGTATCTTCTTTTATTTTATGCTTGGACTTTTTCGTAGTTACCACTTAAGAATATTTCTTATTAATTGAAATTCAAACGTAACGTAGCATTAAAAGGAAATAATAATACTTCATCTATTTATCACGTGCTTCCATTCATTCGTTTTATTCTAGATGTATACATGATAATTTTTATTGGGAACTTGTAGGTGTAGATTCTTGTGATACTTTTTCAATGTGTGTGTGGTTGCAATATTGCTGACGACAAATATTTACACGAGTTGCACGCAAAGCTTGTTTCTGCACTGGAATATTATGTCTGCACGTAATATCTGCGTATTACAATTTCCAGCGCAGCTTAGACGTCGCCGTAATTATAAAAGTCGGTACCTGTTTAGCCGACGCAATTCTCAAAGCTCACGTGGTGATGTATATAAATCCGCTCTTTAATATTAATAATAAATTATAATTAGGTATTATTAGTTAACATTCAGTAGCCATAAAGTTCATTGTAAATGAATTATTCGAACTTTAAACAACACTTAAGCCCATAGAATGGTCGTGCCTGTTCAGCTTATTACAAGAATAATGCTTCATTGTTTGATATTTGCCTCCCTTCGCGCAATACACACAAGTGTATTATGAATATCGCCACGGCCATTACGCGGCCGCGCAGCCCCGTTTCGAGGACAGTTTTTCGAAAAACGAGTTCGGCTTTCCGCGGACCCACCTGCTTATTTAATTTATACCGCATCGGTATCAATTCCTCTCGGCCGGCAGTGAATTACGCTTCCCTGTACTCACATATTTTCGTTCTTAAACTCTTTACAAATTTATGCGAGCGTGAAACACGCAGAGCCCTCAGACCTCCCAAAAATATCGCGGATTTTGCTGCATACATTTCCCGAGACATCACCCAACTACATGGACTCAAGTTACACGAACGCACATAAATTCTATCCAGACCGATATTAATCTGATTTTAATTTCGCATGGATTTTAGTGTTTATATGCGCGATTAGATTTGTTGTAGTTGGTCATCCGTTTATTTTTCCTCCAAAAACATCTGTAAAAATATCGCCTATAAAAAATACCTCCTCCAAAAATGTCGCCTGTGGGAATTTCGTCTCTAGAAATGTCACCTCCAAAAATGTTCCTTGCAAAAAAACAATATTTCTTGTATAAATTTCGCCTTTGAAGATATCGCCCCGAAAAACGCCGTCTGTGAAAAAGTTTGCCTTCAAACGTGTCGCCTCCAGAAATATTCCTTGCAAAAAAATCTCTTAATAATGTCGCCACTAAAAATACCACCTCCAAAAGTGTGCCCTGCGGAAAGTTCGCCTTCAAAAATGTCCACTGCATCAATTTCTTGTATAAATTTCGCCTTTGAAGATATCGCCCCGAAACCGCAGTCTGAAAATTTCGCATTCAAAAATGTCGCCTCGAAAAATGTTCCTTGCAAAACAATAGTCGCCACTAAAAATACCACCTCCAAAAATGTGCCCTGCGGAAAGTTCGACTTTAGAAATGTCGCCTCTAAAAATATCCCATGGACAAAATGTCTCGTGTAAAGATATTCCCTTACAAAAATAACTTTTTCAAAAATGTTGCTTTTAGAAACATTTCCCCAAAAATTTTACCTGCAAAAACATTTCGTCTGTAGAAATGTCGCCTCCAAAAATGTCCACTGCATCAATATTTCTTGTATCAATTTCGCCTTTGAAGATATCGCCCCGAAAAACGCAGTGTGTGAAAATTTTTCCTTCAAAAATATCGCCTCCAAAAATGTTCCTTGCAAAAAAACTCTGTTAATAATATGGCAACTACAAGTACCAACTCCAAAAATGTGGCATGTGGAAAGTTCGACTTTAGAAATGTCTCTTCTAAAAATATCTCCTGGACAAATATATCGTGTAAAGATATTTCCTTTAAAAATAACTTCTTCATAAATGTTGCCTTTAGAAATATTGCCTCCAAAAAGTTTTCCTGCAAAAACATCTGTACAAATATCGCGTATAAACATATCGCAACGAAAAATGTCGCTTGTGGAAATTTAGTATTTAGAAATGTCGCCTTCAAAAATGTTTCTTGCAAAAATATCTCATGTGAAACGATCTTATACAAAAATATCGCCTCCAAAGGATCCCTGCAAAAATATCTCGTGTAAAGATATTATCTTTAAAAACACCGCCTTCGAAAATGTCACCTTTGGGAATGTCCCTTTCAAGAGTGTTCTCTAAAAATATCTTCTGTAAAAATATCACCTATAAAAATACATCTACCCGTCCCTTGTGGAACTATCGTCTCTAAAAATGTCGCCTCCAAAAGGTCTTCCTGCAAAAGTATCTCCTGTAAATATATCTCCTATAAAAATACCGCCGCTAGAAATGTCACGTGAGGAAATTTCGCCTTTAAAAATGCCGCTTCCAAACATATTCGTTGCAACAATATCTCCTGTATAAATATTACCTATAAAAATGTTGCCTTTAGAAATGTTGCCTTTAAAAATGTGCCTTGAACAATTATCTTCTGTAAAGTCACTATCTTTAAAAATATCGCCTTCAAGAATTTGACATTTCATCTCGAACAAAACTTTTCAACAATGGAACGATCTTAGTGACTGCATCGTCGTTAAGTGTGTTCAAAAACTAAGTCGACTCATACTTGAATCCGGAGTGAAGTGCCTCTCGGGGTTTTGTTGATTACTGTTCATCGATGTACACACTAGATACATTTTAACTTCATATGTCTCTTGGAAAATTGTTTTAATTTAGGAAAATTTGTTAAATTTTGTTTTATTTCGTAATAGGTTTATTGTATGGTAATTTAGAGCCTGTTTCAAATTTTTATTTTAGTATTTGTGATTGTTTATATACTGCTACTTTTGAATCCATAAATTTTTTTAAATTAAAAAAAAATTATATTTGAATGCATAACCGTAGTATCATTTTTTACTGTGCTTATAGGTTTATCCTCAGCATGTAACATTTTGTAATAATAATAATAACAATAATAATAATAATTTAGGAACGACACTTTCAAACATATTCCCTCCAAAAATATCTCTTACAAAAATGTGGCAACTACCACCTCTAAAAATGTCGCCTGTGGAAATTTCACCCCTATAAATGTTGCCTCTAAAAATATTGCCTGGAGAAATGTTGCCGGAAGGAATATCTCTTGTATAGATCTTGACGCGCAAAATACCTCCTTCAAAAATATTCCTTGCAAAAATATCTTCTGTTAACATTTCGCCTATAAATACACCGTCTCCAAAAATGTCTCATTTAAAAGTTGCCCTTTCAAAAATATCACTTTTAAGAATGTTGTCTCAAAAAATGTTTTTTGTAAAAATATCGCCTACAAAATACCGCCTCAAAAAATGTTTCCTTTAGAAATGTTGCCTTTAAAAATGTATCCTGTACAATTATTTTCTGTAAAGATACCACCTTTAAAAAAATCGTCTTCAAATATGTCACTTTTAGGAATGACACTTCAAAAATATTACCTGCAAAATTATCTCCTGTAAAAAAGGTGGCATATAAAACTACCACGTCTAAAAATGTCGCCTGGGGAAATTTCGCTCTTAGAAATATCGCCTCGAAAAAGGTTGCGTGAAGAAATATCTTCTGTATAGATCTTGCCTTTAAAAAACTTCCTTCGAAAATGTTCTTTGCAAAAATATATTCTGTAAAACTTTCGCCTATAAAAACACCGCCTCCAAATTTCTCTTTCAAAAAGTCACCTTTAAAAATGCTTCTTGTATAAACATCGTCTACAAAAATACCGCCTCCAAAAATATCGCCTCTGAAAATTTAGCCTTTGAAAATAGCGTCTTCAAGAATGTCACAGGTGAAAATATGGGCTTTAGAAATACCGCCTTCAAAAAATGCCGCTTGTGGAAGTGTCGCCTTTGAACATATTTCCTCCAAACACGTCGCCTGTAAAAATTTCACCTGCAAAAATATATCCTTTCAAATTTTCACCTTTATAAAACATTTTGCAAGAACATCTTTGAAGCCGCTGTGTTTGGATGGACCAAATTTTTTAAAGTGATGTTTAAGAGCGACATTTTTATGATAACTTTTTCGACGAGCTCTTCTTTTGAAAGCAAGATTCTGTAGTGTGATGTTTTTGATAAACGATATTTTTGATACACGACATTTTTGACAAGTTAAATGTTCGATAAACTACATTTAAGGAAGTGATATTTAGAAGAGCCACATTTAAAGGTGATGTTTAAGACGTGCCCTATTTTTGAGAGCGAGATTCAGTAGTGCGACATTTTTGATAGGCGATATTTTTCATAAGTGACATTTCTGATCAACTACATTTTAGAAAATAATATTTCAAAAAGTCATTTTTTCAAATAATGTTTTTCTACGTGTTTTATTTCTGAAGGCGATATTTTGTAGTGCGACAATTTTTATAAACGATATTTTTGACTGACGAATTTTTTTACACGAAAAATTTATTTAAGAGAGCCATTTTTGAAGCTAATGTTTCGATGTACTCTATTTCTGTAGTTTCTGTAGTGCGACAATTTTGTAGACGATATTATTGCTAGACGACATTTTTGACAAGCAACATTTTTGATGAAGTAGGTGCATTTCAAGAAATGATATTTAAGTGAGCCAGTTTTGAAAATAATGTTTTTAGACGTACCTACTCTATTTCTTGAGGCGAGATTCTGTACTGCGAAATTTTTTATACACAATATTTTCGGTAGACGATATTTTTAACAAGCGTTAGTTTGTAGAAAGTGGTATTTAAGAGAAGGTGACTTTTCGGCGAACTCTATTTTTGAGGGCGACATTTTTAATAGACGATATTCTTGACAGACATTATTGGTGTACTACATTTTAGAATGATTTATTGAAGAAAGCCGTTTAGGAAAGTTTTTCAATCTACTATATTTTTATGGGCGAGAGTCTGTAGTGGAGCATTTTCTATAGACGATATTTTTAATAGACGACATTTTTGACAAACGACATTTTTGATGGACTACATTTTAGGAAGTGATAATTAAGAGAACCATTTTTGAAGTTAATGTTTTCGACGTCCTCTATTTTTGTGGGCGAGACTCGGTAGCGCGACATTTTAGATAAACGATATCTTTGACAAACGACATATTTAATGAACTACATTGGAAGTGATATTTAGGAAAGCCATTTTTAAAGGTAATGTTATGGACGGATAGTATTTTTGAGAGCGAGATTCTGCAGTACGATATTTTGATGGACGATATTTTCTATAACCACATTTTTGATAAGCAACATTTTTGATTAACTACATTTTAAGAAGTGATACTTAATAGAGCAATTTTTGAAGCTAATGTATTCGACGTACTACATCTTTGAAGGCCAAATTCTGTAGTTCGAATTGTTGATAAGACGACGTTTTGTATATCAGATGATATGTTTGCTTCGTGACATTTCTTAAGATGTTGTGGAGGTGGCGCTTTGAATAGTTTTTTGGCTCTATAATTATTTCAATCGTTTTTTAATTTTGAGTTTATTGATAAAAAGGTTTGGATAAGCACTTTTTTAAGAACTATATACGTAATTACAACATTTAGCGAACGTTAATGTACGCATTCCCAGGGATGTAAAACCGCACATTCTCGTGCTGACATCTGATATTCGCTTCTGAAATGTTCTTGTATGACGTCGTAAATTTGTAAACTATTGCCACTGAAAACTATTGGCATGTTTTAATGTTTTCCTCAATATATTAATTTAAATATGGCATTTGTGTGCAAGCTTATACAACATTGGAAACAGTAAAGGATAATAGCTTAACTAATAAGTTGCATAATTAAAAATATAAAACTGCAAATGGCAAACGTTACGAAAACCTTGTTTAATAGATTTGTAAAAAACGGTACCAGTAATTTGTTTAAAGCTCGTGTAACTAATTGCCAAATACCGAATTCCTCTACCAGATACGCAGAGCTGAAGGAAGCATCAGTAAACAGTTCCATTTGACATTCCAGAGCGGTAGCTTCTAAAAAAGAAATTTAAATCGTAATCTTCGCCAGTCTATTAAATAATTAAGGATTTATTCAATCAATTTTTTTACGGATGATGGACGCAGGCTCAACATATTTATCGACAGCTTCCTTCAACTCCAGCGCTGAGCTGCTCCGCAAATACAGTTAGAGATTGTTATGGCTTTTAAATCCGAGATAGAGCACTTCCAGTGTGTATTAATTAGCGAGTTTTTTAATTAACTTGTAGGCTATCGCTGTCAGTTTCCTCCAGCCGGCCGCGCGAGCAATTTTGGAAATTTTAAGGGGTTTAATAACGTTATCGCCCGCCCGGCGACTTGATAAATGGAATACACGCGATTACACGCAGCCAGGAGAAGAAAGCAAATGAACTCCATCTTATTACGCAAATGGCGCGTGTTATTTGGGGCCGTTCTCCTTATTTCTATAAATCGGCGGTGAGCAATGTATCGCTGTCGAGGCTACGTCTTGAAAGTGACTTCGCCGCTTGTCTTGGCCCCCCTTCCCCCGGGCACGGGAGCTCTGCGACCCGTTTGGTAAGGTTTTGGGGGTTTCAAACAGCAAACCAACTTTTCAACAAAGTAATAAATCGAATGTCTCCTCAGCGACGAACTGTAGTATCAAAACGGTGGAATTTCGTGACTTATTTATTGCGCTGCGACGGAGTCACTCTCGCCCCTTTTGAATCAAGATATGCAACCCTTATTGAAGAAGAGCTTAATGACAGTTAATCAAATTTGTAACGTTGAGAACCAAGCTTTGCAATAGATATCATCCAGAAATTACATCCTTCCTTTGTTTCAAGAATATAACATTATGCATCATTTGGTCTTTTTTTGTATTAAAAAAAGCTTTTATGCTTCTTTGGTTGATTTTGTACGGAAATCCTTTTACAAACTAAACTCGTACTAATTCAGTTCTATGATTAATGGGGTTAAAAGAACACTAAGTGGAGTTGCGTTGAAGGTAATTGAAAATCTGAAACCCCAATGGAAGAAGAGTTTAATCGAATTTGCAACTTTCTGAACCAAGCTTTCTCATAGATATCAACCAAAAATTATATCTTTCCTTTGTTTCAAGAATGTAGCCACCTTCTGGTTCTTTTTTGTATTAAAAAGACCTTTGATGCTTCTTTTAGACAGAAATCCTTTTGGAAACTAAACTAGTACTAATTCAGTTCCATGGTAGATGTGCTTTAAAGAGCTTTAAGTTGAGTTGCAATGAAGACAGTTGAAAATTTGAAATACCAATGCTAGAAAAGTATAATGATATTTAACCAAATTTGCAAAGTTATAAACTAAGCTTTGCAATAGATTTCAACTAGAAATTACATATTTCTTTATTTCAAGAATACAATGTAGCCATCTTCTGGTTCTTTTTGTATTAAAAAGATCTTTGATGCTTTGTTGATTCATGTTGGACAGAAAACCGTTTGCAAACTAAACTCGTACTAATTCAGTTCCATGGCAGATGTAGTTTAATATTAACTTGAGTTGCAATGAAGACACTTGATAATCTGAAATACTAATGATAGAATAGTTTAATGACGTTAATCAAATTTTCAACGTAGTAAACCAAGCTTTGCAATATATTTCAAGCAAAAATTACACCCTTTCCCTATTTCAAGAATACAATGCAGCTATCTTCTGGTTCTTTCTTGTATCAGAAAGATCTTTGATGCTTCTTTGATTGATATTAGGGAAAAATCCTTTTGGAAACTAAACTCGTAATAATCCGTTCCATGGCTAATGTGCTTTAAAGAGCTTTAAGTTGAGTTGATGTGAAAACAGTTGAAAATCTGAAATACCATTGGAAGACGAGTTTAATAACAGTTAATAAATTTTGCAACCAAGCTTTGCAATGTATTTCAACTAGAAATTACACCCTTTCTTAATATCAAGAATACAATATAGCCATCTTCTGGTTCTTCTTTGTATTAAAACGATATTTGATGTTTCTTTGATTGCTTTTAGGGAAAAATCCTTTTGCAAACTAAACTCGTAATCATTCAGTTCTATCTCGGATGTGCTTTAAAGCGCTTTAAGTTGAATTCATGTGAAAATCTGAACTACCAATGGAAGAAGAATTTAATGACAGTTAATCAAATTTGCGACATAGTAAACCAAGCTTTGCAATATATTTCAACCAGAACTTACACCCTTTCCTTATTTCAAGAATACAGTGTAGCCATCTTCTGTTTTTTGTATATAAGAAAGATCTTTGATGCTTCTTTGATTGATTTTAGGGAGAAATCCTTTTGAAAAACTTTATTTAAAGAGCTTTAAGTTGAGTTGATGTGAAGACAGTCGAAAATCTGAAATCCCAATGGAAGAAGAGTTTAATAACAGTTAATGAAATTTGCAACATAGTAAACCAAGCTTTGCAATATATTTCAACCAGAAATTACATTAAATTCGCAACGCTGAGAACGAAAGCTGGCTGTCATTAAATATCAACAAGAAATGCTTCCTTTGTTTCAAGATCGTAACCTAACAGAGCGCCCTGTGCACAGTTTTTTTGTTTCAACGATAGGCTGCGAGCGATACCTTTATTTTATTTATGGGTACCGATCTTTCTTAGTTTCAAGAACCTACCCTAACAAGTTTCTGGTTCCTTGTCATGTTTTAACAAGAGCTTTTATGTTCTTATTGACGGGTTTTGCACTATACTAGAGTCTTACTAATTCACACCCATGGGCTGCGGTGATGGGAGCTAAAAGTCTAAAGTCTTACCGGAAGAAGAGCTTAAAACAGCTAATCAAATTTAGAACGTTGAAAACCAAGCTATTTTTCGTCTGTTTTACGAATGTGACCTAACAAGTCGCTGTATGTACCTCCTTTTGTGGTTTTCAAACGAGGTTTAATGATATAAAGAGACTCTTGAAATTCGACGAGTAGGGGAGAGGGTGGTAGATACGGCCAGTTGGCACATTTAATCATGTAACTGCACTAATATTGGTTTCAAGCTGTTTCTTTTAAGGTATGTTATTACACATACATTTAAGCAAAATTTAATATTTTTGTGTGTTTTAAACTGAACCAAAATGGTCGAATTTACCTCAATGGTGAGGTATATTCGACATGGGGGTAGGGTACATTCGCCTTGTAGCAAAATAAAACTGAAACATACGTAGGTGCATGCAAAATCTTAGTATTAACGTAATAGACCAGTTCTGTACATTGCTGATTACATAGCATCTTTTGTCGAACATTTATTTATTCAAAACTGTAGTTGAAAGTGAATAAATATGAAGTTATGGCAGAGGAATGCTTATCAGCTCTTAATAGGAGTGCTACAATGTTGCTTCTATTTACACTACCATCATCAACTGCGGGGAACACAGACGTGTTAGATTTAATTTTACGTCTTAGAAACTTGACCACAAATTCCAATTCTTCTAAATATTTTATTATTTGACCAATATAATAACCAGAATAAGTCTCCAACTCCAAATTTCGCATCATTTTGCAATTTGGGGAAATAGATCCGTTCATCAGAGCTAGCCATAAAATCTGCATCATCAGAGGTAGGACCAATTGCCCTGGAAACATTAGGATCAGTTGAGCTTAAATGTTCTTTTTTTAAATTGATTTTACTTTTAGTCATTTTTTTCACCTTATATTTTTTTAGTTTTTCATTTCTTGGCTTTGTTTTAAAACATTTCTGCCATCTGTATATACAGAACATGTTGAAGAAGGTTTTTATCTTTTTTCCAGCTCCTAAAGAATTGTTATTTCTTGCTCTTGCTCTCGTGGTCAGAGTCTTCAAGATATGTTATTAAAGTGTCTTCTGCAGTTTGTTTATTTGGCATAGTTTAACGAGGTTGTCTTTTTCGTGCCATATGCTCTTGAGGATTCATGGATACTAAGTGTCTTGGAGGGACAATTTTTGAGAGCGTTTTTTACGTTCTCTTGTCATTAATATTTACCCTATTCGTTTTTCTAATATAATTTCGCGTAATCTACACATAAAACCATAAAATCACGTAATATTAAATATAATTGTGAAACAGGGATACTTTCGTCCGGGCCTAATATAACCCCTCAGACCTTAGTGGAAAGTACCCCAGTAGGTAATAATTAAATTAATTTGGAATTGGTTCTAGCTTTTAGGAGAAGGTTTACAACAGATACAAAATGATTAAAAACATAATGTGCTTGAATATTTACAAGATTTAGAAGAAAGGAAAGATTTGAATGTTTTGATAATTGCAAGAAAACTTACCTTCAACGGCGAAACAAAGCAGCTGACACACACCAGACACAACCATTCACTAACATTCAAAGACGACTTGTACCTATTTCGGGCAGCACAGCTTTGAGGGAATATTTGAAAATGAGAAAAAAAACGCAATAAACGAATATACCTCACGGTCGAAT
The DNA here is from genome assembly GCA_940337035.1 of Agriotes lineatus. Lineage (NCBI taxonomy): Eukaryota > Metazoa > Arthropoda > Insecta > Coleoptera > Elateridae > Agriotes > Agriotes lineatus. Next base: position 57,856,199 of record OW679197.1, on the reverse strand, counting down.
GTTCCACCCTCTCCCCTTCTTCTTCGGATACCGCCTCCTAATAGAGGTTGGTCATTATAATAACAATTTTGATCTTTGCCACTGGTGCTCTAAGCAAGCAACTCTATGGAGGAAAAACTATACCATTCCCGCAGGTTTTTTCCCTGCAGCAGTCCATACTTTTTTGTTTTTCGATTCTCTCTCTTTATTTATCTGACGCAGAATTTCATTTGTTTTTCTTTCTCCATCTACCATATCTTTAACATATGCCGATATATTTATAATTCAAATGCTTGGATTTTGTCAATTTCTCATTTTTTAACGTTTATGTCTCCAGTCCGTATATGAGTATTGAGAAGTGGTAGCACCTCATCAATCGAGTTCGGATTTCTGTATTTAAATCTCTATTGCATAATAGGTTCTTCATTTTCGTAAAAACAGCCTTCGCCATATATATTCATGATCTTATTTCTTGTGTTGATCGTTGTCTTCATTTATTATCATCGCCAAATACTTATACTTAGTGACTCTTTCAATACGGGGGTTACTTATTATTAAATTTGCAGCGATATTTGGTGTTTTGGAGATTATCATAAACTTTGTTACTTAATGTTTATTTCTAAGTTATATCTTTGCTTAATTATGTTCAGATGCTCCAGCATCTTTGTAAATATGAAATAACATCAGCAATTATTAAGGTGTCAGCGGCATACCTGATGGTATTAACAGCTTTTCCGTTTATTTTTATGCTCGCTGCTTTTTCATCTAAGTATTCTTCGAATATGGCCGTGGAGTATAAGTTAAATAACAAAGGCAACAAGAACCACCATTGTCTCACTCTCTTTTGTATCTCGATATCGTTCGTTGTTTCAGTGTCTACCCTAAGAACCACTTTCTGATCCCAGTACAATTTTTGTATAATTAGCATACCTTCTCCCATAATCAGTTCTAAAGGATCTGCAACCCCAGCGGAATGAGCTTCTGAACCAAGCTTTCTACAAGGGATGTTAACCAAAATGAAATTTCCTTTGTTTTAAGACATAACCTAACACTCTGACCATTTCTTGTGTTAGAGCGAGCTTCTATAGATCTGATTTAATCTGATTAGATTTGGACAATTTGCTCTGAATACTCAGTGAAAGAGTTTAACAACAGCTAATCGAATTTGCAGTGCTGCAAATCAAGCTTTACTGCAATAGAAATCGACCAGCAATGGTATTCTTCCTTTGTTTAAAGAATAAAAATATTATTTAGTAAGTTTCTACTAATTTTTTTCTATTTTAAGAAGATTTCCATGGTTCTGTTTGATTAGTTGCTGATAGAAAAACCCTTGCAAATCCTACTAATGCACTCCCATGGCCGGCGCAATTAAAAAAGGCTCACCTTGAGCTGCGGTGAAGAGTAATCAATTCTGCTGCAACCACGGAAAAATAAAGCAAATCGAATGTGTTAATTAAATATTAAAATAACGGAGTAAAAAGAGGCATATCAGTGTTAAATTACGTTCTGGTCTGGTGCCCATAAGGCGCCCTCTCGCGGCCTCGCCTCGGGCTTAAGCGGGCATTACATTAATAAAATCATGCACCAAAGTAAACACGTTGAACTTTGAAATTAAGATAAGAAGTTTAACCTGTGCCATATATTACGATTATGTCCCTCGGTAGGCGTAAGTTGCCTCCAGCCTGCCTGCAAAAGTATGATTCGTGGACACCATTTCACTCGATCGTCGCCCAGGAAAAGTAATCCGAGCTCCATCCGCTTTTTTGCCCCCTGAGGAGAATGGTGACTGCATTTGTGGCTTTGTGCCTAAGCAATTCGCAACAATTTAAGCCTGCAAATTGAATTTTCCGATTCCAATTGTGCAATTTTCTGCTTAGAATTTCAATTAAAATTTACAAACATCAATTAAAATGCACGAAGGTTATCACGGGGTTTTGAAAATTTGCCCATTCCACCGGTTGCTTTTGAATTGAAGCTTTTTGACAAGCTAGTTTAATGGTTACATATATATTTATATACTTGACTCAATTAAATACATATATAATACCCATATATGTTTCTAGTGATTGATTAATATTTCCTAGCAAAAAAATGAAAATGTACAGCCGAAATAGAACAATAATAATAACAATCAGATTGTGCTTCTTCTCTTTTAAGGGCAAACCATTAGAAACAACAAAATTATGTATTCATTCAAGTTTGTAAAATTCCATACGAAAGCTATTTTCCTCATAGAACTGGTGCTTGGTGCAGCATTAGAAAACCTGTAATTAAATTCTGCGGCGGCACAGCAAGAATCGCTTCTTGGGCAGAACGAGTTCCTAATTAGAGAAAAAAGCATCAATTATAAATTTTAATTTAAAAATCGAAATTGCTGCAGCGCTTGGGAGGCACTGCGTCCTTTCAGCAACTGCAATAAACCGTATATTTATAACTTAATTTCGACAAACATGCTGTTACAGACATTCGCCCAAATTTGTTTAAAAAAATTGGCGCCCAAATTAGCTACATAAAATGTGATTTGTTGGAGAAGCTGTTACCAAAACCAATTCTATTGTGATTTTTAGCATTTCCGCCACCGTCGTGGGTGGTCCAGCAATCTTCATAATCAGATTGGTAAAACTTGATGCTTGATGAAGGTATTTACATTTGATAGGGCCACGGTTTTATATACACCTTGGACATGTTTGATGACATTTATATTCTACTTGTGTATAAGAGACGCGTTTGTTTTACTCCAATCTACTTCAAGAAGTGTAATTGAAAACAGAATATATCTTCATATTTTCACAACGAACACTTCTTCTGTATCTTTTACAATGTAGTTTTAACATAGCAAATGTAGCTAAATGTAAAGAAAAGATCAAAAAGATGACAACGAAACAAACGTACAATCGCGGCATTTATGAAAACCCAAATGTTTTGATTTTTTCTCGTAACTGGATTCTCCTTTCTCTTCTAACAATGCGCTTTTGACACTTTTGTTCCAGCCATTAACATAATCCTTTTAATCTCCCGGGTTGTCCCGCTATAAAGCTCTACCTCTATATTAGCAAATGTAAAACGTGGTGTCCCACGGGGATCCCGGGCCGGGCCCCCGCTGTTTTTAATTAACATAAGTGGTCGTCTAACATGTGTACCTAATACTGGATATGCGCTCCTCGCTGCTTCGCCCGTTTTGGGCTCTTTTGTGAATTCATCGCGCCGAACCCGGCCCGGCTAATTATCGGCCGCCATTTGGCGGAGCGCCACAGTTTGGGGAGCACTGGATCTGCGAGGCGGCAGTCGGATGCAAGCTGATCCGGCGAGGTCCGCGGACGCGCATCCCGAATACAATGGCCGCTTTTCACTTAGCATACTACCGAAATGTCGTCTGTTACCGAGACATGCACATCCAGCCCTTCAACTCAGAAATAATTGCCTCCTCCCGCCTAGACCCCGACTCGTTTGCTTAAATGGTAATGAGATTTCGGTGAGAAAATGGGTTGTTCTACTTTCTGACAGCATAAAGGCCGGTGGAAATGTATAAGCGGCAATAGAGCCGAATTTTAATCAGTTTTGTCCCAAAAAGGAGTCACAGCGGCTCTCGGCCGGGCCCCGATGAGAAATTAATAACGGATTGGGAGACTTCGACGGGCGGGCACGAAGGAATCGTCGAAAGCTACCGGTGCGTGGCCTACTAATTTTTATATTATCTAAGTTTTTCATAAGAAAGCGATACACACGCCGTTCAGTTGTTTTTTTAAATAATACAAAATGTAGTAAATAATTATTGTTTAATTGAGATACTTGTACACCCGAATGTAAAGGTATCCTGCAAAAGCTAATAGGGTTTATGTAAATATTGCACATTGGGAGACCTCGACGCTCGTGCACGAAGAAATTCGGGAGAGCTACTAGGAATCGTTCTATGAAAGCACGAACTGTTTATCAACTCAATTAAAAAATGATAAACATTAGTAAAAAATCACAAATAATTGTGAAACTGAGATGTCGATGCCCGAGCAGATAAAAATCCGGGAAAGCTACTGAGATCTACTCTACTAAAACTTAAGCTGTTTATAATGCTAATTGGAGTATTAAAACTGCCCATTTTATTAGGTTTCATAAATAATATAGACGTAGTAAATAACGAGCAATATTTACATTGGGAGACCTCGACGCTCGAGCTCGAAGAAATTCGGGAGAGCTACTAGGAATCGTTCTATAAAAGCATGAACTATTTATCAACTCAATTAAAAAATAATAAAAATTAGTAGAAAATCACAAATAATTGTGAAACTGAGATATCGATGCCCGAGCAGATAAAAATCCGGGTAAATTACTGAAATTTAATATACTAAAACTTAAGCTGTTTGTAATGCTAATTGGAATATTAAAACTGACCATTTTATTAGGTTTCATAAATAATACAGACGTAGTAAATAACGAGCAATATTTACATTGGGAGACCTCGACGCTCGAGCTCGAAGAAATTCGGGAGAGCTACTAGGAATCGTTCTATAAAAGCATGAACTGTTTATCAACTCAATTAAAAAATAATAAAAATTAGTAGAAAATCACAAATAATTGTGAAACTGAGATATCGATGCCCGAGCAGATAAAAATCCGGGTAAATTACTGAAATTTAATATACTAAAACTTAAGCTGTTTGTAATGCTAATTGGAATATTAAAACTGACCATTTTATTAGGTTTCATAAATAATACAGACGTAGTAAATAACGAGCAATATTTACATTGGGAGACCTCGACGCTCGTGCACGAAGAAATTCGGGAGAGCTACTAGGAATCGTTCTATGAAAGCACGAACTGTTTATCAACTCAATTAAAAAATGATAAACATTAGTAGAAAATCACAAATAATTGTGAAACTGAAATGTCGATGCCCGAGCAGATAAAAATCCGGGAAAGCTACTGAGATCTACTCTACTAAAACTTAAGCTGTTTATAATGCTAATTGGAGTATTAAAACTGCCCATTTTATTAGGTTTCATAAATAATATAGACGTAGTAAATAACGAGCAATATTTACATTGGGAGACCTCGACGCTCGAGCTCGAAGAAATTCGGGAGAGCTACTAGGAATCGTTCTATAAAAGCATGAACTGTTTATCAACTCAATTAAAAAATAATAAAAATTAGTAGAAAATCACAAATAATTGTGAAACTGAGATATCGATGCCCGAGCAGATAAAAATCCGGGTAAATTACTGAAATTTAATCTACTAAAACTTAAGCTGTTTGTAATGCTAATTGGAATATTAAAACTGACCATTTTATTAGGTTTCATAAATAATACAGACGTAGTAAATAACGAGCAATATTTACATTGGGAGACCTCGACGCTCTTGCACGAAGAAATTCGGGAGAGCTACTAGGAATCGTTCTATGAAAGCACGAACTGTTTATCAACTCAATTAAAAAATGATAAACATTAGTAGAAAATCACAAATAATTGTGAAACTGAAATGTCGATGCCCGAGCAGATAAAAATCCGGGAAAGCTACTGAGATCTACTCTACTAAAACTTAAGCTGTTTATAATGCTAATTGGAGTATTAAAACTGCCCATTTTATTAGGTTTCATAAATAATATAGACGTAGTAAATAACGAGCAATATTTACATTGGGAGACCTCGACGCTCGTGCTCGAAGAAATTCGGGAGAGCTACTAGGAATCGTTCTATGAAAGCACGAACTGTTTATCAACTCAATTAAAAAATGATAAACATTAGTAGAAAATCACAAATAATTGTGAAACTGAAATGTCGATGCCCGAGCAGATAAAAATCTGGGAAAAATTACTGAAATTTAATCTACTAAAACTTAAGCTGTTTATAATGCCAATTGGAATATTAAAACTGCCCATTTTATTAGGTTTCATAAATAATATAGACCTAGTAAATAAAGAACAATATTTACATTGGGAGACCTCGACGCTCGTGCACGAAGGAATTCGGTAGAGCTAATAGGAATCGCTCTATGAAAGCACGAACTGTTTATCAACTCAATTAAAAAATGATTTAAATTAGTAGAAAATCACAAATAATTGTGAAACTGAGATGTCGATCCCCGAGCAGATAAAAATCCGGGAAAAATTACTGAAATTTAATCTACTAAAACTTAAGCTGTTTATAATGCTAATTGAAATATTAAAACTGCCCATTTTATTAGGTTTCATAAATAATATAGACGTAGTAAATAACGAGCAATATTTCATTGGGAGACCTCGACGCTCGTACACGAAGGAATTCGGGAGAGCTACTAGGAATCGTTCTATGAAAGCATGAACTGTTTATCAACTCAATTAAAAAATGATAAACATTAGTAGAAAATCACAAATAATTGTGAAACTAAGATGTCGATGCCTGAGCAGATAAAAATCCGGGAAAACTACTGAAATTTAATCTACTAAAACTTAAGCTGTTTATAATGCTAATTGGAATATTATAACTGCCCATTTTATTAGGTTTCATAAATAATATAGACGTAGTAAATAACGAGCAATATTTACATTGGGAGACCTCGACGCTCGTGCACGAAGAAATTCGGGAGAGCTACTAGGAATCGTTCTATGAAAGCACGAACTGTTTATCAACTCAATTAAAAAATGATAAACATTAGTAGAAAATCACAAATAATTGTGAAACTGAAATGTCGATGTCCGAGCAGATAAAAATCCGGGAAAACTACTGAAATTTAATCTACTAAAACTTAAGCTGTTTATTATGCTAATTGGAATATTAAAACTTCCCATTTTATTAGGTTTTATCAATAATATAGACGTAGTAAATAAAGAGCAATATTTACATTGGGAGACCTCGACGCTCGTGCACGAAGGAATTCGGTAGAGCTACTAGGAATCGTTCTATGAAAGCATGAACTGTTTCTCATTTCAATTAAAAAGGGATAAACATAATGTAATTGCTTTTATAAATAATATCAAGTTAGTAAATTACAAAGAATTGTGAAGCTGGGAGATGTCGAAGCCCAAACCCGTGCTTTTACACAAAAAAGCGAAAATGGCATAGTACTACGATTCAAAGAGATGTTGATATTTAGCAATAGATTTTAATATGTATTTGAAATAAAGTCACTTGTCAGAAAATCCATTAAATTAATATTCTAAGTTATATTTTATGCAATAATACAACAACTTCTAAAAAAGACTTTATTTACGCCCTTGAAGGTGGATAGGAACTTAATAACACTGAGGATAAAAGTGAAACTCTATAATACTTGATTTTATGCTGAAATAATGGCGAATCCATATTGCGTACAACTGATAATAATTATATAACTGGTAGCCGTGACACGTTCTTTGTTGACGATAACAACATTTCCTGCTTCCGAAAAGATGAAGGGTTTGCATTACCTTTAACAGCAAATATTTATTTCTGTAAATTGAACAAAAAGCCAAAGAGAATTTTCCATCCTTAGAATATAAATGTGTAAGTAAATGAAAAGCGATTAGAAAAAATAACAAATTAATGGTGGAAATGCATCTGACACTTTCCCCAAGAAACAAATTTGAACTAAAAGCCTTCCTTGCTATGATGTCTTAGAAACTAATTTACAAACGAAAGCAGAAATATGTAAGAATATTACACTGAAAATTTCATTTTTTTACTACTGACCAAGCATTGTTCTGAAGATGTAGACGATAACGTGTTATCACAATATGTATAACATAAGATAAGGTTTAAACTACTTTTTTAAAGTTTAAAGCTATGTTTCGATTATTTTTGAGTCTGATGGGAACATACTGAAATTACTGTAGAAGAAGATAGTTTTCGAGGATAAAGAATGAATTTTGGACAATGCTCCAAAAATTCCCTACTCCATAAACTTCGAAGCTTAACGGTATCGCATCAGAGTTTGTTAAGCTGAAATTTTGGATGAGGCAAGGGTTAATTTAGAGTAACTTAATTATTGCTGTTTTGTATCGTGCAATTAATTTATGTATATTACCACCCATTTAATGTACATATACGTAGTAGCATTTTTCGGTTATTATTATTATTTTAAGAGAAGGAGAGGTTTAAAACCCGGCGTTGAAGTCAAGATTGTAATTTTTGAAGAAAAATCGTTTCATGATGTACTAATTCTAACAACCGTTGGGAATTAAATTTCCATATTTGGCGTAGCGAAGGAAGTGCTGGTAGCGAACTTGTGTCCTGTAAGCGCGCACTCAGTATTAGCATCTTAAAAGCCAGTGCGACAAGGGAGTGCACAAAAAACGCACCGTTTGCAGCCTTTTTCGGCTAGTTTAATGTGTTGCGCACTAGTCCAGCAGTAAATGTAGAGTCTTTTGCTAACTATTGTCTTGTCCGTCCGTGCTGTCCGCCCATACTACCCATTGTCTCTGGAGGATTCATTATTTGCCGTACAAATGCGACTGAGGGGCTTGTAATAGGACATCTATAGCTATTTTAATTGATAAGGCACTTGCCTTATTTATTTACACGTCCTTAATACCAGCGCAATCTCGCGGATTTCTCGCATTGTTGGAATTAATATCGCTTGTCTAATTGGCGTCAGCGAAGCGGCCTTATCGGGCGTTTATAGTAATTCCTGTCCGGCTTTTCATTAATCCCGGCCCTGATAAGGCGATGGCTTTCCGCTTCCAAAACCCACGGCTCGCAACGCGTATCTCGTGGTAAAACGCCTGTTTATTAGAAACATAAATACAACAAAGAGCGACGTGCAGGCGTCCTGCGGAGATGGAGAAACAAAAGGAGAGTAATTAATAAAAGTCACAGCCGGATCAAGCAAATGAACCTCACGCTGGTGCTGAATTCGAAGTGTGAGGCGAGGCCGTGTGGGGAACCTAGCAAGTCATTTGTAGCCTTCAAACGGTATTGTCCTCGATTTAGCCCATTTGCTACCCATGAATATCTCGCGGCCGTGACATTGCCACCCTCAATGATGCGGACACAAAGACGAAATTAATGCTGGCGTGATTAGTTGCTCTTACGTAAGGCTGTCAGTGCTGGACTCCAAGCCTTAGGCGTTTTTCCATTTTTCAACACTCTTCTAATTAGAAAACACACTCGGTTAACTTGCCTTATTCTCCTTATTTTCCATTTTTAGGAAACATGCATGGGCTGCATTGTTTCAAGGATATGATGTTGAAATGTTTACTGACACGGTTGTCATTCAATATACAACACATTTGGATTTGCAGCAAGCAATGATAAAAAAACTTTATTTTCTACTCTGTAGTATCTTATCCTGCTTCAATATATTAAGCCACTAAGCATTCATCAGTCCATAGTGTACCACAGTAGAAGTTGGATGCTTTTGCACTTACTGAAATGGTTGTCATTTAATATACGTGGTTCAATGGCAACCAGTGCTGAAAACCCCCCTTCGCCTCTATTAGTTAATATCATATCCTGCTTCAATACATTTAGTGCATTTAGTATTTCATACTGTTCCGTAGTAAAAGTTAGATGCTCTAAGATTGAAGGAATACGATGCTTAAACACATTTTTGTCATTTAATATCTAACAAATTTGGATCCATGGCAAGCAGTGCTGAAAACGTGTACTTTACTATTAGGTAGTACCTCATCCTGCTTCCATATATTGAGTGCGTTTACCATACCATGGTTGAAGTTGGATGCTTCATGGTTAGACGTAAACAAGTTTGAACCATATGATGTGATGCGAACAACTTCTCAACAACTATCAGAAAATACTCTAAAATGTTTAAACACTTACTGACATGATTGTCATTTATTATATAATAACGTTTGTAACATGGCAAGCAGTACCTTATCCTGCTTCCATACATTGATTGCATTCACCATACCATACCGTAATGTAATAGAAGTCGGACGCTTCATAAATAGACGTACACCAGTTAGAAAGATATGATGGAATCTGAACAGCTTTCTCGACAACTATCAGAAAGCGCTCTCAAGTGTTTAAACACTTACTAACATGGTTGTCATTCACTATATAACAACGATGGTACCATGGCAAGCAGTGCTTAAAACTTCTTCTTTTCTCTTAGGTAGTACCTTATCCTGCTTTCATATATTGAGTACATTCACTATATCACATCGTACCATAGTAGAAGTTGGATACTTCATGACTAGACGTACACAAGTTTGAAAGATACGATGGGGTCTGAACAGCTTCCTCGACAACTATCAGAAAAAGCTCTCAAATGTTTAAAACCTTACTGACGTGGTTGTCATTCACTATATAACAACGTTGGTACCATGACAAGCAATGCTGAAACAGCTTGTCCTTTTCTATTAGGTAGTACCTCATCCTGATTCCATATATTGAGTGCATTTACCATACCATAGTAAAAGTTGGATACTTCATGGTTAGACGTACAGTACACAAGTTTGAAACATATGATGTGATGCGAACAACTTCCTCGGCAACTATCAGAAAAAGTTCTCAAGTGTTTAAAATCTTTTTGACATGGCTGTCATTCACTATAAATATAACAACGTTGGTACCATGGCAAGCAATTCTAAAACAGCTTGTCCTTTTCTATTAGGTAGTACCTCATCCTGATTCCATATATTGAGTGCATTTACCATACCATAGTAAAAGTTGGATGCTTCATGGTTAGACGTACAGTACACAAGTTTGAAACATATGATGTGATGCGAACAACCTACTCAAAAACTATCAGAAAAAGTTCTCAAGTGTTTAAAACATGGCTGACATGGTTGTCATTCACTATATAACAACGTTGGTACCATGGCAAGCAATGCTGAAACAGCTTATCCTTTTCTATTAGGTAGTACCTCATCATGATTCCATATATTGAGTGCATTTACCATACCATACTAAAAGTTGGATGCTTCATGGTTAGACGTACAGTACATAAGTTTGAAACATATGATGTGATGCGAACAACTTCCCCAGCAACTATCAGAAAACATTCTCAAGTGTTTAAAACCTTACTGACATGGTTGTTATTCACTATATAACAACGTTGGTACCATGACAAGCAATGCTGAAACAGCTTGTCCTTTTCTATTAGGTAGTACCTCATCCTGATTCCATATATTGAGTGCATTTACCATACCATAGTAAAAGTTGGATACTTCATGGTTAGACGTACAGTACACAAGTTTGAAACATATGATGTGATGCGAACAACTTCCTCGGCAACTATCAGAAAAAGTTCTCAAGTGTTTAAAATCTTTTTGACATGGCTGTCATTCACTATAAATATAACAACGTTGGTACCATGGCAAGCAATTCTAAAACAGCTTGTCCTTTTCTATTAGGTAGTACCTCATCCTGATTCCATATATTGAGTGCATTTACCATACCATAGTAAAAGTTGGATGCTTCATGGTTAGACGTACAGTACACAAGTTTGAGACATATGATGTGATGCGAACAACTTCCTCGGCAACTATCAGAAAAAGTTCTCAAGTGTTTAAAATCTTTTTGACATTGGTGTCATTCACTATAAATATAACAACGTTGGTACCATGGCAAGCAATTCTAAAACAGCTTGTCCTTTTCTATTAGGTAGTACCTCATCCTGATTCCATATATTGAGTGCATTTACCATACCATAGTAAAAGTTGGATGCTTCATGGTTAGACGTACAGTACACAAGTTTGAAACATATGATGTGATGCGAACAACCTACTCAAAAACTATCAGAAAAAGTTCTCAAGTTTTTAAAACATGGCTGACATGGTTGTCATTCACTATATAACAACGTTGGCAGCATGGTACACAGTGTTAAAAACGTGTTTTTTCTATTAGGTAGTACCTTACCCTGATTCCATATATTGAGTGTGTTTACCATACCATAGTTCAAATTGGATGCTTCATGGTTAGACGTACACAAGTTTGAACCATATGATGTGATGCAAACCACTATCAGAAAATACTCTCAAATGTTTAAACACTTACTGACTAACGTTTGTAGCATGGCAAGCAGTACTGAAAAAAACGTCTTATTTTCTATTAGGCAGTACCTTATCCTGCTTCCATACATTGCTTGCATTCACCATACCATACCGTACCATAGTAGAAGTCGGACGCTTCATAATTAGACGTACACCAGTTAGAAAGATATGATGGAATCTGAACAGTTTTCTCGACAACTATCAGAAAGCGCTCTCAAGTGTTTAAACACTTACTGACATGGTTGTCATTCACTATATAACAACGATGGTACCATGGCAAGCAGTGCTAAAAACTTCTTCTTTTCTCTTAGGTAGTACCTTATCCTGCTTTCATATTATTGAGTACATTCACCATAGCACATCGTACCATAGTAGAAGTTGGATGCTTTATGGCTAGACGTACACAAGTTTGAAAGATACGATGGGGTCTGAACAGCTTCCTCGACAACTATCAGAAAAAGCTCTCAAATGTTTAAACACTTACTGACATGGTTGTCATTCACTAACAACGTTGATACAATGGCAAGCAATGCTGAAACAGCTTGTTGTTTTCTATTAGGTAGTACCCCATTCTGCTTCCATATATTGAGTCCATTTACCATACCATAGTAAAAGTTGGATACTTCATGGTTAGACGTACAGTACACAAGTTTGAAACATATGATCTGATGCGAACAACTTCCTCTAAAACTATCAGAAAAAGTTATCAAGTGTTTAAAACCTTGCTGACATGGTTGTCATTCACTATATAACAACGTTGGCAGCATGGTACACAGTGTTAGAAACGTGTTTTTTTTCTATTAGGTAGTACCTTACCCTGCTTCCATATATTGAGTGCGTTTACCATACCATAGTTCAAATTGGATGCTTCATGGTTAGACGTACACAAGTTTGAACCATATGATGTGATGCAAACCACTATCAGAAAATACTCTCAAATGTTTAAACACTTACTGACTAACGTTTGTAGCATGGCAAGCAGTACTGAAAAAAACGTCTTATTTTCTATTAGGTAGTACCTTATTCTGCTTTTATACATTAATTGCATTCACCATATCATACCGTACCATACTAGAAGTCGGACGCTTCATGATTAGACGCACACCAGTTAGAAAGATATGATGGAATCTGAACAGCTTTCTCGACAACTATCAGAAAACGCTCTCAAGTGTTTAAACACTTACTGACATGGTTGCCATTCACTATATAACAACGATGGTATCATGGCAAGCAGTGTTGAATACGTCTTCTTTTCTATTATTTCACCGTACCATACCGTACCATAGTAGTAGTTGGATGCTTCATGATTAGACGTACACAAGTTTGAAATATATGATGGGATCTGAACAGCTTCCTCGACAACTATCAGAAAAAGCTCTCAAGTGTTTAAACAATTACTGACATGGTTGTCAGTCACTATATAACAACGTTGGTACTATGGCAAGCAGTGCTGCAGAACCATGTTTCTTTCTATTAGACAATACCTTATCCTGATTCTATATATTGAGTGAATTCACCATATCATATTGTACCGTAGTAGAAGTTGGATGCTTTATGGTTAGACGTAGGCAAGTTTGAAACATATGATGGGATGCGAACAGCTTCCTCAACAACTATCAGAAAAAGCACTTAAATGATAAAACGCTTACTGGCGTGGTTGCATTAACTATATAACAACGTTGGTACCATGCCAAGCAGTGCTGAAAAGCGTCTTCTTTTCTACTAGGTAGTAACTTATCCTGCTTTCATATATTGAGTACATTCGCCATATCATATCACACCATAGTATAAGTTGGATGCTTCATGGTTAGACGTACACAAGTTTGAAACATATGGGATGTAAACAGATTCCTCAACAACTATAAGAAAAAGCTCGCAAATGTTTAAACACGTACTGACAAGGTTGTTATTCACTCTATAACGTTAGTACCATAGGAAGCAGTGTTAAAAAACGTCTTCTTTTCTATTAGGTAGTAACTTATCCTGCTTTCATACATTGAGTACATTCACCATATTATATCGTACCATAGTAGAAGTTGAATGCTTCATTGTTAGACGTACAGATAAAGTCTGAAACATATGATGGAATGTGAACAGCTTCCTCGACAACATTTAGAATAAGTCCCTCCTTATCTTAACGATTGAAGGAATACGATGATTAAACACTAACATGGTTCATATTCAATATCTGCCAACCTTGATTCCATGACAAGCAATGCTGAAAGAACTTGTTATTTTTTATCAGGTAGTATATTATCCCGCTTCCATATATTGTGTGCCTTCATCATTCCATATTGTACTATAGCATAAGATGGATGCTTCATTGTTAGACGTATAGAAAATATTGAAAACAAATTATGCGGTGTGAACAGCTTCCTCGACAATTTTTAGAATCTCCTCATCATCTTAGGGTTTGAGAGAAACCGATGTTTACACATTTCCTCATACGGTGGTCATTCAACTTTAGCGTCATGGTAAGCAATGCTGAGAAAACTTCTTCTTTTCTGTTAGGTAGTGGCTATGAATAGCTTCCTTGACAACTTTTGGAAAAAGTTTGAAGAAATCTGATGCTTAAATATATATTGACATGGTTTTCATGTAATATCCAACATTTGTTGAGTCCATAGCAAGCACTGATGAAAAAACTTCTTCCTTGTTACTAGGTGACACCTTAAACTTATATTTTGTCCATTTGTCATCCTATACTGCATCATACTAGAAGGGGGTTGCTTAATTGTTAGAAGTAGATACACATTTTGATGAAACTTGTTGCCTAGGAAATCTTCTCATGAGAAAACGTTTTTGCTTCTTGAAACGCAGTTGTTCCTGCATCTTATAGTTGTAAAATTAAGGAATTACACGCACGTACAGCAAATGTTTCGGTCATACTTTGGTATTCACACAAAATCATCTCAAACTAATGTTTTCTTTGGTATGCCACTATGCGCTTTCGTTTCAATGTTTCAATGAAAGCGTACTTTCTACCAACTACATCCCATTGTGGTGACTATTTTACTACAGTACTTCTTCATGGTGAAAATGTTGCCCTAGACCAATACTTTGTCTATTAATATTGCCAACTTTTTTTGAAACTGTAAGGTTTTCCAATGAAACTGGATTTCACAGTTAAAATTGGTAGAAATAACTCTGCAACATCGTAAATATATCGCGTTTGCGACAGGGTGTGGTGTATTAACAGCGCAAACTAACAAATTAGAATTTTTAATTGTTGGAATTCTCTAAACCAATTTTTCTTACTGAGATCACAGCTTTATCCACATTGTGCAAACAACAGGTGAAATTTTACAATTGCGGCAGTGCTCCGTCTGTCGGTACTACACACAAACTGGAATAATCAACAGGAATGTTAATATTTAATTCTTATTTATTATCGACGCTATTCATGGCAACCAGGTTGAAAAATGTTTAACAACACATCTTCTTAATTATGGTGACTAAACTGGTGACTTTTACACGATTTTAGCCGTAATCGTTCGATCATTCAATCTGAATTTAAAATACGTGAATCATTATTAAATATATTTGTTTAGGAACCAAAACATAATTTTAACTTTTAAATTAAATATGCATACATTTCGTAAGCTAACTGTTACATGCGGAAATACATAACAAAGCTGTCAGCATTTCTGTCAGCATTGCTCGAATTACCCGGTGAACAAACTGCAATTATGCAGACTTACTATCACTGTTTGTTATGAAATTAAACACGCAAGTGGAAATGCGAGTTGAACTAGGGCAAATAAAGTGAACCTTTGTAATTTACGTCATAGTTTTATGTATATAAATAGGAATTTTCTAGTCAATAAATCAATACAGTTTGACATCTGTTTCTGTATTCACGAACCTCTGCTCCAACGGAACAAAGTCTACTACATCATCTTGTGTGAGGCTGCACAAGACCCCTTTTTAATTCCTGCACCCCTAAAACGTATCCTGTAATTGTCCAAATTATAAATTATACAGTCCACTATAAGCTCCACCCTAAACAGTATTATTAAGGAATATTTCAAAATCTGCCTGTTGCTTTGTGGTTTTAACTGCATATTTTACAAATATTGATGTTCCAATATCGTAGGCATATAGGACTCATTTGGGGCTAACATTAATACTTTTTTTTGTGTTTGGGTTAGAGATGGGCGCGTGAGTGAATTTTTGCTCACGTCACGCACGTTTCACGCTTGCTTTAAACAGTCACTTTCACGCACGTTCACGCTCACGTTCACTCACGTTCACGGCGTGACACGCCACTCACGACGTGACACGCAGCTTTTATTTCAAAATTTAAATTCAGATAGAACAAAATATTCAAATTTAAAACCAATGAAAAAACCCTAAAGAGAACTAAAAATATGTTTTGCACCTGACATAATTTACGTGATATGTTGCAATCAGAATAATTGATATAAAAAGAAAAAAATGAAAATTGACTACAATAACTTCGACAAGGGATAAATACTGATTTCTCGCAAATATATTTCTTGCAGCTGTCTTCAAAGACACTGTCATTGGAATTGACGTTTCCCTTATTGCTATCAGTACAGAAGGTATATCTTGCTAGGCAACACTTTTAATTCGTAGGTTTGCAAGTACTTTTACGTACAAGGATCAACATTTTCAGCGTTAGCCGAGTATAAAAAACAAACCATTACTTTTATTAGAATAATAAGTTCATCTACACATCTACACATTAAAATGTTTATTTAAAAATAATATGTAATCAACATTTTCAGCGTTACGTCGAATTCTGCGCTCTTCTAAAATTCGCCCCGCTGTAGAAAGTTCTCTTTCGCTTGTAGCGGAACTTGCCGGTATATTTATAATTTCTCAAGTTTTTTTAACAGTGGCGTATTTACACTGTTTTTCCAAAATCATAAAATGTCATCTACATTTCCGAATTTTAATTAAACATACTAATTTAGTTTTGTTTCGGCATCATCCTAATTACACGTGTCATCGTCAGAGCTATCTCTAAGTGTAGAAAGATAAGAATCTGATGCTGATGTAAAAGTTTTGAGTCGTTCGCTATGTATTTCATCATTATCATCTATAGTTTTATTTGCATTATAATCTTCTCTTTTATGTGAAGGTATGAACTTTAAGGATTTATAATTAGGGTCCAAAAATAAAGCCACATAATGTAACTTGTTTGGCACAATTTGTGATTTAATGAATTTCAAAGTTGCTGCATCCTGCAGTTTTTTTTTCGTTACTAAATATTTAACGTGAAATTAACGTGAAACGTGAATCACGCCTTGGAAATTTTCAGTCACGTTCACTCACGTTCACGTCACGATTTTCAAATATTAGTCACGTTCACGACGTGACACGCCGTGACACGACGTGACACGACTGTTTTCACGTCACGCGCCCATCCCTAGTTTGGGTGTTATAATCAAACATGTAATAGCTTGAGCTGATAATCTGAATTTAATTTGACATATTTTGCGACTGATCTATATAATATGTAAATTAAATATTTGAATATTTATGTTTAGTTTACCATTAATCGAAAGTTATAGTCACTAGAAGTGTTTTAAATTCATGCTTAGCCGGTTTTTCGAATGATATTGTCATCAGCTTTGTCCAAGTTTGAATACAGTAACGGTTTGAATACAGTAACACAGTAAATACTATTTTATAAAAAAATAATTTGGCACAAGTACTTAAATATTACTGTGTTAATAAAAAGTACTTCAACTCGATTTTTAAACTTTTTGCGGTACTTGCAGTAGTCTTCCTGTATAATCGGTTTTTCATACCTACTGGAGCCGCGCAATATTTGCCAATATTCTACCGTCTAAAAGCCTATGTGGAAAGCACTTAATGCCTGTGTTTCGTTTTGTAGATTTGCAGTCCTGGCCAGCCAGAGCGCCTGCACTAATCGACTGCACGTTCGAATAACTCTAAGTGTTTAATTAACCCTTCAGTTCCTATTATTGTCAAGATTTATGTATCGGTATTTAATTGGAACTTCGCAATGCAGTCTTGCTCTACTGATTATCGAGTTTCATAAACCTGAACGTTGGTATCGTGAATTCCCAGAGCGTACTAGCTTTTGAAAAACATAACCTTTTTAATCTTGCAGGGTGCCAGCTTAGATTAATTGAGAGAGAATCGTAAAGTTCTCAACGACTGAATTATCTGCGTAGCAGATTCTCACACCTTTGTCGCTGCAATTGCTTTCACTCATAAATCTTGCACTTTTCAACCCATTTCGGTTTTCCGATTTTGCGCGGCATCAGATTCCCTAATTGCCTGAGGCGCTTTCTAGCGTTGCACAGGCGACTGGGCAGCAATTATCGCCGTCGATTAAGGAAGTTAATACAAATGTAATACAAGGAATGGTTTTTATATAGCGGAAAGTGTCAGATTGACTAATAGCGAGCTTTATCACCATTTATCACCGGGATCGTATTAAATGTCGTATTTTAATAAACGGATAGTTATTCTTGAAATGCAAAGTGCTATATATTATGCGGGGATATAAACAGCCTCCGCAGCTTCAATAAGGAAATGCCTCTGCCGGGTGCAATAATAAAAACTGTTGCTCCAAACGGCTGTAATTAGCATAAAATTCAGGCGCGGAGTTACAGCCGCCGTAACTCCGGAAAATTCATAATATTGATCTAATCTCTAATTGAACGAAATGATTTAAGTCCTGGAAACTGCGTAACTCAAATTCCGATATGGGCAAACTTATAAAGTTATAAACCAAGGAGCCTCGGCTATAAAGCTGCAAATTTAAA
The DNA here is from genome assembly GCA_940337035.1 of Agriotes lineatus. NCBI lineage: Eukaryota > Metazoa > Arthropoda > Insecta > Coleoptera > Elateridae > Agriotes > Agriotes lineatus. Next base: position 57,837,550 of record OW679197.1, on the reverse strand, counting down.
TTTATTGTTACGGATGCTTGAAGTTTATCGCTTAATAATCTAAAATACCATTAGTTAGTTATTCGGGGGCCTGGGCCTACCGAAGCATATCGCATGCCGATCTAGAAATTCCGAACTGCCCATTTTTTCTCGCAGCCGAAAATCGTGTGAATTACTAGTCTGGTGCAAGCTTTTCATTAATAATAAAAATGTGGGCTTAATAAGTTAACTGTAGCTTGTGTGTGGAACCACGTGTCGGCGGGTTTTTAACCGCGGTGTGTGCGAGCTTTTCTCCTGTCAGCTCCAGTTTGAGTGCATGCGATCATAACTGTCTTGCCTGTAAAAAGACGCCACTCCATTCCTATAAGCAGATTGAGCGCAGGCATTTTTGACCGCCGAGTTTGGCTTTAATACTTAGATCGAGTGTAATCAGTTTCTTTCATTTTATTAGAGGAGTTGGGAGACCGGAAGCTGGTTTAAGTCAAAGATGAACAAATAAAACACTGTTGAAGATAAATATTTTTTTTAAGATTTGATATGGGCTGTGAAAAATAGTAGAAATTGGATACAGAATATGTGATAACTACTATGCCAGGTAGCATACACACGTATAAATGACGTGAAAATTAAGACTTGATTTCTTCACAATTACGTTTGTTTTTAGTAATGATACCATGAATATAACTTTCTAATGGCACACTTTGCGACGTAATAATTACGTGATTATGACGTCTTCTACTAACATGCTAGCTACTTGCATATTACCCTTTAAAATGACGTCTATATCACATATTTTTAGACATGGTCACCAATGTTTGTAAATTTTTCCTAACATAAAAAACAAAACTATTTTCTACACAGATAAACTCTTAACAGCATCATTGTAAATATATTGGGTGTAAGTAGTACAATATAGCTCCTCATGCATTAATAGAATGTTTGCTTAATATGTGTGCATGGATATTCCAATAACTATTAGAATTGCTAACAGAAAGGTCTTTTAGGCGCGAACGAGTACCAAACAAAGGTCAAGACTTGTGCTTAATGGCGGATGCGCGTGTTCTACTGTATCAAAAAGAAAATTCTTTGAAGATGACTAACTAAAATGAATACTATTGGTTATAATCGGACCGTTTCAACTTGAAGTTGCCGATGGTTACAGGTCGAATGATCTAAACATGTATTCAGCACGAATGGTTATCTTTATTTTACCTTTCTCCTTTATGATGAAGACTGCAATTCGACAGTATATGCCTATATCGTCACATTAATTTACTTGTCAATGGGCAATTTAACCGAGTTTTCTTAGCAGTTACAGTTTTAAGCTATTAGTGATATTACATTATGTTTATATGGAGCCACAGTAAACTAGATATAGTAAAATTTGTTTGATCACTGTATTCGTATAATGTAAACGATTCGTCATATGACGACGAGCACAATGACATTAAAATATCATTTTAGATTGTTCCGTTTTTACGACACCATTTATTTGTCAATTACAGTCAGTGACAAAAAATCACTTCTGTATGGCGTGACAAATACGTTAGTGTGCTACCTGAGATGGCTTCCAACCCTTGCTGCCAAGCCTATAGAAAAGGTTTCTTTTATCAGCTAGCATTGGAATGCCAATGAAAGTTGGCAAATCCAAAAGATGTCATCTAACTAAAACACTTTCAATTTTTTTTAATTTTGAACATTTGAGAATTTCTTATATCAAACACAGCAACATAGGCTGCTGAAGATGGTGGAATTTAGGACCATCCGCATATTTAATACTGTGTTTATCTACATTTTGTATTTGGTCATGGAAGTTTCCTTTCTATCCTAGCATTGTAATCGCTAATAGGAGGCTCGGGGCTGCTTTGCAACTAAAACGCTTCTTCTTTCTAGCCTTTATATTCTCCACTTCCGGCCTTCCTTTCTCTCTTTCCTGTTATGTCTCTCTGGTACCAGTCTTTGTCATGTTTTCTAGCTGTTTCCACAATGTCTTTTGTCCAGCATTGCTGAGGTTTTATCATTCCTGGCTGCCAGTTTCAGTTCTACTTGTTAATCGGCCAGATTCTTTTACCACTCAAAGCTTATTCGCCAAGTATTTCTTTAAAGTCGCAATTTCGTCATGACTGGAATGACACATTTATTGTCGACTTTTCTTTGCAGTCCGTTTGGGATACCACTTTTTAAAATAAGGCTGACCAACGCACTTTTATTCTACTATTTGTCTCCTTAATTTGATTTTCTGTTCCTAAGGTGCAGATATTCCTTGTTTATGTCCCGTTTCCATTCACGATCACAACATTTGGATCTGCGCCCATGAAGATTTTTCAATTTTTCAAGTAAGCCAGCATAAAACTCAAAACATATTTGAGAGTGAGTTTAAAAATAGTTCGCGATTATACCTTACCATGTTACCACACAAGGGTAAATTCCATTTTTTATTTTTTTTCCATTAAAAGCATTGGCCTTCCCTATGATTTCCATTTAAATTTTCTTTGTCTCTTTGGGGAAGTGGATCATTGCTCGGTTTCGTAGTATTCACATTTGTATCGTCCCTTCTTTCAACTATATCAATCACACCAAGTTCGTTGCGGAAATTTTCTTCTTCCTCTTATTATAGGCCAGTAGCCTGTTTTAACCACAAAGTGGTTCTATGAGCCCTCTTTACCCTTGGGCCGGGTAGGTGGCTAGCCTTGCCAGTCGAAACTGAGAAAGAGTTCCCTTGTTAGGGGTTAACGACTACCGCAGGTGTTAGCGTGGAAACTGATTCGTCTTTTTACGTAAATGTTACTAAGTTTCGACGAAATTTTCTTGTCGGCCTTCTTAGAGTATTTATTTCTTCCTCTTCTATTAATCTTTTATTAATTTATACTGGGTTCCCCGTTTGCGACTCATCTATTGATCTACATTCTTTTTTCTATATAGGTTATTCTCATTTTAATATTATCATATAATTATTCACTGAAGAATTGGTGAAATTCTGCAAACCTAAAGCAATTTTTGAAAGTGTTTGACTTGCTTCAATTGTTCTCGTCGATTCTAAAGGCAGTAATGAAGGATTTCACCAAAGATTTACGAGATTAATAAACATTAAATGGGCTTCCTCACTTGTCAATAGTTTTATCTCAGTTATTTATTTTATTCGGAAAACTATCCACAAATGATATTCCAGCTCGTAAACCGCCTCTTTCCTCCGTTTCCTTGCTGTTATATTTTTCTTCAATTAAATTGTGCAGTATTCTTTGATAGAAACTATTAATGGTATCTCTATTTACTACTTTCAATTGAAGTGTTTATTTTATTGGACTGTTGTCTTGTAACTGATCTTATCGCTCATCCGGCTACTTCAGGTAGAAGTACCACCATACCACCATAATTTATAAATATCTTTTTTTTTTGCTTTTGAGCTTTTAAGTTTTCGAGTGCAACTCAACGTTTGCTTCGGATTATATTTTGAAAAATAATGTTTCCATTTTAAACTAGTTTTATGGAGGTTTGAACCCAGTCTTATATTTCCAACCCCTGGTGACCTGCTACACGCAACTGCGCGTCGATGCCCGAAAGGGCGAAGTGCAAGAGAAACAAAGCCAGAGTGCAATTGAGGCGCATAAATAAACATGCGGGAAACATGATCTTGTACCTTCCTCATTCTCTCTCCATAAAGCCAATTTATAAGCCTATTTTTAGTCTGAAACAAAACATCTAAACAAACCTGACATTCATAGTCGCGAATACAAAGCCGGTTTGTACCGGCAATCTGTCTCCCTTCACACATAATAGTATCTCGTGTGGATGCGAGCAAGAGGTTCCGGGGGAAAACAAATTGTGCTCGTTGTATTCGCTCATGGGGGGTACCCCACCCTTTTAATAGGTTTTGATAAGCTCGAGCATTGTTAGGCCAAAGAGCCAATTGTATTGTGATTTGCGATCGGCGATTCGGCAATTCCATTCAAACACTCACTACCAGTCTTCGGCCTCCTCTGGCATGATTTGTTTGACACCGTGTTTTGATTTATGCAAATTATTTTGCGCGGAAGAGTCGGATCTGACCTTGATACTCTTTTTGCACCGCTCGGAATGCTAGTAAAATGTCGTGTAACTCTATAACGTGAATTCAGTAAAAACTTATTTAATCTTAATGAAATAGGGATGAAATTGGGAAGATCCAATATTTCCTTTATTATTTATTCATCTTTACTCGTAGTTCAAATGAACTCGAATAGTAAAGTCCTTAATTAGATTCTTGCAGTAACCTGCTGCTAAATTCTTATTTGTTAATTTAAGAAATCATTTAGTTAGCATTAGAAAGAAGTGACTATTCTAGAATTTAAAATATGATTTATCACCTATCCTATCGTTATAATAACATAACAAGGTTTAAGTAACGAGCTCCGGAGGTAGCGATTCGATACCGCATCAAACACCTAAAACAAGATAAAATAAAGTGTGTCAACATAACATAAGTTGTGTGTCCATACTTGCTGGTGTCAATGCACCGAGCCGCTGGCAGCTGTTAAGGGCGATTTGAAATAGGGCCCAAATCAGTATGGCAATTACGGGCGAGAATGCTTACGCTGCAGATCGAGCTATCACAGTTTCAGTGTGATGCAAAGGCTAAACAACGTTGTAGCCCAACGCAGTGCTCCCGAAATGTAATACTATCAGAGCGTAAAGGCAACCGGCGCGCCTATAAAACAAATACTCAATCTTTCATATTGAAAATTAATGCCAGCGGGTAAGGACGTCCATGCATTCTAGCGGGCCGTGTTTAGGAATAATATTGATTGCAGTGGGAGCTTGTTTATTTATTTTGAGGGATTTAGATTGTTTCATGCATTTTTCTACAAAAAATAGCGGAGAATAGTATAGCTAAGTATTCTTAACTAATTTTAAAAGCCGACCGTTAGCTGAAAAGGTTAAAATAAAAATTTTAATTAAATTTCAACCTGCAAAATAAAGTTCGAACTCTCAATTTTACAAGATATTTTCCTGTGGACATTTGCAAGACAAAAAATGGATTTGTGGATCATCTGATGGATGCTCTATTTTTCTACACTCGATTTGTCAAATAACTAAAGCAATGCCAGATGCAGACACGCTAATGTAGTTCAGAATAGTTACCAGAATTTAGCAGAATTGCATCAAAAGCCCTTCTACAGTCGATTAGTAAAACAAGGGAGGGGGTTCCTAGCGCCATATTGTCTTTATCCAGCTCTATTATTAATAATAATAAATAATAATTGAACACCCCACTGATCAAATCACTTTTGATTACAGGACACCATCCAATCCGCTACTCCATATACTCCGGAGACCCCGACGGCTTCTTCCGGATAGACGCGTCAACGGGGTCGATCCGCACGGCATCGAACTTGGACCACGAGGCCAGGGCCAACGTTTTGCTAAACATCCAAGCCACCAGTGGCAATCCTCCAGCCTACGGCCACACGCAGGTAAGAACTCCTACAACGTTTGTTGGAAGGAAGTTGACCCTTGTCCCTCTTCTAGGTAAACATTGAGATAGAGGACGTCAATGACAATTCTCCGGAGTTCGAGTCCAACACCGTCCGCATCTCTGTCCCCGAGAACGTAGAGATCGGTACCCCCATCTACGAAGCCCACGCAAGGGACAAGGACTCTGAGGCAAATGGAGTCATCCGCTATCGGCTCTCCAGCGGTGCCTCCAAGGCGGGTCTTTTCGCCGTTGACCCCAAGCTGGGCTACCTGACCATCGTGCGCCACCTGGACTATGAAACCGTGCAGCGCCATAGCTTGGTGATAACCGCCTCGGATACCGGGGTTCCTCCGTTATCTGCTAACCTGACGGTGCTCGTCGAGGTCCAGGATGTCAATGACAATCCTCCAGTCTTCGAACGGACTGAGTACACGCTCAAAGTGCTGGAATCCCTCCCTGTCAACTCGCAGGTAAGAAACACTTTTTTAACAACCATCTATATACGTTGCTGGATATAAGCGTCCTGCAAGCGTTTTCTTCCTCTTCTTTTAATTGCTTTTCTTTGCGTCGTATATGTGCTGTTTCTTAACCCTGTCCCTTTACTCCCATTGGCTCATGGGAATTGTTCTCGTTTGCCCAATTGTTTTTCCTATTTTTGCCATGGTATCTGTGCGTGTCTTCCTTTGTCTTCCTCATCTCTCTCTCTCTCTCTCTTGTTCCTATCTACCTCCGTTACACGTTTGACCAATTTGCCTTCGTTCATTCTTACCAAACTATTTCAGCTGTTCCTTTCCATTTTCTTCTTTTGGATTTTTGTTTCATCATTATTTTAATGTCTCTATTTCTCTTAGTACCATTTTATTTTCTTTGCTTTTGTTTGCTCTGTTCATGATTTCTCTTCTATTTTTCCGTCACTTTGTTAATATATGCTTCTTCTTACAACTTAAACCTGCTTGTTTGGTGTTCCTAGTTGTTCTACTATAAAATGCTGCACTTAAGTCGATGTATATTTCCTCCCTTTTCTTTCTTGCTCTTTCCATAATGTAGTCCTTTTTTCAACGATTCTTATGTATATTTTAACACTTGAAATGTGGATTTTGTTAACTCCTCACCTTAGTAACTTTAGATTTAAATAAAACCTCGTCTCTTATATGCTTTTTGTGTTTACCTTGCTAGCTCAGTGGACATGAAACTTTAAAAGACCCCAGTTCGTAGATATAATGTGTCACTATTTGCCAAATTAAAAAGCTCCCATGTAGTGTTCTCGGGCTGAAACTAACTTAAAGCGATTCACAGAATAGCCAATTTGTTTATACAGCCTATTGACTTCAAAGCAGAAAAACAGAAATTCAATAATGAAAACTAGAATGAACTCGTAGAAAAATCTATGTGCGATATATATAAACACAGATTAAACACACAAAACATAAAACGTTATTAAAGCAGCGCTGAAACAACTGTCCTTAAAAGCGGAAAAGTCAAAAATATTGGCTAAAGCTAGTCCTGTTCAAATTTGCGTACATTTTAACCCGAACGCAAATTTACTACATATTTGCATTCCTAAATCACTATCCCAACGCGTTAACTGAAACTACTTCCTGTAGATATCAGATTGCCTTTGTGAGTTTCGAAGTCGCCTTGTATTGCGTCATTCAAACCTTGTATGGCGTGATGCGTGGAAAATAAGTCCCTCTTCTCTTGTCGCTGACTTGGGTGCCGCTCATCTGATTGACATCACCTCGTACACGGTAAAAGTGCATTTATTTAATTCGTAAACGTTTTTTCGTTACACTTTAAAACTGTGGCAGCAATTATGTACTCGCTGTAGGCTTCTAGCCGCTTCTAGTTACTCCCCTTTAGGCGGACTTGCACAATGTGCTTTTGAAGTCGCCGGTTCCTGCACCAGTCAGCTGGAGCTATCCCACGACTAAAGCTGAACTTTAAAATGGTTCAAAGTTGAAATTTTCCTTCGTCTCGCGGACATGCGCAGGACGTGCATTTAATGCTGCACCCGCGAAATCACACTTTAGATTCCGTTCACCGTGCAGGACCGGCTCTACGCTCTTATTCGAAATACATTGCTTAAATCTAATTTACAATAATAAAACATAGGAAATGCAAGTTGGTTATATCTTTTAAGTACCTATGACAATAAGCAATACAAACGAGGGATACCAAAACCCGTTTCAAACCTATTTGTCTATAGATATTGTGCTCTACAATTTTAGTACTCCGTTTGATCCCCTTTCTTGACGATAGGTTTTGCGAGTATTTGGTTATTCTATAATGTCTTTTCACCATGCGTCATTCGTTTCATCATTTCAGGGTCTGTATTGTTTCCCTGTTCACTATTTTGATCCAGTGTTTAGATCGTAGTAATCGCTACTACTTTTGATGTCAAATTTGGTCCCATCGTAATCGTTCCATATCTCTAAAATCTGATTGGTTGCTACTTTTAGCTTTTTAATCGAATCCTATCTTGCCAGATGTCCTGCCCATCTTCATTTAAATATAGCTACTTTTGTAAATATGCTATATACTGCCGTTCTTCGTCTGGTGCAATCGTTTCGATCCCTCTCTCTTAATCGTTCCGTTGAACTCTGCAACACCTTATTTTGTTAATGTCATTGTTCCTAGATTCCTCTTTTAACATTCACCTTTAAAGGTACTTCGTGATCTCCGAAATGCTGTCCAGCCAAGATTTACTCGACTTTGAATTTCTCATACCTCTTTGCCTCGATGTATTCGTATTTCGCGTCCAAAATATTTGTTCTTCATATTCGTAAGAAGCGCTATGGCCTAATTCATTGTTCTTTCACCTATTGCCTTGTTTCTGTGGGACCGTTATGAAATCGCTCCTGGAGCGCTTCTACAGATCGGCTGGCTTATCTACAGTTAACATCTGGAGTTTTTATTGCACGAAGGCAACTGTTGACGCTAAGCAAATATTTGCATTGTTTATACAACAGTCGACACGTTTCCGACATCTCCGATAATTTACAATCGCAATCCATGGGTTTAAATACCAGTAGTTACAGTTAACAGAATGTAACATAAAATTAGAGTGGATATATGCATTGATGTTCCCAAATCACCAATGAAAAATCCTTATAATTATAATCATATGTCGTATACTCCTTGTTACTAGTGTTACTGCTACAAGATTTTAGAATGCAAATAAAAAACTATTAACACATGCAATTGCACTATAATTGCCCATGCAACACTGAACAAGTAATTTCGATGTTCGATTAGACAACAGATCCCACATTCAATTCCTGCAATGTTGCACGCAGAGAGGAACTCATCTTCATGGTTATTTAAATGAGCCTGCAACTATTAATATTTAAAGTCTTGGTATTGAGACATCTGTTAATATAAAATATTCACTTAAACAACTTGCGTTTGGAGCGAACGATGAGAAGAGTCCTATTTGACTTACATTATGAAATATTTTAAAAGCTCACAGATGCAACAGATATTTTAAATTTGGTTTATTTTGGTCATTTTTGTGTCTTCTAAATTAGCTTTAACTATTGGAATATATTTACAACAAACCGAACATTTTTAACAGGAGATGTTTTCCAATTGCTAAGCTAACACTCATTTTCGATGTTATTTCCTTTCATTGCCGCACTTAATGGGCAAAATAAAAACGTAACAGCCAGTAATTGGTCACGTTCGGCAGATTTAAGGTGTCCATTTGTTAAAAATATGGCGGCATTCATATCATTGAATTACACAATCGCAAATCGGTAGCGTTTGGTGCAGGCTGTTGTGGCCGCGTCAGAGTTGGCCTTGTCCGCGATGATGGATGGACACGGAGAGGTCAAAGAGACTTAACTCATTACCACAAATGAACTATTGCCGATCGAACCGTCACGCCACTTTTATCGGAAATGAGGGATATAATAACATGCATGCCGTAGGTCAGTGATCTAGGACCCCTTACGATTCCGCTTTTTTCCTTTTAGTAACGGTCCTCCGTTTGACGTTGATGTGTAGGGTAGATGGCCTCCAGCCAACTCTCCTTTATAGTCGCCACGAATAGGCGATTTGTTATTTTCTTTTATTTGGAGATGAAAGTCCCACAAAATCATAATGACCCGCCAAATTTCAACACATGACAAATGAGATGTACGTACCCCCAGGTAATTACTTTTCGGATTTTTACTGTTAGTTGCTCGTTAGATTTTATGCCGGGAACTAACGATAACTGATTGCGGTACTTACCAGAATTCTTTCGAAAATTCGAACATAAAAGGATCGCTTAAGGAGCGACAACGGCTCGATTTTTCTTGAGAGGCGGTGAGTGTTCCTTGCTATCCGTTTCACCAAAGTGAGGATTTGATGAGCAATTCAACGGGCGATCTATGTACAATAAGCCTCTAGGTGTTTATAGGTTTTGCGAATACTCGTGCACAATAAATCTCACAAAAGCTTGCAATCGCCCTATTCCACCAGGCACTTCCTGCTCGGCTGGACGTAACTGCTGCTCGCAATCCCTTTGCGTTATGAATACCCGAAGAAACGAGGAAGAAGGCAATTCCGGCTTCTCAATTATCTTGATAAATTGCTGCGATTCTCTAGCAAAAGCATAACTAATTTGTAGAACATCTTTTAAGTGTATGTACATAGGTGTATAACAAAGTTATTCTTGTATTGTGCTTTTTATTATGGATATCGAGATTCTGATAGTTCTTGGATGCTTAACTAACTCACAATACCACCAAACTGTTATTACAAATTCATAGACTTCATAATGAAAAACTCCCACGTTTCTAGAATGCCAGTGCTGGCCTTGCCTATGCTTTCTACTGTCGATCTGAAGTTCTTGGTTTCCAGTACTTCATAACCGTTATTACAAATTACAAGATTCTGAAGGGTCCTCATGGTTCTATTGGCCAATCAGAAGTACAGCCAAGTATGTCATTGCGCCACGCTAGTTAGTCAAACCATGACGCTTTGCTATCACTACTTCCCATTCACCGCTGCTGTTTACAAACCCATCCACGAGCACAAATCAGCCAACATAAACACCTCTGTTTATTTTAGATACTGCAAGTAACCGCCGTGGACCTGGACACCGGCAACAACGCGCGCCTGACCTACCGGCTGATCTCAGCCAACAGCTCGGGGGTGCTGGGGGACTCGGCGGAGGTCTTCGGCATCTTCCCCAATAGCGGCTGGATCTACCTCACGAACACCCTGGATCGGGAGCAGCGCGACCGCCACCACTTCACGGTGGTGGCCACGGACAACGGCACCCCCTCGCAGACGGCGACTGCGCGCGTGGTGGTCAAAGTGCTGGATGCCAACGACAACGACCCCGTGTTCGTGAAGGAGGTGTACGAGTTCAGCGTGGAGGAGAACGTGCGACGTGGTGCGTTTGTGGGGGCCGTCGCGGCCACCGATGCCGACGTTGGCGCCAACGCGGCCGTGCGCTACCACCTCATCCCCAGCAACACCAGCTTCCAGATCAACCCTGTCACCGGTAAGTCCCTAGATATTATACACGTGTTATTCGGGTCTTCGATACTAAGACAAGATAACACAATTCGCAATTACTCATCAAACAAAGGTCAGAGGTCTTATCAGTTATTAAGTCTATACATCATGGAGTACCACAAGGATCTACATTAGGTTCGCTATTATACTCTATATACAAACTGTCCTAGTTTTAACAATGGGCAGCTCGATAATAATTAATGATAGTTCGAATACTAATATACATGTTCACACAGTTTATTTGGAAGCTTTGGGACATTTGAGCACACTTTCCTTGTTATATTTTCGTTGCTCTACATTTAGGTGCTGGCCCTAATATTGATATGTCTTAAATCAAGGTTAAGTAGACGAGACCGATTAACTCCAGGTTGAATTTCTTCTTGCAGCTGTGTTGAAATATTTTCCTTGTCATCTTTTACATACGAATTTCCGATTTATTCGTTATTACTATTATTATTATTATATTCGCACTTAAGCCGCGCGCCTAAGTCAAAGGCAAAACATTTGCTCATTTCAGTACATATTTGTACGGGCGATGTGTACTCGTCTTAAGTTAATAGCAGTTTCGTGTACTCTTGCTCAAATATTTGTACCCTGAAAGGTTTTAATACGGAGCTTTCAAATAAAGTAAATGAAATGCAAATACACTTTGAGCCCTAAGCTGCCGCTGCTTTCCCTCGCCGCGTCTTCGCTGCACGTGGAAAAACTGTGAGAATAACACATGTGGATGGCTCTAGAACAGCCACACAGATAAATGTTTAGATTAGATCTCGCGTGGAATGTGTGCGCTGGAAAGGGAATCGTTCTTAAAGTTACTCGAATTGACTGTAATTTTGTATTCTGCTTGATGGAAGCGTGCAGATTTAGAAGTTTTACAAACTGTAATTACAGTAAGAAAGAACTTTATCCAAAAATACTGTAATAAACAATTGTAAAAGATATAGCAAACATAAATTTAAATATCCATAGCATTTTTATAGAAATTTATTATTTTGTGGCTTGGAGCCTGTTCTTCAGTTTTTCTATTATTTTTTAACACCATCACTTAGTCAAATACTCAACGGTTCATCTCCGATACATCCGGAAATTCTCTCTACAAACTTAATTCCAGCCTTAATTAGTCTTAATCAACGAAATTGTCTTTTAAAACGGTTAAGAGAAATAGTCATGTTTTATGGGAAATTCTACAACAAAAGATTTAAATTATAATAGATAAGAACTGCACTGTAAACCCCATACAAGGTAATGGTAATTTAGCATATTAATGCTGGCGATTTCAATGCCTGAATAAGCTACAAACCTTGTTATAACAACAAGTGGTAATTGTCAAATTTTATTTTTATGAAAAATGTTAGTTACTACTAATCATAAGTGACATTTTTGAGTATAAAAACAATCATAGAATAATCAGAAATAGTTTGTGGTATTTCATGAAGTTGTTATTGGAATTATGTTAATATTCAGACCACCGACGACGGTGCAAATATATTTAAAATTGTACTCACAGTGTGGTCAATAAAAAATTACTTAATTGAGAAACTTTAAAGGAACCGTGGCAGCTCGGTATAAGAAGCCAAGGAGCCATGGCTCTATCATAACAAACCAGTCCTTCAACTCTTTTTTTATTTTAAAAGGAAAATTTCATGAATATAAGCTATACGATAAGCGCTGCATGCATTTACGGACACATTGGTGCCAGATTAAAGTGGCTCGAAACTTTTCAACAGTTTATAGGCTGTACAGCGGCAAGAAGTATGGTCAAAGATAAGAATATTTTAATATTCAATAAAATTCATTTTAGCGTAGGCTCAAGCATCAAGCTGTCTCAGTTTGACCTTACCCCTGCGATAACGTGCGCGTGTTGAGATTCTGATTATAATTTTCGCACGTACGCTGACTTCATCGAATTCATATGAAGAAAGGCCGCATCCGGGGAGCATATTGGGAAGACCGTGTATATACTTCTGACATAATTACTGCGATAACTGTGCTATGATCTATTTATTTATAGCCATAATTTACGGGTAAATTGTCGCACACCTTGAAATAACATACCACAAATGACGCATGCATCTCAAACAGTGTGGGTACAATTTTTGTTTGGTATTTTTTTACTGGTACTAAGCCTTTGTCTGTGATGGGGTAGAAAATGCATTTTACGGTCGGTTGTGGGCTCTACCATCAAAATTTTCCAGAAGTCACCACTTAACGGAACCTATATACGTAGTGGTTAGGGAATTTTCGGCATGCAATGTAATGCAGCCTTTGTTAAATCACTAAAATATTTCTTAAATTTTGATAATATTAATTAAGGCAGCTGTAAGCCAGATAATCTAATCTAATCTAGGAAATAGCTGGCAAGATAAGAAAAATGGATATATTTTTATTGCTTCCATTTAATTGAAAGTTATTTATGTAATTAAATTTAACAATGCAGTAAAAGTTTGGTTTTTATAGAAATGCTTTGGAAATTTCAATAATAAGGTTGCAATCGGCAGCGTTTAAGCCACGCACAGGAAATCTTAAAAATGTAGTTTTGAATTTTAATACTAGCAAACTATAATTTTAAAGTATCTACCTCCTGGAAACCTTTAAAATTTATATTTTACTGTTTTAATCACTTCTTGTTTCTCTTAAATTTTAAATTTCACCATTGAAATTGCAATTCAATCCACTTTTTCCCATTACGTACCTGTTATGACAAATATACATAATACGAAATTATTTTAAGAAACCAATCAAGCGTTTATTGAAATCCATTGCGACGCCATTTCCACCAGCCAAACTTAATTATAAAATAATAGGAAGCAATCAGCGCGCTTACATTTCACGCTCTGCTCTTCAATGAACAATTAGCCAAGAAAGGCCAATCTGGGAGTTGTCGAATTCCTCCACAATTGATTCGCCTCTCCATAAAATAATAGAGCCCACCAGGAATCGGGTGAATCATCATTTCGAGCTATCCTCGTTGCGGAAACGAATTAACTCCGCGCTGTACGTCCATTACTCCTTATCGCTTTGCGGAACCTGTCATACGCTAAAATTTAGGAATTCCGAAGCTGTAAAAAGGTGTTAACTGTACTGTTATCTACGATCGGCGAAATAACTTAGGTGTTGAACAAATATTGATGAGGCTGCGTGATGTTATTGCTTGGCGGGAATGGGCAAGAGCCCACTCGCTAAATATCAAAAGTCGGACTTCGGTTTTGGGAATTTAAGATGAGATGGTTTGCTAAGTGTGAAATTTGGAAAAACGTTTAAAACTTTGAAATTTAAAAAGATGTTCAGCTTCCTTGGAAGATCAGATTTCATATTTGGGAAAAAAAATTAAACAAACAAAACTGAGCAACATTTCCGAATCAGTTTCAAGTGCTGAACGAAGAAAATCATTCATAAAGCTTAGTGTCGTCCTTACCAGTTTCCTACACGGCTGCGACTTTTTCCATTAAAAACCGGTGTCTCGCGGCTGCAACATTAATTGAATTAGGAATGCTTTTCAGTTCCTTGTAAATCGAGCAATTAAGAAAATCATACCAGCCTAGTGAAAGTCACGAGGACATCGGATTCGTTTCGACGTAGGCAGTAAATTAAAGTTTTCGATTCCCAGAGACACATTTCGACAGTGAAGCTGCCTTTTTCATTCGAAGTCTAAAACTTCAGCTTGAGTTGGCGTTTCCGTTTCGGAATTCCGGCGAAAATGACAGCAGCTGCTAAAATACTTATCTGGAGACTGAAGGGTTACTGAAGTTGGCAACTAAGTTGTTGAGAAGTATTTGAAGAAGATAATAAGTTGTGGTAAGGGTTTCACTGCGGTAATTCAACGAAACCACTTGAATACGTTTAAAACTTATTGTTTTTCTCCAGATACGTACTTCGACACGTAAATCATAAAACAATTCTAAAACTTGAAATTGAAACAGACACAGCAGTTTCAGAATTCCAACTTAACTACTGAAATGCGTAAATTTATCTCGAAAAGATAATATCTCCTTCAAATATAGATTTCAGCAGCTCATCTGCCAAATCTAGTTAAATTTTGAAGCTGAAGCGTCACCGCTGATGGCAGGTGGCACTTGAGCTGTTGACACACATATTGGGAGAAAATAATAAATTGTGGTAATAGTTTCACTGTGGTAATTCAACGAAACCACTTGAATAAGTTTAAAACATTATTTTTCTCCAGATAGGTATATCGACAGCTAAATCGTCATCTTCAATATAATTCTGAATCTTGAAATTGAGACAGACACTGCAGTTTCAGAATTCCAGCTTAGCTACTGAAATACGTATCTCGAGAAGATAATAAGTTTTAGTAAGAGTTTAACTTTAGTACTTTTACACTATTTCCATCAAGTATACATTTCAGCAGCTCATCTGCCAAATCTAGTAACATTTTTAAGCTGACGAGTCACTGCTGATGGCAGATGGCATCTTAGCTGTTGACACACGTATTGGGAGAAAATAATAACTTGTAGGAAGGGTTTCACTGCGGTAATTCAACGAAACCACTTGAATAAGTTTAGAAACTTATTATCCTTCTTCATGTACGTATTTCTACAGTTAAGTTTCATCTTCAATGAAATTCTGAACTTGAAATTGAGACAGACATAGCAGTTTCAGCATTTCAGTTTCACTACCAAAATACATATCTCGAAAAGATAATAAGTTGTACTAAGTACTTTTACACTATCTCCATCAAGTATACATTTCAGCAGCTCATCTGCCAAATCTAGTAAAATGTTGAAGCTGAAGCGTTACTGCTGATAGCAGATGGCACCTTAGCTGTTGACACACGCATTGGGAGAAAATAATAAGTTGTGGGAAGGGTTTCACTGTGGTAATTCAACGAAACCACTTGAATAAGTTTAAAACTTATTATTTCTCTCCAAATACGTATTTCGACAGCTAAATCATCATCTTGAATACAATTATTCTGAAACTTGAAATTGAGACAGACACGGCAGTTTCAGAATTCCAGCTTAGCTACTGAAATACGTTTCTCGAGAAAATAAAATGTTGTAGTAAGAGTGTAACTTTAATGCTTTTACACTATCTCCTACGAGTGTACATTTCAACAGCACATCTGCCAAAACTAGTAACATTTTGAAACTGAAGCTACTGCTGATGGCACCTTAGCTGTTGACACACGTATTTTGAGAAAATCATTTGTTGTGGTAAGGGTTTCACTGTCATAATTCAACGAAACCACTTGAATAATTATAGAAGTTTATTGTTTTTCTCCATGTTCGTATTTCGACAGCTAAATCATCATCTTCAATAACATTCTGAAACTTGAAATTGTAACAGTTTCAGAATTCCAGCTTAGTTACTGAAATACGGAAGTGTAACTTCAGTGCCCTTTTATTATCTTATTTGGATACACATTTCAGCAACTTAGCTGCCAAATCCAGTAGAATTTGAATCTGAAGAGTCACTGCAGATAGTAACTTAGCTGTTGAAATACATATTTGGAGAAGATAATAAGTTGTGGCAAGGGATTAACTTTAATGGTCCTACTTAGGTACTTGGATAAGCTCAGAAACTTATTACCCTCCCCCAGATATATATTTCGATAGCTAATCTATCACCTTCAACAGAATTCTGAAACTATACAATATCTCCAAAATTCCAACAAGACGTAAATGTTGAAATGCGCGTCTGGAGAGGATAATAAGTTATTATTATCATCTTCAGTAAAGTTCTGAAGCTACACAGTAGCTTCCAAATGCTAACAAAACTTAGCTGTTTAAATCCGCGTCTGGAGTTCATAGTAAGTTGATGCAAAGGTTTAACTTCAGTGCTATTTTATTATCTTCTTCGGACTACATTTTTGCAGCTTAGCTGTCGAATCGAGTGAAATTTTGAAATTGAAGAGTAGCTGCAGACAATTACTTAGCTGTTGACACATGTATTTGAAGAATATAATAAATTGTGATAAGGGATTAACTTTGCTGATACTACTCAGCTACTTTTAGAAGCTCAGAAACTTATTATCCTTCTTCAGATATATATTTCGACAGCTACTCGGTTACCTTCAACAGAATTCTGAAACTACACAGTAGCTTCAAAATTCCAACAAAACTCAGCTGATGAAATATGCATCTGGAGAAGATAATAGCTTCATGCAGGAATGTAGCTTAGTGTTTTTATCTTCTTCGGATATACATTTCAGCAGCCTAGCTGCCGAATCCACTGGAATTTTGAAACTGATGAGTCACTACAGATAGTAACTTAGCAGTTGACACATATATTTGGAGAAGATAATAACTTGTGGTAAGGGATTAACTTTGTTGATTCAACTCAGCCGCTTTTAGGAGCTCAGAAACTTACTATCCTTCCCCAGATATATATTTCGACAGCTAATCTTGTCATCTTCGACAGAATTCTGAAACTACACAGCTGCTTCAAAATTCCAACAAAACTCAGCTGATGAAATATGTATCTGGAGAAGATAATAAGTTCATGCAGGAATGTAACTTCAGTAACTTTACATTATCTTCTTCGGATATACATTTCAGCAGCCTAGCTGCCGAATCCAGTAGAATTTTGAAACTGAAGAATCACTGAAGATAGTAACTTATAGCTGTTGACACATATATTTGGAGAAGATAATAACTTGTGGTAAGGGATTAACTTTGCTGATTCAACTCAGCCGCTTTTAGAAGCTCAGAAACTTACTATCCTTCCCCAGATATATATTTCGACAGCTAATCTTGTCATCTTCGACAGAATTCTGAAACTACACAGTCGCTTCAAAATTGCAACAAAACTTAGCTTGTCAAATATGTATCTGGAGAAGATAATAAGTTCATGCAGGAATGTAACTTCAGTATTTTTACATTATCTTCTGCGGATGTACATTTTTGCAGCTTAATTGCCGAATCTAGTTGAATTTTGAAACTGAAGAGTCATTGCAAATAGTAACTTAGGTGTTGACACATATATTTGAAGAAGATAATAAATTATGATAAGGGGTTAACTTACTTTGCTGATCCAACTCAGCCAATTTTAGAAGCTCAAAAACTTACTATTCTTCCCCAGATATATATTTTGACAGCAACATAATTCTAAAACTACACAGCAGCTTCAAAATTCCAGTAAAACTCAGCTGATGAAATATGTATCTGGAGAAGATAATAAGTTCATGCAGGAATGTAACTTCAGTAATTTTACATTATCTTCTTCGGCTATACATTTCAGCAGCCTAGCTGCCGAATCCAGTGAAATGTTGAAACTGTAAAATCACTGCAGATAGTAACTTAGCTGTTGACACGTATATTTGGAGAATATAATAACTTGTGGTAAGGGATTAACTTTGCTGATTCAACTCAGCCGCTTTTAGAAGCTCAGAAACGTATTATCCTTCCCCAGATATATATTTCGATAGCTAATCTGTCATCTTCAACAAAATTCTGAAACCACACAGTCGCTTCAAAATTGCAACAAAACGTAGCTTGTCAAATATGTATCTGGAGAAGATAATAAGTTTATGCAGGAATGTAACTTCAGTGTTTTTACATTATCTTCTGCGGATGTACATTTTTGCAACTTAATTGGCGAATCTAGTTGAATTTTGAAACTGAAGAGTCACTGCAAATAGTAACTTAGGTGTTGACACATATATTTGAAGAAGATAATAAATTATGATAAGGGGTTAAGGTTAACTTACTTTGCTGATCCAACTCAGTCAATTTTAGAAGCTCAAAAACTTACTATTCTTCCCCAGATATATATTTTGACAGCAACAGAATTCTAAAGCTACACAGCAGCTTCAAAATTCCAACAAAACTTAGCTGATGCATCTGGAGAAGATAAGTTCATGCAGGAATGTAAGTTCAGTGCTTTTATATTATTTTCTTCTGAAATACATTTCAGCAGCCTAGCTGCCTAAGCCAGTAGAGTAACTGAAGAGTTACTGCAGATAGTAACTTAGCTTTTGATGCACGTATTTGGAGAAAATAATAAGTTGTAGTAAAGATTTAACTTTGGTGATTCAACTCAGTCACTTAGAGAAGCTGGGAAACTTATTATCGCTCTCCAGATATACAGGGTGATTTTTAAATTGATTCTTTTCTTTTACCAGGATATAAATCTTGAAAAATAAGCATTTTCCGAAATATCAAAACTAACTGAGGTACAGGGTGTTAAAGTTTTTGAAAAAAATCCGGTTTTTGGTTATCTAAAAAACCCTTTTGGCGATTTTACTGAAATTTTTATAGTTTGTTGGACATAATACAGTCGATCAAGTACTTCCAGAGGCGTGTCATGGGGCATATCGATTAGGTTTTTTCACAAAAAAAATAGCGCCCAATAAATTTTTTGCAGTTTTCATATATTTTTTTTAATAAAGCAACTATAAATGGAACTTTTTTGGGCTCTTGATTTTTTTCGTATCTCGCTTCGTTTTCAAGAAAAAATAAAGCCTATGTTTTTGCACGCTTCTGAACCTATTAAGCCAAAACTAAAATGCTCCAATATCTCAAAAACCCATCTGCCGATTTTAGTGAAACTTTTAAGGTTTATTGATGCTATTAAGGATCATGTTTTGGCGTACTTAGATTTTAATTATTTATTCCAGGAGCGACCGGGATGTTTTTTGAAAACTTTAACACCCTGTACCTCCGTTAGTTTTCATATTTCGCAAAAGTGGTAAAGGATAAAAATGCTTACTTTTTTAAGCTTTATATCCTGGTAAAAGAAACGAATCAACTTAAAAATCATTCTGTATATTTGGAGAGCTAATCTATATTTTTCAGCAGCTAAGATGTCCAAACCAGTGGAACATTGAAACTGAACTGCTGATGGCACAAGTTGCACCAATATTTAGAAAATACAAGTAACTATGGTAAGGGATTAAGACAACGACTTGGACAAGTTCTCTATTATTTTGATAATTGCGCATTAAGAGCGGCTGAAGTTAACGCATGGAAACCGGGGAAAACTAATTAATCGATTAAGAGTGGGTGTGGGTGGGTGTGGATAGCACTTCCAGTGATTACGGCGAGCAAACGCAAAAAGTTCAATCGCGCCTTGGATCACGATACCAGATATTGGCGGCAATTCCGGCCAGATTTATTAGATTAGCCTTCCACCTACCTCCGAACTAGTCTAGAGTATGGTTTCGTTCGCTAATTATTCGGGCCCGCGGACCGTTACCTTTACGGCCGCTATTTAATAATTCTGCAGGCACGCAATTCATATCGCGATTATCTCATTCGAATGTGGTTCATTCACATGGCCGAGAGAGCGGCCCGTTTAATTATGCTCCTTGTTTATTGCCACAAGTACGAGTATTTCTAGTCGGGACGTGTAAAAATATAGCACATCATGTTCGAAGTAGATACCGTAGATTCCGTGGCATGCAGCTGACCCCATCCGTGTACTATCAGTATGCGGTACCACGGAACCCCAGCGGTACTACCGGCAGCCCAACATGAGCTCTTTGAACCACAATACCTATGTAATGTTCCGCTTATCAATCTGTTGCTATTTACATAAGGAGTGATCGCTCGATCGGCAAAAGGATTTTAATTTTCGTCATTCCACGTTCGTGCCCGAATTTGGCACTATTGATGGAAATTATAGTTACACAACAATAGTATACAGTGGCAAAAATACGTTCTGTTTACGTTAAGAAATAGATACCAAAATTCAAATTCTAGCACTACATATATTTAATTGTCGCTAAAGGACTCATATAATCAATTTTACCACACATTTTCTCAATGTGCAATTAATAATAATCTGCTCTTTTAGTAGCACTTAAATATTCAAAGCTTGATTAAGATGTTAAATTTAAAACCTTTAGCAAATAACAAATGGTACCCTCCAGTCGGGCAGTGCCATGAAAATATAATTTATTGTTTTGTGCAAGAGCAACAAATTGATCAGAATACTTAGACTTTGCTCTCTTAATTGTATTATAAATTAGACGCGAGCAGTGTAACAGTTCCGTGACATTTAACCAACTCAACCTTCGTAGCATTTCCTTCAATCTCATATCCCACCCACACTAAGAGTCCATTTCCATTTTGTAACATCTGCTGCCTGCTCCGACACTTCTGCACCCAAAAGATGATTTCGTAAGACCTCGCTCATTTAAGTTTATCACCCTTACTCATTGTAGTCTCCTTTTATTAAGCTTGCATTGTTTTGTTCTAGTATTTTTAGTGCACTCGTTGCATAACCAATTCTACAAGTGCTGCAATAATTACATCGAAATATTTCTTAAAAACAACATTAACCATAAGACTGTCTTGTTTTTAAATGTACTCAGATTCTAACAACCCTTCGGTTGCCTCTTGTTCTTACGCAATTTTCGACACACCACTTTCTAGAAAAGCTTATTTTATGCATTTTATCTACTTTCTTGTTGAATTTTACACTGCAGCTTCATTGCTGTCTTCCTCGACTGCCGTTGCGCGGTTTGAGGACGTGGCTGAGTACGAGGCCCAAGGAGCTCTTTGTCCCTCGGACACCTACGTAATTAATTGGTTTCCCCACAGGCAGCTGCTTGAAACAATTACAAGTATTCAAACACGAGATTGTTATCTTGGACGATGAATTAACAGAATATCAGCACTTCGTTACAGAATAAAATATGAAGGGTTCCAGGGCGATTGATTTTCGTAAAAGTTGGATACGAAGTAGAGTACACATTTCATATCCTTCAATTTGAAATAGCTTCGAATATCCTGGAAACATTTAAAGTCTGCAGAATTAACACCAAGAAATTGTAAAACTGTACCAAACTAACAAGGGTGAAGTTTAAATTACTCCAAAATCCGTATTTACTGAATACCTAACGTCTGGTTTGAGCTTTCCAGATTGCAAATTACAGAACTTGTCAGAATTTTCTGTTAGACAATAAACGTACCGTTTTGCTTCTTTGCATTCACAATAAATTAGGAACAATTTGTGACAGTTACATACTACAATTTTATACAGTTTTCCTACTGTGTAGGCCTTCATGGCCTTCCTTGCAAGTTTTTGACTATTTTAGGAATTTTTCAAGAAACTTGAGCTTTAGCTGTCTAGATTTCAAATTACAAAACTTATGGCCATTTTTATGTTACGCAATGAAAGTACAGTTTTGCTTCTCTACCTTAGCAACAATTAGAATAATAACATATAACAATATTATACATGTTTCCTACCTTATACACCTTCAGCGTGCATGAATTCCTTGGAAATTCTTGGTCCTTTTAGTAATTTTTTGAGAAATTTGGGCCTGAGCCTTCCGGATTTGAAATTACAGAACTCATAGCCATTTTCTGCCAGACAGTGGAAATACAGTTTTTCTTCTTTGCCTTAGCAACAATTAGAACAATTATACACTACAATATTGTACATTTTGCCTATCGTAGAGGCCTTCATAGTGCATAAATTCCTTGGAAGTGCTTGGCTCGTACAGAACTTATGACCATGTTCTGTTAGACAATGAAAGTACAATTTTGCTTCTTTATATTAGCAGCAATTAGAACAGTTACACCCTACAGTATTGTACATTTTGATTATATTATAGATCTCTATTGTGCCTGAATTCCTTGCAAGCTCTTGGCTTTTATAGAAATTTTTTGAAAAACTTAAGCTTGAACTCTCTCGATTTCAAATTATAAAACTTTATGGCCATTTTCTGTTGGACAATGAAAGTACAGGATTGCTTCTTTACTTTAACAGCAATTAGAACAGTTACAAATTACAATACTGTATATTTTGCCTATTTTGTAGGTCTTTATTAAGCATGAATTCCTTGGAAGTTCTTGGCTCTCTTAGGATTTTTTCGAGAAAGTTGAGATTTTATTTACAGAATTTTAATGAAAGTACAGTTTTTATTTTTTGCATTCGCAACAATTAAGAAAAACTTGTGACAGTTACATACTACAATATTCTACATTTTGCCTACCTTATTGGCATTCATCTTGCATGAATTCCTTGGAAGGCTTTGGCTTCTTTATAAATTTTTAAAGAAACTTGAGCTCGAGCTTTCCAGATTTCAAATTAATGACCTTGTGGCCGTTTTCTGGTACACAGTGGAAGTACAGTTTTTCTTCTTTGCCTTAGCAACAATTAGAACAGTGACACACTACAGTATTGTACATTTTGATTATCTTATAGGTCTCTATCTTGCATGAATCACTTGCAAGCCCTTAGCTTTTCTAGGAATTTTTCGAGTAACTTGAGTTTGAACTTTCCAGATTTCAAATTATAAAACTTATGGCCATTTTCTTTAGGCCAATGAAAATACATGATTGCTTCTTTGCTATAACAACAATTAGAACAGTTACAAACTACAATATTGTATATTTTGTCTATTTTATAGGTCTGATTGAGCTTGAACTTTCCAGATTTTAAGTTACAGAACTTATAACCATTTTCTACTAGACAATAAAAGTACAGTTTTCTATTGCATTTGCAACAATTAGGAATAACGCGTGACAATTACATACTTCAATATTGTACATTTTGCCTACCTTATTGTCATTCATCTGACTTCCTTGCAAGCCTTTGGACCTTTTATGAATTTTTTAAGAAACTTGAGCTTGAGCTTTCCAGATTTTAAATTCCAGAACTTGTGACCATTTTCTGTTAAACAATAAAAGTACAGTTTTATTTCTATACCTTAGCAACGATTAGAATAGTTGTATCCTACAATACTCTACATCTTTCCTACCTTATAGGCCTTCATCGTGCATGAATTCCTTGAAAATCCTTGGCTCTTTTAGGAATTCTTCAAGAAGCTTGAGCTTTACAGATTTTAAATTACATAACTTGGGCCATCTTCTGTTGGACAATAAAAGTACAGTTTTGCTTCATTGCCTCAGGAACAATTAGAACAGTTAAATACTACAATATTGGACATATTGCCTGCTTTGTAGGCTTTTAACGTGCATGAATTTTTTGGAAGCTCTTGGTTGTTTTAGAAATTTTTCGATAAACTTAAGCTTGAGCCTCCCATATTTAAAATTATAGAACTTATTGCCATTTTTTGTTACACAATGAAGGTTTGCTTCATTAAATTTTCGAGAAATTTGAGCTTGAGCTTTCCAGATTTCAAATTGAAGAACTTGTAGCCGTTTTTTGTTAGACAATGAAAGTTTGCCTGCTTTACATGCTTTCACCGTGCATGCATTTCTTGGAAGCCCTTGGTTCATTTAGGAATTTTTCGAGAAACTTGAGCTTAAGCGTTTTATATTTAAAATTACAAAACTTATAGCCATTTTGTGCTAGACAATGAAAGTACAGTTTTACGTCTTCGCGTTAGCAACAATAAAAACAGTTATACACTAAAATATTGTACATTGTACCGTATAGGCTTTTATAGTGCACAAATTCCTTGGAAGTCCTTGGCTCTTCGAGAAACTTGAGCTTGAGCTTTTCATATTTGATGTTATAGAACCTATGGCTATTTTCTGTTAGACAATGAAACTACAGTTTTGCTTCTTTACTTTAGCAACAACTAAAACAGTCCCTGGCTCTTTTAGGAACTTGAGCTTGAGCTTTTCAGATTTGAAATTATCAAACTTATAGCTATTTTTCATTAGTTAATGAAAGTACAGTTTTGCTTATTTACCTTAGCAACAATTAGAACAGTTACATACTACAATATTGCACATGTTTTCCTACCTTATAGGCGTTCATAGTGCATGAATTCCTTGAAAGTGGTTGGCTCGTGGAGACATTTTTCAAGAACCTTATGTTTGAGTTTTCCAAATTTCAATTTATCGAACTTATGGCCATTTTCTGTTCGACACTGAAAGTGCAGTTTTGATTCTTTTGGATCAGCAACGATTAACACAGTTGTATACTACAATATTGTACATTTTGCCTACCTTATAGGCCTTCATCGTGCATGAATTTCTTGGCTCCTTTAGGAATTTTTCAAGATGCTTGAGATTTGCAGATTTCAAATTACAGAACTTATAGCCATTTTCTGTTAAATAATAAAAGTATAGTTTTGCTTCGTTGCCTTAGCAACAATTATAACAGTTACATAGTACAATATTGCACATGTTTTCCTACATTATAGGCCTTCATAGTGCATGAATTCCTTGAAAGTGGTTGGCTCGTGGAGACATTTTTCAAGAACTTTAAGCTTGAGTTTTCCATATTTCAATTTACAGAACTTATGGCCAGTTTCTGTTCGACACTGAAAGTGCAGTTTTGATTCTTTGCCTCAGCAACGATTAGCACAATTGTATACTACAATATTGTACATTTTGCCTACCTTATAGGCCTTCATCGTGCATGAATTCCTTGGCTCCTTTAGGAATTTTTCAAGATGCTCGAGATTTGCAGATTTGAAATTACAGAACTTATAGCCATTTTCTGTTAGACAATAAAAGTATAGTTTTGCTTCGTTGCCTTAGCAACAATTAGAACAGTTACATAGTACAATATTGCACATGTTTTCCTACATTATAGGCCTTCATAGTGCATGAATTCCTTGAAAGTGGTTGGCTCGTGGAGAAATTTTTCAAGAACCTTAAGCTTGAGTTTTCCATATTTCAATTTACAGAACTTATGGCCATTTTCTGTTCGACACTGAAAGTGCAGTTTTGATTCTTTGCCTCAGCAACGATTAGAACAGTTGTATACTACAATATTGTACATTTTGCCTACTTTATAGGCCTTCATCGTGCATAAATTCCTTGGCTCTTTTAGGAATTTTTCAAGATGCTTGAGATTTGCAGATTTCAAATTACAGAACTTATAGCCATTTTCTGTTAGACAATAAAAGTATAGTTTTGCTTCGTTGCCTTCGCAACAATTAAAACAGTTACATAGTACAATATAGTACTTTTTACCTGCGTTATAGCCTTTCACCATGCATGAATTTGTTCGAAGCCCTTGATCCTTTTAGGAATTTTTAAAGAAATTTGGGCTTTTTTTCCGATATCAAATTACAGAACTCATGGACATTTTTTGTTAGACAATAAATACGCAGTTGTGCTTCTCTGCCTTGGCATCAATTATAACAGTGACATACTATAGTATTGTACATCTTTGCGATCTTATAGGCCTGCATCGTGAATGAAATCGAGAAACTAAAATACTAAATGTGACAGCTTTGTTTAGGTTTGCACAGGCTGTTTGCTTTGAGAACTAGTCGTTGTTATTTATACTTGTTCTATTAATTTTTGTAGATTTTAAGCATCATTAAAATATATCGTTCATACAAGTGAAGTCACGATATAAAGAAAATTTTCATTAAAACTTTTATTTTCAAAAGTCCTTATTTTCTGCTAGACAGTGGAAGTACAATTCTTCTTCTTTGCTTTAGCAAAAATTAGAACAATTATACACTACAATATTGTACATTTTGCCTACCGTATAGGCCTTCATAGTGCATAAATTCCGTGTGTTTGGTTTGTATAGGAATTTTTCGAGAAACTTGAACTTGAGCTTTCAAAATTCCAAATTACAAAACTTATGACCATGTTCTGTTAGACAATGAAAGTACAATTTTGCTTCTTTGCCTTGGCAGCAATTAGAATAGTTACACACTACAATAGTGCACATTTTGCTTATCTTATAGATTTCTATTTTGCATGAATTCCTTTCAAGCCATTGGATTTTATAAGAATTTTTCGAGAAATTGAGTTTGAACTTTCCAGATTTCAAATTATAAAACTTATGGTCATTTTCTGCTAGACAGTGGAAGTACAGTTCTTCTTCTTTGCTTTAGCAAAAATTACAACAATTATACACTACAATATTGTACATTTTTGCTACCGTATAGGCCTTCATAGTGCATAAATTCCTTGGAAGTGCTTGGCTCGTATAAGAATTTTTCGGGAAACTTGAGCTTGAGTTTTCCAAATTTCAAATTACAGAACCTACAACCATGTTCTATTAGACAAAGTACAATTTTGATTCTTTGCTTAGCAGCAATTAGAACAGTTACACACTATAATATTGCACATTTTGCTTATCTTATGGATCTCTATCGTGCTCGTGCATGAATTCCTTGCAAGCCCTTGGATTTTATAGGAATTTTTTGAGGAAATGAGCTTTTCATTAAAACTTTGATTTTCAAAAGTCCTTACCTTCTAGGATTGGTTTTGGGTTTATTACGTTTATAACAACTTTTTTAAGTTAAGTTTAATCCTGAGCTTAGCAGGTATCAGCGCATTAAAAGTGCAGATATCAACAACCCGAAATAGTTACTCGCGTTAGCCACGGCGTCTCAGCCGACTTAATCGTATTACGTTTTTACGAGGCCGCAATTATCCGGCTCGCATTTTTAAGAGCCGCCATATTAATCTCCGGCAGAGCTAAGCCAGGCACATGATCTAAGTTTGCGCGATTGCGAGCATGCACAGGACAGGAAGTGCACGATACGACATCACGAGGATTTAAATTTATAAGCAGAATTAAGTTATAAAACCTCCGTCCTGAAAGTGGAACATCGAACATACGTGATGACTGATTCATGGCCATAATGCGATTTAAATATCGTATTTATCATACGCTAAGCATTAATTTTAATCCCCGGAGATGATTTATTTATCTGATTCCTAAATTAATTTTACACAACGCGGAATCGTGTGAGCGGATTCGGCGCTTTTGCCCTTTTTGCGTAAGCCGCAGGAACACTGCAAGGGCATAGGGAAATTTGATCAGCTTCATCTTCAATTATGCACAAATGACAACACGTCAGATTGGCAGTTGTGAGGTTAAAGGTTAAAAGAAACTAGTGAACTCTCATACAAAAGTTATCTGGTATCACATAACTTTTCGTTATCCATCTTTTTGACACAGAAGTATAAGTAGGTGTATGTATGTATTATTGATAACCTCATTTTACATTGCGGTGTAGAGGCTGGTGCTTTATGCGCTTACATCTGGCGGTACAATGCTCAACTTGCCCCGAAATCGGGATGCAAAGTTGAAAAGTATAAGTATTTCTTTTAATTAAAAAAATGGCGATAAGTGGCCTCCTGTATCTCAGTTCAAGTACTGTGCTTTGAACCGAGCCTTGTGCGAGGCGTAGTTCCTTTTTAAGGACCTATTTCCTTATCTCCGAATTATTACGCACATTGCGTGCCCGCCTCACGTACTTCCACCGCCCGCTTTTAATTGCTGGCAAAACGGAATATATGATTCTGTATTTCGACAAAATCACGTACGTCCAATTTCCTCGGCGAGTCGGCGTGTCTTTCGAATGTGAATGCCATAGCGATGAGATTTAACTTACATTTCGCCGGCGAACCTAAAAATGTTGCAGCCGGGATTTCTGCACCGTCAGTTATTTTCAACATATCTATACCATAAAATCGGTGGTCTCTTTCTTTATATGTATCTCTGTTCGCTATCTCCTCTGAAGATACTGGACCGATTAAATTGTATGATAGCTTACAATTTTGCTAATTCTTAGACTTATATCGTAGGCCGGTTTTTATTTTCAAAAAAAGTACAAAAAAGTAAACTAAAATTAAACTATATTTCATTTAATTAAATCGTGTAATTAGTGAGGTGAAACGTAGCTCGGGTGATTCACTAGTTTCCCAATAATTGTATTAATCGCTTCGTTTTGTCATTGATGACAGGCCCTCACCTATATTAAAGAAAATTATATCTAGTCATTTAAACCTTTTATTATTCCAAATTTGCACTTATAATTGCAACAATGACAATGTAATGACACAAGACCTAGCGATGCGCGCATCCAATTTATCTCGAATAAACATAAAATTATTATTATTATAAGCACCAGTCTCACATGATACACAGCTTAAAAAATCAATCAAGTTGTCACAATCGAAAGGACGTCGATTCCGTTTTATTAGAAACGAGTGGACTGTCAGGTCCAATAAACTGGGTCCGCTACGCCAACAAAAACAATGCGCAGCTCGATTAATCAAAGCCATAAATAAGCCGTGGATTTAATCGGTGCGTTCAATACCGGCACTTTGGCCGAATTCTAAGCCTCTTAGCGTATCTGCTGGACGCAACCAGGACCAGGACGAGGCGAGAGATTAATCATGTGTTGCTGACATTTAAGATATTCGCGGGTCCGTTTAGGTTTCGGGCCTTGGAGCTGAAAATGATATTTATGTGAACTTGCACTTGCAATTGCAGAACTTGTTCTGGGATCTTCGCAAATGGCATGCTAAACCGTAAGCCACGGGTCTTCGGGACTTTTGCGTAAACCAAGTGCTGCAATTAAAATCGGTTACGTAACGGCACCCTGCTACTTCCCAATTCGAGTTAAAAAAAATCTAAAAATGAGTTAACTATTTTTTCCATGCAAACTGGAAGAACTGCAAATCCAAAAAAGCTTCCCTTATTAGGCTGAAAGAAGAATTTAGAATTGCATTTCATCCTTAATTAATTGCCCTATAAATTAACGATCAAGGTCAAGTAATAAAAGGGAGCAGGATTAATTTATAGCTGTAATTATCGCTTAATTAGGTCTAACTAGACGATAAGAATTCGAATCTTGTACTGCAGTTTTTCAAAATGTATGGATTGTACAGACTTTGCTCCTTATTTTAGCCTTTTTACTTGCTGAGAACTACATATCTACAAGGTAGAATATTTTTAAAAATAGAAACAGCTAATTGGAACTTCGCCGCCATTAATTTTTTAAATCGACTTTAAAATCCAAAATACCTAGTAGTAGCAAAAACATGGTTTAGAATAACGGTTATAGTCATGCATTCATATTGTTTTTTACAGTAAATCTCGGAACAGCAAATCGGCCAATTTGGCTCCATAATCTACATCCTTTATGGACTTATCTTAATTAATCTAAATTAGTTCGTTCACATTATGTCCGCCACATTCAATTTTTGTTATCTCGCACTTAGAAGCTTATCTTAGATTGTTCGTCCAATAAATCTAAATAATGGCGTCTAACTCTATTATTATTGTCGCATGCACAGACCTTTATGTGTTCTTAATCAATTTCGCTTGGAAGCACGCAGATTTCGACTTTATGCGTGATTTATGCAAATAGTTACAATCTTGGCGATTTCTAGATAAAATCCTTATTAGGATTTTTATACTATGGGTTTTTTGAACTAATGCTGTTTTGTTTACTAATAAAGTTGCATAATAACTTTAGAAGAAACATGAGGTAATCGCTACCTTTGCTCACTTTTCCATTATTAGTTACTGCTTACCTATAGGGGGACTACGTCAAAAATTGTTGCACTTGTAGAATAGTATCTAAAGAATAATTGTGCTTTTTTGTCCTTTTGCTATAAGAATTTATTTTATTAATTTCCTGCAATGATAGCCATAATATAACAAAATGTACAGCTACCGTGAGCGGTTTGCAAGGTACTAGATCCCGGATGTCGGCATTCTTTGAATTATTACGATGGCAAGCTACTGCAGGGCTAACGATCTAAACTATTATTAGTATTGTTATATGAGGCTGATGGAACATTTTCTGACTTTTTAGCTCAAGATATTGAAATTTTCACTTCAACTTTGTTATCCCTTTACCTGAGGGCTCCTTTTTACTTTTTATATAAGACTATGAGTGAAGAAAAAACAAATATAAACATTCAAATGTGAGAAATAAAGAGTAAATCTAATGACAATAACTTTTAATGGATCCGTTAAGTTTGTCATAACATAATTTATTAATGACACATAGGAAATTGCCCAATACTTGTTTATACAAAGATATCTGGGAAAAACCTAGTGCTCGCTGTAAAGATATCAATTGATGGCAAAAGCTTAGAGGATGTCCGTAAATACACGAACTTAAAATTAACAGGAACAACCAGACTCACGAACCACAGGGAAGAATAAGTTTAGTCTAGGCCGCATTCAAAAAGCGTTGACCAATATGTACTCCCTGTTTTAACCTATGGACCAGAAATCCTCACATTGAGAACAAAATATAACAAAAAATTTGAGAGTTGCCCAGAGAAAAATGGAGCAGTCGATGCTTGGAATCAACTTGATAGACCGAGTGAGAAATGAATACATTGGACGGGGAACAGGAGTATGCGACATGGTTAGAAAGGTCAATATGCTGAAGTGGAACTGGGCTGGACAGGTGGCAAGATTCAATGATGACAGATGGATGAAGAGAATAGTAGATTACAGACGTTTCATGAACAAACGAAGCGGAAGAAGACTACCTACACTTTGGAGCGACTATATTAAGCTAGCAACAGGAAACTGGATACAAACCGCACAAAACCGAAATTCATTGAAACATCTAGGGGAGGCCTCTGTCCAGCAGTGGACGAAAAAGATTCAATAATGACGATGAGCTGGGAAAACACTGAATTTTATATATAAATCACTTGCCTCACTAACTTAGTACAAGTTACAATTATTCTGGACTATTTGAAATATGTAACGCTACCATCAAAATGGGACGTACAAACTAAGCGTTCTTTGACTTCAACATTACTCTCCTCTAAAAGAATTCACATGTTTTTATTGAACTCCAATGCCCTGAGAAGTTAATTTACCCTTATAATATAAACGTATCTTGTGCCTGTCACGTTTTCAGCGTCACCAATCAAGCGCAGTTCGTTCGCGATCGGTCCTGTGATCACTGTGTCCTTTATAATATTACGATAAGCCCGTGTCTTACGAAGCATCACATTGGCCAAGAGGTTAAGATGTCTGACTAGCAATCAGATTTTGCTGGGCGCTCAAGTTCGAATTCTACCGACTATTTTGTATTATATAATTTGCTTTTCAATTGTTGTTTTTTATTAAAGATGTTAAAACCATTTTTTTCGGTAACTTTTTATTTGAAAATTCAATTTTTAAAATGCAAAA
The DNA here is from genome assembly GCA_940337035.1 of Agriotes lineatus. Classification (NCBI taxonomy): domain Eukaryota; kingdom Metazoa; phylum Arthropoda; class Insecta; order Coleoptera; family Elateridae; genus Agriotes; species Agriotes lineatus. The sequence goes on along the minus strand of OW679197.1, from coordinate 57,805,851 downwards.
ATAATATGATTACACTAAGCCCATCTACGTGGTGGGGTAAAAATCCAGTCGATGAAATAAGTTGATATCACAATATTTATGTTACGTCACGTTAGATTTGTTTATATTTCAGGAAAGATTTTTTTTTATGTACCCGGTGGCATTCATATCCTTTTGAGCGACGTTATAATTTTATGAAGGTCAAATAATATGCATCTACATAAATATATTATAGTAACTGCGATCTAAATCGTTTCAAAGGCCTTGCACATAATAAACAAAGTAGGTCCCACAGGAGAACCATGAGGCACGTCCGAAGTGACATGTCCAAGTGTATCGATTCGCAAACATGTAGAAGAAGCCATATTCGTCCAAAATGAGGGCAATCGGGGCCATAGAGCGGCGGCGAGTTGAACGTCCCAGAAAATTATTCCCAGATTTTAATTTTCGGCCTAAAAACTGCGCCGGATCGTAGCATTAAGTCGGTCTCGGTACTGTCTGGCTCTTGATAATTGGTCCTTGGCAGGCACAACTACCAAACACTTTAGTTGCAGCTGCACTTCCCCGGGGGCACATTTGCAAGGGCTCTCTCCCAATTAGCGCCTGGGGTCCGCGGTCGAGGGCGGCGGCCCGAGGGCGGCGTCCGCGGCGCCGCAGCGCGGCTAGCCGTCCTAGGGACAGTTGTTCTAGTTGCAGGCATTAGCTGCAGCTGGGGCCGCGTGAAGTATGTCCGTGGAATCCATCGGGGCAACGTCGAGGGGCAGGGCGAAGAAGCGGTCCGGTCGCATTCCCGGCCACCGAACGAAACAAACCAAAACCAACCTCGCGTGGCCCGCTATGCCATTCACACAGATTGCTAGATCCACAAAAATTACATGTAATTTCGAGGCAATAGAGCTGCACGTACTCGCCGTTTCCTCAAAGTTATTATGCTCGTCAGCCTGGCCCCCTTACGGATTTACAGCACCATTTCTCCCGACTGGCGCTTGAAAAAATTAAAAACTACCGGTGGCTTCTCAAAGGTCATGCTTCCATTTGGTATGCCAGGCTTGGGTGCTCGTTGTTAGAGAGAGCAAGGCTTGGGCTAGCGCTACTCCGAAATTGCTCAATTCGATTTTACTATTCCAATTTATTTATCACCTAACTTGTATTATTTAATAATATACAGAGTGTCCCAAAAATATCTAGACGTGGCTTAATCACAGACACCTGGGCTTTAAAAAAATCTTTTGATATTATTTTATTATTATCAGTGCATCAGTAGTGGATGAAACATGGGTGCCACGAAGCAGATCCCATAGTAACTCTGTAATGACAAAGAAAGAGACATTTATTAATATCTTTTTGTCTCGGTAGTTCGGTAAAATTGAGCTGTAAATTTATTGATGTAGGGGACAGGCGGGTAAAATGGGGTGTTTAACGTTTGAGCATTTACATAGATTTGAGATATGGTGTACTTAATTATTGTAAATTATTACACATTACAGTACAAATGGCGCTATATAAAACAATCATTTAACACAAAAAAATGAAATTAAAAAATATACTATATTTTACGATAGTATGAAAAGGAATATAAAACACATTTAAGCTAATGTTTTTCTTGCTGCAGTCGCGGTACACATACGTAACCTCATCATCGTCACTGTTAGCTCCAGGGCAAGACTTTTGAGTCCATCTTATAGACATGCAGAACACACAATCCACCCTCCAATAGATACATTATGTATCAGTAGTCCCACTGTCATTGGAAGAGTGTTTCTTCTTATTTGTGATAACCTCTTCCTTGAATCCTTTTGGCTAGTTTAAAAGCAAAATGTCTAGTTTCATATATTGCCAAACTATTTTTTTTTCTCTGAGCCTTTTAAATAAATAAACAAGTTCTGCTTCTTGTTCTTCACTAAAGATGGGTTTTTTGTATCCCAAACATTTTGTAACGACAATGTTGGGATTGTTTTTTTGACGTGGCGTTCTAAAGTTAGCATGGCTAAAATTAAATTGGGCAAAATGGAGGCACAAAGAGCTTCGTTTAGGTTAGCCGAAGTCTAAAAGACGAAGGAAGTATTGTAATCGCGAAAAAAAAACCTTTCGAGATTTCTTCAGATCTTCACGTTTCAGGGTCCCTAGATGACGAAAAACAGGTTTTCTCAATTCCGCCTGTCTGTCTGTCTGTGTGACTGTCTGTCTGTCTGTCTGTCTATCTGTCTGTGTGTCTGTCTGTCTGTCGGTCTGTCTGTTAGCTGTATAACTCAAAACCTATTTGTCGCATGAAGACAATATTTTGCATACACATTATATATCTACCTGGCATGAAACCGCGCACATTTCAGACAAATATATACAGGATGAGCACCTTAAAAAAATTTTTCCTAATTTTTTATTTAACTTAGCAATAAATACAAGTAAAAATTTGTACATAGCGCAGGCTTTATTCTTACCAAAAATCGGCCCCAATAAAAATTAGTGAGTTACTTAATACAGCTACAACGCAGGAATTCGTCGATGCTCCGTAGCTCAGATAGAAGTAGCCCGTTCCTTTGCAATATCCCACAAAACGTTGGGACAACATACGCGGTCCGCTTGCCCTTCGAATTCGACCACCGGTAACGTTTTTTTTAATTTGAAAATCTATTTAATTTATTAGAAACGTGAAGATATTTTTACTTATAACTTAATTTGATTTTTAAATTATTTATTGTCACAATGTCGACGAGGGAAGTTCTGGGTAAAGCCGTTTTCTTCCATATTTTTAAGTAATTTCAATTTAACACGATTTTATAAAACTGTTAAATAAAACTGAAATTCAAAGTACGGAATCGGAATCGCATGCCAAAAAGCGATGCATTATGGGGAACGGGGCGTCAGCTTTCAGCTGTCATTGAGTGCCTCCTCTTTCAATAATTAGCGTAATTCCAGAAAAAGCGGCTCATGACTTACCAAATTACATACGCGAGGATATCATAGTAACACTAAAAGTGAGATAGCAAAGAAATGAACACATAAATACAGGAGACCCTACAAAATTAAGAATAATAAAAATCATTTCAGTAACCTCTCAAGAAAGATAACTTATCCCTTTCGGCTATAGAGAATGAAAGTAATAAATGTATTTGCAAAATACAGGTAAACAAAATTATATTGTAAAGGCGGAGGAAAATCAAATTATCGAAATACAATTGAAAAACGCATGTGTCATCGTTTGTAGGTATTTGGAGGTTCTTGGTATATTGATACTCTTAAGTGCCATGTACCATGTTTTGTTATTTTATATTGTTATATTGTATTTTGTACGGTGGTATTTCTCATAGCTTTCTTTTAAAATTATCCGTATGATACACGTTGTAATTTTGGGGCCGGGAGAGGGGGGGGGCACACAAATTGATCTTGTGAGGGGACTTCAATTTTATAGTTACGCCACTGCTTCACAAACATAATCATGTACAGATAGAATCAATTCGTTTGTAGTACTAGCAATACGATCTGTATTGAAACTTATTATGCGCGAACGCAGCTGATCCTCTATAAAACACTAAGGCCTCTTTCAGACGTGGGTACTGTATGCGAGATACTGGTGTCCCAGATACAGAAAGTCGCGATACTGATATTCGGGATCTGTGCCATTCAGCCACCGCCGACAAATTCTGCATCTCGGATACCGATTTCCCATTAAACCACATGGAGCCGTTCAGTCACGCATACTTTTGCGAGCCAAAACACACGAATCATATCATAGGCGTACTATATTTTCTTCAATTTGTATTAAATCGAATGAGTAGTGTGAAACAGTGCGTTCATTAGTATAGGTATAGTCTGTGCGATCATGGAGTGCGAAAAATGTATCAGTTTAGTAAAGCCCAATCTCAGTCTTTGTAATACAGCACATCCAGACTATTTTGACTGAAATAAAAGATCTGGAAAGCAGTTTACACGGAACTTCCCTTGCGCGAATTTTATCAATTTTCAAATAAAAAAATTTAATCGAGGCGAATATTTCGAGCCAGTGTCTTGTCGGTCGCTAGAATAACTGAGCCACTGGCGTGTTCGAGTTGGACGAGTTTCTGCTGCGTTATAAAGCAACATACCATTCTGTCCCATTTGTGATGTTTACCCTGTATCTGCTAGGTCTCATTTTCTCCAATGTTAAAGCTTGAGTTATGTGTAAATAAAAAAATCCTTCGTTTTTTAGACGAGAGAAGTAAAAATGTAGTCTTCTGGGATTCGCACTTCGCGTTTCGCGGGTATAATAACTGAACCACGGGTGTGCTCGAAATGGACGAGTTTCTGCTGCTTTATAAAGCACCATACTATCTTGTCCAATTTGTAATATTTACCCTGTATCTATTAGGTCTCATTCTCGCCAATGATAAAGTATGACCTATGAGCAAATTATGACTTGTATTTATTTTTCGAGTAAAGCAAAAATAAACAAGTATTTTAAAGTGCTCACCCTGTATATATTTCTCCGAAACTTTTGCGGTTTCATGCTAGGTAGACATATAATATGCATACAAAATATCGTCTTTCTCCAACAACAGACAGATGGAATTGAGAAAACCTGTTTTTCGTCATCTAGGGATCCTGAAACAGATCTAAAGAAATCCATAAAAGTGATTTTTTCGTGATTACATTACTTTCTTCCTCTTTTAGACAAAAGAAGTAAAAACAGCAATGCTAGGTCCATAACTACACTGCACTGGACTGTTTCGCAGGTGATTGAGAGCCCCACGTATCCGATACAGTAGCTAACTATTTTCCATCGCGATTCTGTATCCCGGATACTGTATCTTACATACAATGTCTATGTCTGAAAGGAGCCTAACAGATAAAACTGTAAATAAAGCCACAAAAAAGGTATATTGTGCACTGCTGTACAGGATTTAGAGTTAATTACTGCCCGTTTTGGTATAGGTACATTGCATGTATTTTGACTATATCTTGGAGAATACGCCAACCGTTTAAATGTTATAGAAGATTGAGGGGATTTTTTTTCAATAAAAATAGAACTACCCTAATCTCATGTACGAGAACGAGGTATCAGCAATCTCTGGAGTTAGAAATATGTGCATAATTCGCACATAGAGCCAAATTTGCTATGCTTTCAAGCAAAATTGATTAAGAACTCATAAAAGTCTATGCATACGACGCTAATAATAGAGTTAGACGCCATTATTTGAATTTATAGGACAAACAATTTGCGATAAGCTTCCAAGTGTAAGATAACAAAAATTAATGTGGCGAACATAATGTGAACGAGCTAATCCGGATTAATAAAGAAAGTTCGAAAAGGATTCAGAATGTATAGTATGATCAAAAATTAATCTCATCTAGTATAGCTATGGCACTGTTCCTAATTTATGAATGCAACTAGGGGTAACTGATACATAGTGGGTCGTTACTCTAGTGGGTCATCAGAGCCAGTAGATATATTGGATTTTTACGCCATCTGTGTAATTTTTAAGGAACGTCATTCTGTATTTAGGCCTTGTGCAGTGTTAGTGCCATTTGCTACCAGCCGTATTTAATGTACAGTCGTGTGCAAATAAATCTGGGACAGTGTTTTTTTCACATGCAGATTCAGTTAAGAATTGAAGAATATCTCCATGGATTTCCTGCTATCAGAAAGAGTTACATTAAACTTTAAGGTACTGAAACCCGTAACTCTCTCTGATAAGAGGAAATCCATGGAAATATTCTTCAAATTCTTAACTGAATCTGCATGTGAAAAAAACACTGTCCCAGATTTATTTGCACACGACTGTACGTTTATAATTTTTTTATACGGATTGGGCCATAATTATATCGAGAGATAAAAAAAAAAAACTGTTCCTCAGCGGGCTGTGGAAATTCAACGTATGAATAATATGTTGGTGACACTGTACATCAATTTCAAATTCGAGGTTAGCAGGTTAGGATTTGCTTCATTCTGTGTCATAACTGACGGAAAACCTAACCTGATAACCTCAAATTTGACATTGACGTACAGTGTCGCCAACATATTATTCATACGTTGAATTTCCACAGCCCGCTGAGGAACAGCTTTTTTTTTTGGATCTCTCGTTATATAACAGCAATGAGATAACATGAACAACAAAATAGAATGCTTGAGTAAAAAAGAAATGACCATGTGAAAAAGAAAAATATTATAGTAGGCATGTGTGGTTGACATCTGTCATAATTAAATGTGCGTCAGGCCTACTCGAATATTTGCTACTATGTTTATCTCTTTCTTACTCAAGCAATACGTATTATTTTCTTGTTCATGTTATCTTATTGCTGTATATAATTGTGGCCCCATCGGTATATTGGCCGAGCTCCGTAGCGTAGTGCGTTGCACGTCTACTTAGCATTCGGGAGGTCGTGGGTTCGATTGCCGCGACCGTCTGTCTTGATTCAGGTTTTTAGGTGGTTTTCCTGAGTCAACAGAGTACCTTCTCTGAGGTGAATGCCGGGGCAGTATTTCTCCACTTTTCCTGACCTTTCTTCCAGTCTCCACCCCTCCTTTCTCTCACCCATCCCGAGTTTCCCGTTTTTGGCTGAAGAGGGACGGAAGGTCCCTATAGCAGGGGGAATTGAAATGACCTTAACCTTTCCTTTCCGGTATATTGCACTTGCGTTTCAACAATAGCCCTAATCTGTTTTCTTCACTTGTATATGGGTGTCAATAATTTCGTCATTGGTTTGTATAAAAGTCTGATATTTCGCATATAACCTCAAACTTGATTACCATAAACAGTACTGCCCTGGTTTTGCACTCGACTTTGGCGGTAAATTTGAAAAACAATTATGAAATAATGATTAGTGGTACATTGTGGGACAATTTTGCCGGCACATAGTGGGACACCACAATTTGAGCTAATATGAATTATTATTGGTTTTTATTACATTTAAATTATATTTAAGCCAAAGAAAATAATAAGAACTATGAAAATACACAGGTTAAAGTAATTTATTGTAGTGTCCCTCTATGTACCACATTATCAAGATATCAAAATGTTTGTTCTGTAAGACGTACATTTTGTATTAAAATAAACATAGGTACAGTTTAATTAAGTATTTACGCATACGCATACCGCGAAAACAGTTGGGTAGCCAGTTCCGGAACAGTCGGGCTTTGCATTTGGAAAAAGCAGAAGATATGAGGGAAGCGGTACTTAAGATTGTATCTAGAGAGCTGTCAATACATAAAGCAGCACAGCAGCTAAATATTTCAAGGTCATCTTTGCAAGGCAAAGTAATAAAATACCAAATGAGCCTTGAAAAAGAAAAATTTGATGTCGCACGAAAACACGGATTTAAGTGTATTTTTACCAGAGGTGAGAAAAACCACCTCATGGAATATTTACTTGAAGCTTCCAGAATGTGTCATGGCTCACCATAAAAGACACCCAACAACTTGCATTCAAATACGCCAGAGCCAATGGCAAAAGTGTTCCACCGTCATGGGAAAGAAATCAATCTGCAGGTAATGATTGGATATGTGCATTCAGGGGAAGACATCCAGGTTTAACTTTACGTCGTCCAGAGCCTACAAGCCTACGTTCAAAAAATTTTTGACAATGTACGAACAGTTTTAGAAAAATTGGAAAAATAGAAAAGATAGATAACCTCGACTACCATGTTACATATTTGAAAAGAGGCCATAATGGAGTTTTGAATTCCCAACTAATAAAGATCAAGATGTGATATCTACAGACGATGTTATGAAGTTACCACCCCCACAAGTTTCAGGAGGAACAGAAAGGGCCTCAAAAAATAAATTTTTTTGTGAAATTGTGGGTGTTTTTGTTTGTATTTGATGTGTCCCAGTATGTACCAGGGGGTTGTACATAGTGGGACACATGGTACATAGTGGGTCATCAGCGATTACATAGACAGTATATATTGAAAAAACCCTATTTTATGGTATATGGTACCTAAGATATCTATGCATCCAACAATTTTTAAAAATTGCAATTTCAAATTAATTTGTGTATGTTGTAGTCGTCAGAAAAAATCCGTCCCAGTATGTACCAGTCTCCCCTACAACTCACTTAAAAATCAAATGTCAAGTTGGACATTTAAGTATAAACATAGTTGCATTCATAAATTAGAAAAAAATCCATAGCATACTAGATGAGATTCATTATTGATCATACTTTAGAATAAAATAATTAGACTTGCCATTCCGAAATTTATTCATAAACAAACAGAACCTAAAAATATAAAGAGGTATTTAGAGAGTATAAATAAAATACTCCTGAGTTTCAAATACTAAAAAAATACTTCGAAAAAACAAGTTCCTAGTAAAGTGAACATTTTTAATACAACAACTGCAATTTGCATACCCCTAAAACATATTTTTAAAGAACACGAACTAAACGTGATAAACAAACCACAGTATCTTAATTTGGCACGCTTTTGGTAAAATTGTTGCCTGGCCTACGTCAGCCAGAAAAGGACGCGTTTACGAACAAAGATGATTGACATGTATGAAGACCAAAATGCCGGTCACGTTACCAGAATTTTGAGCGGCTACAGAAGCCCAGGAATGCTTTTAGCATTCCGCTCTAAAAATAAATAATAAACCATTGACACTTTCCATAACTACCTCGCCCGATCAACACAGTTTTTATGCTGCAATTATTGTCGGTTTGTTAAGTTATGGCACCAATTCGAGTCACTTTAGCCTGTGCTTCTTCGAGACTTGGCTTTCTAAGCCTCACTAAAACTCAATGTCAAGCGTTTTTCTCTTAGATTGTGCGTTCCGGTAACGCATTTCCGTCATCCCCGTCGATTTGATTAAGGATTAGTTTGTAGTTTCATGGTTCGTGTACAGGGTGTTCATATTTTGTTGCTTTGCAAATTAGTTTTGTCACAATTAGAGTTAGAAAAAGCGAGTGATCCTGCCTCGATTTTTTCGTATAGTTTTCACATATCTTCTTTATTTGAAAACATAGAAGAAAATGTCATATAGTACACATTTTATTTAATAAGAATCTAAAATTAAGATTATTTACTATATAGTTTCCACGTCCCTTTGTTTTTGTGATATAACGTGAAAGTTAAATTTTCTCTTAGGGAAGTCATAGTTGCCTGTAGTGCTATGACCAGATTTTAACCTTTTCAAAAATACGAGTATATTGTTCCATTCTTAATTATTCATCAACGTAGTGGACGTAAAACATTGTAACTATTCATTACATATTTTTTCCATTTATTCAAACAAGAAAGATATTTTAAAATACTATTCACATTTAGTATAGCTGTCTTCCTTCTTTCAACCAGATCGCACACTGTTCTCGATTTTCTTATTCTCAATCTTCTGTTTCATCGTCTTTTCATTGCTTGATCTACCACTACCTGATCTGGAGAGATAGAGCAGGTGAAGCCACAGTGAACTCTTACTATGTGACTCCCTTTATGCACCTGTTATTCTCTACTGTTTCCTTTCTTAAAAATCGATCTCCACTCACGCGGTATATCTTCTCCATGTCCGAACTATATTTAAAAAAAGGGAATCGAGACGTAGCCACAAGTGTTTTTTTAACTGTAGCAGTTACAGCGTCAGCCTTCAATTATAAACACCTTCTATTTATGAAATGTCAGCAAAGTGATTCTGATTACCACTCGTTAGAAGTAGGTTTACAATCTGCCACTTGTGACCATTCTAACGCCTGATTCACTTTTCACAGGCGAGATCGTCACCAAAGATATGCTGGACCGCGAATTTAAACAAGTCTATGATTTGGTGGCCGAAGCACGCGACCAAGGAGCGCCCGCAAGAAGCTCCAGGGTGCCCCTCAAGATTAGAATCTTGGACGTCAACGATAACGCCCCCGAAATCGTAGACCCCCAGGAGGACGTCGTGAGCGTACGCGAAGAACAGCCCCCCAACACAGAGGTTGTCCGCGTCCGAGCCGTGGACGCAGACGAGGGCAACAACTCCTCCGTTACGTACTCCATTCTGAAAAGCAGGGACTCGGATGGCTACGGCATCTTCAGCATCGACCCCATTTCAGGCACAATTCGGACCAAGATGGTGCTGGACCACGAGGAGAAGACCATCTATCGGCTCGCCGTCGCCGCCACCGATAACGGGTATCCAGCAAAACAGACCGTCAGAATGCTGCGGGTTGAAGTTCTGGATCTCAACGACAACAGGCCTACGTTCACAAGCTCGAGTTTGATTTTCAAGGTAGGTAAAATGTTCAAGTCACCTTTTCCAACTAACATTTTGATCGTGAAGGTGCGGGAAGACGTGCAGGTGGGCCACATTGTTGGAACTGTCGCCACCACGGACGCTTCCGACCGCTCCAACATCATCCCCGGAGGCAGCGGAGGCCACATCACTTACACTTTAACCTCGCTCACGACTGACCAAGTCGTCGATGCCTTTGATATAGATCGCAGTATTGGTTCGCTGATAGTGGCGCGAGAGTTGGATAGAGAGCTTCAGTCGGAGTATCGCTTGGAGGTGCGTGCTTTGGACACGAGTGCTGTTAACAACCCCCAAAGCAGCGCAGTCACGGTTCGAGTGGATATAGTGGACGTCAATGACAACGCCCCCCAGTGGGCGCAAGATCCCTTGACGATTTTGGTCGCTGAAGACTCCGAAGTGGGATCTTCCATTTACAACTTCAGTGCCATTGATGCGGATTCGAACGCTAATGGTGAACTAAGATACAGTTTAATGAAATATCAACCAGCTTCGAGCATGTTTAGCATTGACTCCCTAACGGGCACCTTAGTTTTAACAGCGCCGTTAGACTATGAAACTTTATCAGAATATACCATCATAGTAAAAGCTACAGATCAGTGTCTTAATGTAACTGAAAGGTTGAGCACTTCTGTAACTGCCCGGATAATAGTGACCGATGCCAATGATAATGCACCGCGGTTTGTGATTCCTGTATCGTCAAATGTATACATTAGTGATTCCATTAGTCTTGGTGAAGTTGTGACTCGTATAGTTGCTGTGGATAGAGATAATGGTGACAATGGCCGTGTGACTTATGTTATAACAAGTGGCAATGAAGAAAATAAGTTTGCACTTGGTTATGACACGGGAGTGATAACATTAGCCAAGCCACTGTCTTTCACTGACTCGTCAAAGGTGTTTACGTTAAATGTAACTGCTAGTGACCATGGCACACCAACAAGGCAAACTCATATCGTTCTAAAACTGTCAGTGCAAGGATCCAGTGATAATCCACCCAGATTTCTCTACTCTGAATATCAAGCAAAAGTAGCTGAAGATGCTGCTCTGGGAACTTACGTCGCCAAAGTAACAGCCAAGTCAGGTCTTCTCGAAGGAGGTAAGAATTTTTCATATTCTTCATCATGTTTGTACATAACTAATTATTGCTGCAGGTGGAAATCTGACGTACTTCATACCAGCTGGTATAGCTGATGACAGCTTCGCCATCGATGCACTAACAGGTGTAATAACGACAGCAAGTATACTAGACCATGAAATCCAGAGTCATTACCTTGTGCCTATATACGTAACAGATTCTATCAAGAGCGACAATACTACCCCAACAAAGACTCAGTTTGATGTTACTATTGTCTACATTTCGGTTGCTGATGTGAACGATCACTCACCTGAGTTTCGCACTGGGTCTTGCTCCTCGCTCTCCATACCTGAAAATAATGACCTTGCAGTGATACATACCGTTGTTGCCATGGATCTCGATTCAGGCAACAATGGGGAGGTCACGTACAGCATTACAGGTAAGACAGATTTATATAAAACGTTAATAGACAGTTAGACTTTAAAATTGGGGGCCAAAGCCCTTGTGATAGTAAGGAAGTAATGAAGTCATCCTATAAATATGTTAGGCGACTTTTTAATTTTCTAATTTGGTCATACCTCTCGCCTATTAGCATTTTCATTTCCTCCATTTCGTGTTCCTTTGACCAATTCTGGTTACCTGCTTCACTATGAAACATAAAATTTAAAAATATTGGTGGAATAACATCAATTTCTCTGTTTCATTTCAGGCGGAAATGTTGGGAATAAATTCAGTATAGACATGCACACTGGGGAACTAACGGCAAGGTCACTGGATCGCGAGTCTCACTCACGTTTCCACCTTACCATTACTGCTCAAGACCATGGAAATCCCCCGTTGCAAGGATCGTGCAACATAACAGTGCGAGTCGAGGACCAAAACGACAACGACCCAAAATTTGACAATCAAAAATATTCGACGACTATCTTGGAAGATGTGCCTGTTGATACGTCAGTCTTGAAAGTGCACGCTTCCGATGCAGATATTGGAATCAATGCTAAGATTATTTATTCGTTAGCGAATGAAAGCCAGTGGTTATTTCGTATTGATAATAAAACTGGCATTATTACCACGACCGGGTAAGTTAGTAAAAGCTTAAATAAGGCCCAAAATTAATGTCTTTGTTTTAGTCAATTTGATAGGGAGCGTCAAAGTGTCTACAACTTTCTTGTGGTGGCATCGGACAGTGGGAGATACGACGCGAGATCTCAAAAGGTTCCTGTGATAGTGCAAATTGGTGATATTAATGATAACAAACCAATTTTCAACAAGTACCCTTTCAAAGAAAAAGTTGCTGCTTACATTCAGCCCGGCCACACAATCCTTAAAGTAGTGGCTTCCGACGCGGATCAAGGCACAAATTCGGAAATAGTGTACAGCCTTGTTAACGATGGTCTTTCGAACAAGTTCAGAATCAACCCAAACACAGGGATACTAAGTGCAACCCAGAGTCTTGCAAGTGAAAATGGCAAAACAATTTATCTCAATGTGGTGGCAACGGACAAGGGCAATCCGCCACAGAGCTCCACTGGATTAGTAGAGATCAGTGTCGGAGACATACCGGAAAACTACCCAAAATTAAGGTTTCAGAACGACACTTACATGGTGAATTTGCCTGAAAACGCAGAGCAGTTCCGTGACGTGCTAAAGGTATCTGCTGTTAGGACTGACGGACGGCGGCAGAAAATCCTTTACTCCTTTGGGACAGGAAACGAAGTGAATATTTTTGTGATAAATTCTGAAAGTGGTATCATTCAAGTGCGTAACCCCAAGCACTTAGATTATGAACTGCGCAAGGAAATTCGGTTGGTGGTCGAAGCGAGAACTGAAGGAAATCCCAATCTTCATGGTTTTTGTGAAGTGGTAATTAAGTTGGTCGATCAAAATGACAATGCTCCTACTTTCACTCAGCAAGAGTACACGGCGTCAGTATGGGAGGGCAACAGCAAGGGAGCCTTTGTGCTTCAGGTGGTGGCTTTTGATGCAGACGAAGACCGGAATTCCAGAGTTCTGTATCACATTGTTGATGGAAACCATGATAATGCTTTCATGATAGAACCTGCCTTTAGTGGAATTTTGAAAACCAATATTGTCTTAGATCGTGAAATACGGGACACATACAGACTTACAGTTATTGCCACTGATGAAGGGGTTCCACAAATGACGGGAACCACAAGGGTTCGCATTAATATTGTGGATGTAAATGATAACCAGCCAACATTTCCCCCACACAGCATTATCACAGTCAGTGAAGGTAAGAAGGTTCCCTCATTGATCAACCTTTATTATAATAACTTACTTCCAGCTACTGAAATTGGAACGGTACTTACCACTGTGACAGCCAACGATGTAGACACAAACCCTGCTTTAACATACAGCTTCATACCGGAGAGCGACGGTGAAGTTCTGAAGATTTTCAGCATCGACCGGTTCAGTGGAAAGGTGATCTTGAAGAAACCTCTAGATTTTGAAACTCGACAAGAGTATACTCTAAAGATTGCCGCCTCTGATACAGCACACACTGCCCGCACAACGCTAACAATAAAAATTACGGATGTGAATGACAACACGCCCATATTCTCTCAGAACTTCTACCACTCAACCCTGCCAGGTAGTTCTTCTAAATGTTGCCCTAAACTGAGTGCACTAACTTTTATTTTATTTCCAGAGGGAAGCTCGAATAACCTCATTGATATCTTGATGGTAAACGCAACAGATGCAGATTTCGACGACAATGCCAGGGTCAAGTACACTCTCTTTACGCCAATTAGCGGGTTCTTGATTGGGGAAAGCGATGGCATCCTGAGAGTTAACCTCAGCAACGTATCGTCAACGCTTAAGCAAGACTTTCAGATTACACTGGTTGCTACCGATATGGGAAAACCACCACTTCACTCTTCAGCATCCGTGAGGATCAAAGTCAACAGTGGCTCTGGATTTGAACCCCAATTCAATAAGCGTGATTACAGGTATGATACACATACATGTTTTGAACTTGTGCCTCGGCAAAAGATAAATCAGAATTCTTTATTCCATAGGAATTGAGGTTAAGATTATATCGTGTGTTTAAAAAAACTCATTCACAGCATGCCATGATCAAATTGAAGTTTGCCATAACTTGATACCTACCCATCGAAGCAAATGAACTACCATAAGTCAGAGAGAACTGAATTACATCTTGATCTTGAACTATTTTTCTAAAAATATACAAAACACTTAGGGCCGGTTGCAGAAAGCAATGTTAAGTCTGGTGTTAGCTAACATCGCGTCAAAGTGAACAAAATCGCATCAAATTTTGTTTACTAATGTATTAGTTACCATAAGCATTTGAGATTTGATTCGTTTTTGTTCACTTTGACGCGATGTTAGCTAACACCAGACTTAACATTGCTTTCTGCAACCGGCCCTTAGTAATAAAAATAATTTTTAATGACTTTTATGATTAATACACTTGTTGTGTAAATGCCATCTTATTTTCGTTTTTCCTTGATACAAGTAGACTTAATGCAGTGTAAATTTTTGCCTGTCACAGTGACAGACGTTTTCATAAAGAAAATGCGATCTGACATTTACCTACACACTTAACCCTCCAGTACCCGTTCAAAATTCTAAGACATCAGTACCCGCACCGGTCTCGCAGTCCGACACCCCTCTTCCACCTCCATAAAAATAATAAGATATCTTATGGCATTAGTTTCTTGTTCACTAACGTTTTCCTAATCAGATATTTCCTGTTCAGTGTCACTGTCCATTTCCCTAGTTTCCAATAAATTATCTTCGTCAGACGATGGCACATCTTCATAAAACGCGTTGTCGACATCCTCCTCCGCTATTATATCTCGCATCGTCTGTCCTAGTCGCGCCTGTTCTTTCTCATAAAATCTGCCATGACTATAATAATGTTTTAGTATGACAGTGTTACTAAAAATGCAAAAAGTACTTCC
The DNA here is from genome assembly GCA_940337035.1 of Agriotes lineatus. NCBI lineage: Eukaryota > Metazoa > Arthropoda > Insecta > Coleoptera > Elateridae > Agriotes > Agriotes lineatus. The sequence goes on along the minus strand of OW679197.1, from coordinate 57,790,655 downwards.
TTCTCCTCACATTGGTCGTATATCAAAGATAAAAATAAAAACAACTCGGGTACCCGCTTCGGTCTCTGAAACCGAAATTATAAATAACTTTTAAACCACTGCACGCACGAACTCAAAACTGCATACGGATCTTCAATGGCAATATATAGGAAGGTAGTGAAATGGGCGGTAAACTAACGCTAGCACATTAAGTAATATAATGCATCATATGTTTGCTCGGTCTCACAGACCGTAAACGGGTACTGAAGGGTTAAGTTAAAACATGACTAGATTTTCTAACGATAGTAACTCAGTCAGAATTTGCATGGATACCAAAGATTATTTTATGTTTCAGTAGACATACTTAAAAACATATTATCTGATTTCAGTACCTATTTGATGTCAAATAGCCATGAAATAGTAATAAATGAACTCTGAGGTTAGAATTGCAGTAACTGAATCAAAATTTTGCTTTGCAGAATACAAATACCCGAGGATACACTCAAAGGCACAGTTGTTCTACACCTGGCGGGTACCAGCTACAACCAAAACCTTTACATCACCGAAGGAAACGACGATGGAGCCTTTGAAATCATCAACCCAGCTGGAGCCCTTATGGTAGTCAAACAGTTGGACCGAGAAGTGCAGGCATCGTACAACTTGAAACTGAACACCGCTGCCCACTCGAGAGCAAACAACACTGCAATTGATATATTCATAAGAATAGACGACATAAACGACAACGCCCCTGTGTTCAAACAGAGCGACTTCGAGATTAGCATCAGCGAAGGCACGCCAGTTGGTGCGAGCATAATGCAGTTCCTCGCAGTAGACGCAGACCTGCCAGGATCCCCCAATTCAGAAATTGCGTACGACATTACTTCTGGCAACGACAACCACTTGTTTGAGCTGGAGGAAACGACTGGAATTTTGAGAATTAATCGCACTTTAGATTACGATCACGGCGTTACCGAGCACAATTTTGTGATCAGGGCTTGTGACTCTGCACCGACTCCAATTTGCACTTTAAACAGCTTTCACGTCACGCTAGAAGATGAGAATGACAATGTGCCACGATTCCCGGTGCCGGAATATCTTGAATTTATTGGGGAAAACGAGCCTGTGGGAACTGCTATATTCACGGCACATGCTACGGATCTAGATAAAGGTGTGTTCGGGTCCCTGAATTACTCTATTATCAGTGTGGTGTCCAACAGCAATTTCCCCGTGCCCGAAGAGGCTTGGAAACTGTTCCATGTCGACTCCAATACTGGGCTGGTAACAACTAATGTGGCCTTCGATTATGAGCAGAAGAGCCGGTACATGTTCACGTTGAAAGCCAACGATGTCGGGGGAAAGTCAGCTACGGTTAAGGTGCGGATTGAAATTGAAAGCCGGGATGAATTTCATCCCCAGTTTACTGAACGAACTTATCGGTTTGTTTTGGCAACGCCACCATCGGGAAGTCTACCTGTGGGCTACATAGTTGGGCACGTGACGGCCACTGATAGGGATAAAGGCCCCGACGGGCGTGTCATTTATCAACTGACGACTCAGCATCAATATTTTAGAGTGAATCGAACAACGGGTGCAATCCTCATTAAGAAAAAGTTCAATAATGCCGAAGCCTTAGACGCTGGCAAAGACATCAGCTTAGTGGTGACGGCAAGCTCTGGCAGACAGGGGTCTCTGACGAACATGACTGTTGTGGAAGTCACTTTAGATCCTCTAGGAGATCCTGGCACTAATTTAGCTGTTAACAAAGAAAACAACACGACCGTAGCTGCGGCAAACGGTGGAATCGCCGATTGGGCTTTGGGGCTTCTCATAGCTTTCCTGTTGCTATTGATAACATTTGGTGCAGTATTCGTGTTCCTCCATATGAGAAACAAACGCAACAAGAAGGTGAACAAGCCTAATTTAGGCAATGAGACCGTTTCGACTTCGAACAACTATGTGGATCCAAGTGCGTTTGATACGATTCCAATCAGGGGTGGCGTTGTTTCTGGAAGCAACAACAACCAGTTTGCGCCCCCCAAATATGACGAGATTCCGCCTTACGGCCCTGGGCATGCTGCAAGTTCGAACTCAGGTGCAGCAACAACGTCTGAGTTGTCCGGGTCGGAGCAGTCGGGGTCGAGTGGAAGAGGCTCTGCAGAAGATGGCGAAGATGGAGAAGACGAAGAGATTAGAATGATAAATGAAGGGCCCCTGCAGAGAGACTCAGGTATTCATCGCCAGAACGAAGACGACGACAACTTATCAGATGTGTCAGTCCGTAACACACAGGAATACTTAGCGCGTTTGGGAATTGTAAATAATAACAGCACCGGTGTTCCCCAGACTGCTCCCAGGATGTGTGGCGATCCCCGGACGAGCAGCAACAAGGACACGATGCACCATCACCAAAGTGTGCCACTCGATGGTCTCCATATGTTCGAGGAGCACAGCAATGCCGAAAACGATATTACTAATTTAATTTATGCCAAGTTGAACGATGTGACTGGTAGTGACCGAGCAAGCTCAACAGGTGAAGGGGGTACCGTGGCCACGACAAACTTAGGTGGCACCATAGACCATGTTATGGCAATTGGCGGCTACGGCGATGTCCCGACCGTCACACACCAGCCATCCATGAATGGGTCCTTAAGTTCCATAGTACACAGCGAGGAAGAGCTGGCGGGTAGCTACAACTGGGACTACCTGCTAGACTGGGGGCCACAGTATCAGCCCTTAGCCCATGTTTTTTCAGAGATTGCAAGACTGAAGGATGATACCGCATCCGTACAAAGTGCCACGAGTGGAAACTCAAGTATTAAGAGTAAAAACTCGGTTGCACCCGCTAAAAATGTGCCTCCCCCGTTGATCACGAGCGTTGCGCCCAGATCGATAGCAATGCCTGTGCTAAACGCAAGGGGAGGTTCTAGTCATCACATTGCCAGCAGTCACAGTCAGGTTCACATGCTCCCTAGGTCGCCCATCAACCACGACGCTTCTGGTGCTACATTCACAACGTCCACAGCAATGTCGCCTAGTTTTTCCCCGTCGTTATCACCGTTAGCAACAAAATCGCCGTCCATATCGCCACTTGTCACGCCTGGGGTGCCCACTGCGCACCACGTAGTGTCGAGGCAGCCCCCACAGAGTAGGGGCAAAACTGTAGTGGACGCCGAACTTAGAATATGAAGTGAATCTGAGAACAAAGTGATCTGGCTGTGTAAACTCATTCTAAAAGAATTAAAATGTTCAGGTACTTACGGACTATTAAAGTTAGTGTTTGTAAATAATTGTAAAACAGTTGCTCATTAGTTACTAAGTAGTTAATTTGTCTGCCATTCTTAGCCCTAAGACTGTAACCTGTAACAGAAGGAGACGTAAGAGAATTTTGTAAAAATATTTATAGTATTTAACTGTGTTGTGTATATGTATAAATACTCATTTTGAAAAAACAATTTCATGTAAATTATTGAACTGTTAACCACATCTTTGTTGTACGTACGGATTGAAGAGAATCCAATACTTGGATTAAATATATTTTGTATTGTAAAATCAATGCATTTTTGTACAAAAATATAAATATATGAAATAAAAAATTGAAAATCAAATATTGTTTTATTTATATTTTTAAAGCAAGAAAATATTTACAGCCGTATTCATAGTCGTTCGCCGGCGAGTCGCCGGAGTTTCGTTATGAATAGTATGTTGGCGGCACTGTACGTCTATGTCAAATTTGAGGTTATCAGGTTAGGTATTCCGTCAGTTTTGACAGAAATTGACACAAAATCTAACCTGCTAACCTCGAATTTGACATAGACGTACAGTGCCGCCAACATACTATTCATAACGAAACTCCGGCGAGTCGCCGGCGAACCGCTGGCGAACGACTATGAATACGGCTGTTAGTGTATGGAAACCAAATAAGTTAAATATTAATCAGGGCATTTTCTATATTATATGTACAGTATCTAAACTTTCTTCTATACTACATTTTTTTAATGCCACGAACAAAGTTATGCAACCCATTATTCAATTATACTAGTCAACTAGATAATATTCTCTTAAATTTAATTGTATGCATCAAGGATTCCAATATATAGTTCATTTTTTTGTTATAATACCTGTCAAACTGTTGTAAGGTTGGCAAAATTGACAGTGAATTTTGGTGGATGATGTTTTGGGCCCTGTTAGAGTCCCTGTATATAGTTATATAAGAGTCGGGCAAACACAAATGTCAGCGGCCATTAGTGTTCCAAAAATAAATGATAGCGTTCAAGGCCGGAGTTGTTTTCCTTAGTATGTGTCACTTTTATGAATTTAATTACTTGTCAGTTTGACATTGTCAATAAATGGTAAATGTAAAGCATTTACGAAAACTGCACTGGTAGGTATCTACCGTTGATCGATTGCTGGTCAGCTGATTTTGCGGTATATGGATCGGATTGAATAATTTACGAGCGCTTTTTTGGTGGTGTAGTAACCATATAACCTCTAAAAACTTGTCTTTTCGTTGTCGAATAGAACAATAATTTCAATAATATTAATAATTCAGACGCTAAAGCGTACAAAGCACCAGCCTCTACTCCGCTCGATAAAGAGAGGTTGCGAATAATACAAATATAATAATTACTATATTACAAGAGAAGAGGACAAGTTCTATAATTTTAATTTCCATATTAAATAAACAATGATACAGCTGTATGAAAAGTAAAACATTCATATAGTTACAGTTTTTTATATAACGCTCTAACTTTCTTCAGTGCCTCGATTAATTCCTGTAATAGCTCATCTTTCACTATGAAACTGCTCGTCCTTTATGGCAATTCTTTTACCCATTCTGATTCTTACATCTTCTTTTGGAGGAATATTTCCAATACATAAGTACGCGTGTTATATTCGGAGCTTTAGCAAAAATATCCTCAAAGAGCAAAAAACTAGCCAATTACTTTTGTCTACGAATTTTCACGGTATGCCGAAATGTGTCACTTCAGTGGATATTGGATCAGTTTGAATGCCGATTCTTGTATCGCAGTTTTTGACCACATCAATTTTTGACGAATAACCTAGAATGAGATTGGAATATTGAATTAGAACAGGCCCCGTGGTCTAATACGTGAAGTGACGATGATTATTTAAACTTCCATTACAAACGTTGAAACTTACATTGTGAATAAATAAAGTAATGGAGCCTTTCCCATTGAATTTTATCAAAATGTACCTACTTCGCATATTCTGGAACCGTCGATCGGTGGTGTTTCAGTTTGCGTTGCAGTTTTTGGGAGAGATTTTAAGATAAACTCTTGCTCTCAGCGATTTTTACACCCAAATACGCAACAACCTGTCATCTTGCTTAATAGTTTGACAATCAAGTTTTTAACAGTACGTCATTTAATTGTCATTGTCATAGCCATCGTTCAAATTTTTATTTTAGATTGCTACTGCGCATGCTCAGTGGATCGTAGCCAATCAAAAATTGAACCGCGTTTGCCCGACTCTTATCTTACTATATACAGGGACTCTAGGCCCTGTCTACCCGTCGCGCTGACAATTTAAAAATTAATTATTTTAGATTACCTTGGTCTCCTTCAGTTTCTGCCTTCGTTCCTAATGTTCTTCTTTTCAAGACATTTACCATTTTATATTCTGTTAAAATCATTTAAATTTGTTTATTGTTACTGACCTACCTATTTATTTTCATAATAGTGATTTGTCATTCTGTCTTTGACAGCTACTTACGATACCTAACCTCACAGTCTGATTAATGAAATTTATTACAAGAAACCAGAGGTAACAACATCAATTGTGTAGGGACCCCAACAAATACCAATAGAAACACTAAAGCTTTGACACTGACAGGTAGTATAGAAAAAAAAACTGTATAGTCTATTTACTTGACATCTGCACTGTCAAACTGACATTATGTTGGCACCACTGCTATTTTTTACATTTTAACAATTAAATTACTGTACAGTCTAATCAAAAACACATTATTTTTGAGGTATAGTCAAGACATTTTTTTTTTAATTTGACACTGACACCCGTATTCATAGTCGTTCGCCAGCGGATCGCTGGCGACTCGCCAGAGTTTTGTTACGAATGGTATGGTGGCGGCACTGTACGTCTATGCCAAATTCGAGGTTAGCAGGTTAGATTTTGTGTCAGTTTCTGTCAAAACTGACGGAAAACCTAACCTGATAACCTCGAATTTGACATAGACGTACAGTGCCGCCAACATACTATTCGTAACGAAACTCCGGCGAGTCACCGGCAATCCGCTGGCGAACGACTATGCATACGGGCGTGACAGTGCAGATGTCAAGTAAATGGACTATAGGTTCAGCTTAACAGTGTCAACTTATCATTTATTTTCGTACCTCAAATTTGAGAGAAGACGTCTATAAGCAAAAGTAAATGTTGCAATAGTCATAAAACATAGGTTCGTTTTACTTTATTACTTTAAATAAAATAAACATTAAACAAATCTATGACATTAATTAAACTGTCACATAAAATAACCTAACTTTATAACAGATATTTTCCATGACTTCGTTGATTGCATTGTTCTAAAGATAAAATGATTGAATCTAGCTTTCATTGGAAATAGTATTGTGGTTTGCACAATTTTATACACGGCATTAAAAAATTAACTGTAGTAAATAGTAATTTAAGATACAAGTGCGTAAAGCTACTCTTTAGGCACGAGTGGGGTAGAGTTAAAACGCGAGTGAGCGAGCGTTTTAAGCCCCGCGAGTGACTAAAGATGCTTTACGCATGTGTATCGTACAATATTTTATCTACGATAAAATCTAGAAAACACGGTAAATATAAAAAAAAATTAAATGTAAATTAGGATTACCAGCAACCGGTCGTAATTTTGGGTGTTTTAAAAATTTTAAAACACGTTGCTACTCACAACGTGCCTAATGAAATCTTTTAAATACGTTACTACTGACGACGTAAACTAATGAAAACATGTTATTAAACAGTCGTTTTACAAACTTAAAACTGCCAACTAAAAGGCAATTTTACACACTATCGTAGATAAAATATGTTCAAAGGTCAGCCTAATTAAAAACATGAATACTAAATTTTACAAAATTAACACTAGAGAATCCAATCTAGCTTCATGATGCTCAAACATCCACAAGTAAATATGACTATACTCGGGCCGCCGAACAGATAGAGTGGAGCAGGCAACCCAAATAACATATTATAAAGATCACTTGATAATATTTTAATTATAATTACTCAAAAGGATCGGAGATGCCGACCCTTATAATTAGAACTAATTTCAATAATTGTCATTAAATAACTTTTTGAGGTTATGATGCAAATAGAAATGTCGACCAACTTAAAAGTCAAGCCTGACATTTGCGCACTTGTAATTGAAAATGTTTAAGCCTGTGGCCTGGCTCTTCCTAAATCTCATTATTGGCTTCGGCGTCGAAACCAAAACACGTTGCCCGTGATATGGTTAAGTTTGTAGCGTTTTTTCTTTGGAGTTCCTTTATTCAACCATTTACAAGGACTAAATTGTGCATCTCTACTGCTGTTTTCACAGTTACATACAAGTATAAAATATTGACTTGTAAAGTAGTCTCTTAAGGAACTTTTAATTATTCATAGAGCTGCCTGCATTATGGGTAACCGTAAGAAACTAATTCGTAGTCAAGAACGTGAAAGAATCTATAGCGACTATTGCAATTTTACTCAGTCGTTTTGCAAGAATGGGTGACTAAAGCAACCGATGTTGGCTTAAATACAGTTAAGCAAATTGTTAAAGGAGCCTAACAAAGTGGCGGAAAAAAATTTACTTCTCCAAGAAAACAAATTACTAAACTTACCCCAGGTCATCTCTCGATCAATATAAAGAAGAAGTAATCCCAAGTGTGATCTATAATTTTGCCATAAAAAGAGACCTACAATGAAAGCTGTATTCGAAGTCGAATAAAATGAAGGGGGGTGTTAATTTCACTGAGAAATTACATTCCTTTAGGCGATTGGTACATAAAATGGGTTTTCAATAGAGAAAATGTCCTTTCACATAGCCTGAGTTGATTTTAATCTTTTTTGTTTAAAGACCAGGTTTCTGGACCATACCTTATTGTTGGCTTTATAATTGTAAAGTATATTTTCAGTTTTGTTGACCTTCTTAAGTACTTATTTCTTTTTAAAAATATGTTTGTAAGCGTAGCTTGTTTTTAATCCCTGTTTGATCCGTTTTGCTACTTCTATTGTTATATCATTATTTTTGGCTATTTCTGACCCTAGATAATTAAAGCTGTTGACTTTGTTCAAATTTATGTGTTGAAACTACTAATATTTTGATCTGCCAAGCTGCATATATTTTGTTTTTTTCTCGTTAATTAGTAATCCGTATTTCATCAAAATATTTTCTAATTTTAGGACTTCTTCTATAGTCTATTTTTTTGCTTTATGATTCAGAGCAGGCTTTGCATTTATATTATTTTAGCAGTGTACAACAGCTTAGTTACAAAATATAACTAATGTCAAAATCCAGGTCGCCGGGATTGTCAAGTTGACACTTCAGCAAATCTTAATAAAATGCCACGAAAAAGCAGTATTAGGTAATAGTAAAACCAAAGAGGCTATAAAACGCCGTTCTACTAATATAAAAGATATCAATGGTAACTTAAGTAAAACAGCCATCATTGGAAGAATTGGTCAAATCTTCGATGTAAGTATTAAGAATTAAACAGATATAACATTTCTAACAATTTCTTATAATGCTAGATTTCGAATGCAACACAGAAATCGAAACGAAGCAAAATCACAACTCCAGCAATAACCGAATGATAATATGAATAAAGAAAAGGAATTTCTAACTTGGGACGAACAGAGTTTCAGGGAAGATATTAAGAAGAAAATTTGGAATTTTTTACTTTCGATAATTTATTGCTGTGTGCAAGGGAGGAACTGAATTATACTGGGAGTCGTTTTAAATTATACTACACATTAACAAATATGGGATATAAATACAAAATTGTGAATGGAAGAAAATTGTCTGGGAAGAGTCATATCATTTCGGCGGATTGCCTTTTAAAGGAAATATTTACAATTTCTAAATTATAGTGAAAAATGTATATTCATGTTTTTGGATGAAACTTTACCAGGATGTGACTTGCTGTTGGACTCTGACAATAATGACAGGGGCTATCATAGGTGTATCAATGGTGACATTTCTAGGCAATGTTGAAAAACAGCTAATCCCTGCTTTGGTCAAATTGAATGGAAAATGTGTGTTAATTATGGATAATGCACCATATAATTCGGTTCTTATCGATAAACCACCCAATTTCTCGTCCAATAAACTACAAATACAAGAATGGTTAATTATAAGTGACGTACAATTTGATGACAAAACAATAAAGCGACAATTATGGGAGTTTAATTTTACTTTACATATTGACCAAAAGCAATACTAATCGACAAAAAACGACATGGGCATGAAGTTCTTAGATTACCTCCATACCACTGTCAATATAATCCAATTGAATTGGCATGGAGTTTATGTAAGAACTATTATAATAAGGACATAAATTCTCAGCCTCCCTCAAAAGACATAATTGCCAATTTATGGCTTAAATCTCTATCACTGTGTACAGCAAACATATGGAAAAAAACGTTGAACACTGTGAACTACTAATATAAAGTGACTGGGCAAAGCACATTGTTAAATTGGTGTGGATGATTTACCTCCTGTTATTATTAGGTTGGAAGAATCTGATACAGAATCGGAAGACGAGTTGTATTCCTCTTCTGAATCAGATTCTGGATGATTATCCTGAAGTGTATCCATCTAAATTCTGGTAAATTATATCTCTGAAAATAGTTCTACCAGAGTATTTTGTATTATCTCTTTATTTTGAAATGCCTATTATATGTGTAGCATAAATAATAACTTGTACAACACAGTTCTACAAACAAAAATCACCAGCAAATTATTAATAATATATTTATTTTTACATTAGTACATAAAAGATAGATGTCTAGAAATTTTATGACGTTTCTGTACAGTTAGATATCAATCACCCTTAAATAAACGTACTTAAAATATAGCAATACCTTATTTAATGTCAATGGTTCAGTAATTTTAGCTCTTATTAAGTATAATAGTGCTTATAAGTTAACACATTGACAATTCTAATGGTTTTTGACATAACTAGTGTTTTTTCCTTTGTCACTAACTATCTACACTGTTACAAAAATGCAAATGCAAAGCCTGCTCTGAATCATAAAGCAAAAAAACAGACTATACTAGCATTGTTTTTGATCTACTTGTAATTACTGTGTCATGTGCGTAAGCTGTTAATTGTAATGATTTGGTTTTAATTGTTCCTACAAGTTTCAATCTTCTTACTGCTGCTTCTAGCGTTATATTAAAAAGTAATGGGGATAACTTATCTCCCTGTCTTACTCCATTTGTTACCCTTATATCGTCGGTGATTCCTGCCGGTGTTACTATTTTTACATAGTTATGTTTCAATGTCATTGCTGCTAAATTGATCAGCTTCTTGGAGACTTCCAGTTCTTGCATTGCTTGGATCACGTTTGAACGACTGATTCTATCAAATGCCTGTTTGAAATCTATAAATAGATTATGTAAATTTATGTTAAATTATTCTCCTTAGCATAGAATTTCGGCTTAGACCGCGTAGTATTTGTATATGAACACCCAGCATTTTCTGGCTTAATGTGCCTTGCACCTTGTGAAGTCGAGCAAAAACCCGCGCGATGGTCATGCTCTTTGGTGGCTCGTGTTGTTTGAGTATCTTGAGAACGAGGATACTTAGGCAGATTTGGCCGTTTTGCTGTTTGTGCATCCATATTCACTAACGTTTCGCAAGACCTTGCAGCTTGCATCATCAGAGTGAAAGTCGCACTGTTAAATGTTAAATTCCCAACTCCTTTCAGCTATTTGTCTCATTGTATGTATAGCGTCAATTGTACTGTGCTTAGCCCTGAATCCGTGTTGATATTCTCCTATTTTATTGTCAGTCATCTTTTTATATGGTTGTGTATTAAGCTTGTCATGATTTTGTATACTACGTTTAAAAGTGTTATGTCCCTATAATTTACACATTAATCTCTCCTGCCTTCTTTAAATAGAGAAATGATTGTCCCATTTTTCCAATCTTTCAACATTTTTTCTTCTTTCCATATCTGTTTACATAAATCATACACTTTTTCGATAATCTTTCTTCCACCATATTTTAACATTTCATTTATTGTGTCGTCCGGCCCGGCTGCTTTCCCGTCCTTTAGTTGCTTAATTATTTTTTCCACTTCTTCGTATTTTATTTCCTCTTTTTCCCACACATCTTCAGCTTATTGTAGTGATGTTATCTATTCGTCAGTGTTGCTCAAAAGCTCCCCATAGTGTTTCTTATATGGCTTTTTTATTTCGTTTTCATTTGGTATTTTGTATGTTTTTCCACTATTTGCATCCATTATTCTACCTTTCTCCAGTATCTTTCCATTTTTAGTTCTTTATAAAATTTTCTTGATTTCTTTAAGTTATTGTAGCTTTCCAGTTCTTTTATTTTATTTTCCCACCATTTCTGCTTCTTCCTCCGGCAGAGTTTTTCAGCTATGTTCCTATTCTGTAAGTATTCTTGTTTGTCGATCTCCTGTCTAGAATTTTGCCATTTCTTTCACGCTTCGTTTTTCTTTGCAGTCCCCATCAAACCACTCTTTTTGTTTAATTGTCTTATGTCCTTCGGCTATTTTTATAGTTAATTTTGTTGCATCTAGTATTCCTGTTTTTATTAAATACCATAAGCCTTCTACTTCTTTCTGTGCAATGCTCTTATCTAGGTTTTTTAATACTGCTTGCTTGTATTTGTTGCAAGTTTTTATTTCTTTAAATCCTTCTCTGGTAATTCCTGTATTACTTTATGCAGCGTTGCATAAAAGTCTTCCTTTATTTGGTCTTCTGCACCCTCTGTAGGCGCGTAGCAGTTTATGAAGATTATATTCAAAAATCTACCTTCTATCAGTAGTATAGATATTCTATCATTTATACCTTGGCTAAAAGTTAAGCTTTTTCTTATTTCTTTAGATACTATAAATCCTGTTCCCCTTTGTCCTTTAATTGTGTTCCCACTATACAGGGTGTCCCAAAAAGAATGGGACACCAATTAGTCATAGATTCCTTACGTTATAATAAATCGATTAAGCCTAATATACCTTAGTACGAAGTCCCTTGAAGTTCAATTTTGTATTTTTTATTTTTTTTGTTAATTTCCACGAATGTAGAGATATCGATTTGAATTTTGGTAAACATGCGCACTATTATGTACTACACTGATATTTTTTTTTTTCATAAATTAGACTCAACTGCAAAAGGTACTTTACCTATCCTTCAAAACTTTTTTTAACTATAACTTCGTTATCTGTAATTTTTTTTTAAATTTTAGGTTATTATCTGAAAGAGAATTAAAAAGCACAAAAATGATGTACTCTTAGTTCTTAAGCCTAAAAGCAACCGTTTACCTTAAAATGCTCATCAAAGGGTTTTGGTTGTCATTAATGCAATTATCAAGTAGCATGATCATAGGGAAAATCCACTGATGATGATGGTTACAAATTTAAAAAAAAAATTAATTAAACTTGTTCAAAAGTCTTTTTGTCATAACGGTTTCTTAAGAATTGCACACAACACATACAAAGTTGATTTGATTAGATTTGCTAATTTTTAGTATTTAAGTAAATTTCATGAATGGATTTTTTCTTTTTGTTAAAATTTGATTGTAATGAAATAATTAATAAATTTGTTTTGGTTCAGCATTAAAATACATTTTTGTTTTTTATTTTTTACATGATATAACAAATTTTTTTCAGTATTCAACTGATTTCTTAAATACACTCATTACTAACACATTCAATTTGATAATAAACGCGAAGAAAAGGTGCCGAAGTATTCTTTGAAAGCACCGAAGGTACGTATCACTAGTTTTTATAACAATAGACTGATTAATAACATTGAACTGTGAAGCGGAATGAAGTGCGTATTGACAATTTTTATGATAAATAACTGGTTCATAACATTTCATTGTACTAGCGAAACGGTGTGATGCCGAGTGTCAAAGTTTCTTGGAAAGCACCGAAGGGCGCTTTTCTGGAGGGGGGAACGTATATTTGTGTATTTTAATTCTCTTTCAAATAATAACCTAAAATTTTAAAGAATGTTACAGATAACAAAGTTAAAGCTAAAAAAAGTTTTGAAAGATAGATAAAGTGACCCTTACAGTCAAGCCTAGTTTATGAAATTTTTTCTATTAGTGCAGTACATAATAGTAAGCATATTTACCAAAATTCCAATTGATATATCTACATTCGTGAAAATTAACAAAAAAATTAAAAATTGAACTTCAAGGCCCTATAACTTCTTACTGAAGGGACTTTGTACTGAGGTAATTAGGTTTAATCGATTTATTATAACGTAAGGAATCTATGACTAATCGGTGTCCCATTATTTTTGGGACACCCTGTATATAAATGTAAATTCCCGTTTGTCTATGTTTCCTTCCCCAGCCCATCTCATTTCTTGTATGGCCAGGACATCAATTTTGTATGTTTTTGTTACCTATTTGCATTATTTCCATCAGCTTCCCTACTTTTAAAAGTTTTTGAATATTCCAGGTTGCAGCCCTGATCTGTTTCTTGTTTCTTTAATACCTTTTGTTTTATCATTTTCCTTGTTAATAGTAGAGGTCGTCGTCATTGCAGGTTTCTGTATCATTTCTAGTTGCTATTTGTTTTGCAACTGGTGGTTTTCTTCCACCTGGTGAGTATTTCCATCAGTTTTGTTTTTAATTGGTGCTAAAAGGGTTTGCACCATATTTTGTATGGGCTTTGATGTATTAAATATTTTAGTAGTATTTGCTATTTTATTTTTATCTTTATCTGGGGTGTGTCCTCCTGATCGGTCTCGTTTCTTTGATTTTCCTTTATTTATCTCCTTATTGCTGAAGATCCTTCTCCATTTGAGTTAAAATTTCCTTCTCTTCCTTCATTATAGTCTTGTTCATCTTTTCTCTCATCTCCTTCTTCCTCGCTACTTGTTTCTTCATCAGTTGGCACGTTTTCCTCTTTATTTATTATGTTGCCATTGACTATTAATTTATCATATTTAAAAATAGCATATTTCCCATTTTTCTTGCCTCTATTAATTTAGGTTTAAGCGCTTTCCTTTCTTCCACTACCTCCTTTGGAAGGTCTTCCTCAATTCACACATTTGTGTTCAATTTTTTCTTATTTACCATTATCGTTAATTTTGCTCTGTAAATAGTCAAACCCACCACAATTGGGGCTTTGCTATCTTTCATGTTTTATCTTCCTGATAAAGTCTAAGTCTTGTACTGAGACTGATGCTGACACATTTCTTAAGAGTTCTAACATTTTTAACTCTAAGTCGAAGTAAGATTTTTGGTCTGCGGTTTTTAATTCGAATATAACTATATTTTTTCTTGGTAAAGATCGCATAAAGCACCAGCCTCTACACCGCAAGGTGAAATGAGAATATCGATTATATAAACATACATACACAAAGATCTTTCTAAGTCTTGAATTTGCTTTTTATATTCCCTTAAACATTTGTTTGTTTGATTTATAAACATTGACAATAGTGCTAATTTTTCTTCAATTTTTTTGTTTGTATTTATAAACTGCTTGTTCATGTTGGTTGTTAAGTTTTCTATAATTTCTTGAATTTTTTGCTTTTCCGCCATTTTGTATTACTTGCTTAATAAATCTTAGTTTGGAGTTAATTATATGGTTTACGATATCATGGAAAATTAATATAAAACAGAAAAACATGTTTAATTAATATACTGATGGGCCCACAATCAAATACCATATAATCGAATACGTCTATCCTTCAGATGGTTATGAAATTTATGTTGGCAGTGATGAGTAAAGATAAAATCAAGAAGACTGTATTAATGAGAAATAACTGGCGTGACGAAACGGACCGCTAAAAGTTAACTAATATGGCGCTCGTCCTGTAATAATAATCCATTCACAAAACTGGTGAACTGTCAATGTCAAATATTTGCTGAGTGTAACTGGAAATTACAGTTTTTACAGACCATGTTTTAACAATTAATAACACACTTGAAATACACTCCATTTGATTAACAATTGTAAACTGACTTTTAACCGCGATTACAGGTTAATTTAGCTCGCTTCCAACTCTCGAACGGCAGCGAAAACGGACGAAAATGGCCACACGTACAGTGACTATTATATACAAGACAGTGTGGCCATTGGGATGTCTTCGTCGCTATTGGTCGACTCGCATATCCGCCATTAACAGGTAAAATATTTAGTCACTTCTAAGTTGTTTCCGCGGGTAGCGAGTAGATACTCCTCCAAGAAGCGACCCTGCCCACGCGAGCCTTGATTTTTTCCTTTTTCCCCCTCCCCGAAACAATGGAAGAAATCAAGTCCTAACCTTAATCTCCCCACCCCCAATACATTCTCACCCCTATCCCTCTATCCAACTCGCCAACCCGTCTAGGCAGCGTGGCGTTTTAAGGCTAAACCAACCCCAAAATAATCCTTATGAAAATGTCGAATTTCCAAAAATTTAGACCCCAAGCAGGTCGGACAAAATGTTCGGAATTCTGCACTACTAAGGTAGTCTGCCCCGCGGAGTCTGGGGGGGGGGGGGGGGGCAAAAATTCGTCAAGAAAAATCTCACAGAAGAAGACCAAACAAAACGTAAAACTATTTATCGGGACATACAACGTAAGAACCTTGAGTACTACAGACAGAATACTAGAATTAGAGGAAGAAGTAAAACACATCAAATGGAATGTGATTGGCATAGCGGAGCTGAGAAGAAAAGGAGAAAATGCAATAAAACTCCAGTCAGGCAACACACTGTATCACAATGGATGTGAAGAGAACGGCACTGGAGGAGTCGGATTTATTGTCTCCGGTAAAACAAAAGATATGGTAAAGAAATACAAAACGATGACAAACAGAATAGCCTACATAATAATAGAGATAAACCCTAAAATATCAATACAAATAATACAAATATACGCTCCCACCAAGTCGTACGAAGATAACGAAGTAGAAGGATTCTACGAAGATGTCTCCATGACAATAAAGGACTGCAAAACAAAATACAAAATGATCATCGGAGACTTCAATGCAAAGCTGGGCCAAAAACAAGAAGAAGGAGAAGACAAGGTGGGAAATTTTGGGCTGGGAACCAGAAATAATAGGGGAGAGACACTATATAACTTCCTAGAAAGTGAAAAACTGTATGCAATGAATACCTTCTTTCAGAGGAAGCCCCAAAACAAGTGGACTTGGATTAGCCCAAACGGACAAGTCAAAAATGAGATCGACTATATACTAACAAGTAGCAAGGAAATAATAAAGGATGTAAGTGTCCTTAACAATTGCACTGTAGGAAGTGATCATAGATTGGTTAGGGCAAAGCTCAGCCTGAACACAAAACTAACAAGAACAAAAAGAGAGGGAAAACAGAAATTCGATTCGGATAAAATAAAAGAAAATATAAATAAACATATATCAAAGCGAAATTAAAAAACAGATAGAAGATAAGAACTTAGAAAACATGTGAGTAAACGAAATAAATAAAATACTAACATCAACAATAATAAAAGCAGCACAAACATCATACACTCAAGGAAGGAAATCAACAGAGCCCTTATCGGCTACTATTAAACAAATGTTAAAGAAAAGAAGAGAAATGACCCAACAAGGAAAACAAAAAACTGTTGAATACGTTGAACTAAACAAATTAATAAGAAGATCGATAAAAGAAAACAGGTTAAAAAAGCAAAACGAAATAATACAAGAGACAATAGAAAAGAACAAACATATGAAGGTGCTACGACCCAAACTAGGAAAAACACGAATTCTAGCTCTAAAAGATAAGGAAGGAAAAGAGTTAAGACATACAAAGGAAATAGAGGAAATAATTAAAGAATACTATAGCAAATTATACGAGTCAAAACGAAATCCCACGCATCAAACGAAACAAATGTTAAAGAATAAAATCCTAAATGTAAACTCGGAAGACATACCAGAAATCGAAGAAGAAGAAATAACTAGTGCAATAACAGAAATGAAAAATAACAAATCACCCGGAAGAGACGACATGACAAAAGAATTACTGAGAGACGGGGGAGTAGAAGTAATAAAGATATTAAAAACATTATACAGCAAATGCCTAGAAACAGGTACAATACCAAACGAGTGGAAAGAGGCAAATACAATATTACTATTCAAGAAAGGTGACAAGTAAAACCTTGAAAATTATAGGCCAATCACACTCCTATCACACAGTTATAAAATCTTCACGAGAATCATTCTAAAACGAATTAATAACAAATTAGAATCCTTCCTTACGTATGAACAAGCAGGGTTTAGAAAGAACTTTAGCACCGCAGACCACTTATTAACTGTCAAACTGCTAATAGAGAAAGCGAATGAATACCACCTGCCTCTGTTCATCGCGCTAATAGACTACCAGAAGGCGTTTGACACCATTGAAGAATGGGCAATTCAAAAAGCACTATGGAATGCAAGAATAGATCACAGATACATGACACTGATCCACAATATTTATCAGGATGCAACAACCAACATCGAAATACAAGAACAGCAAGTAGAAAATATCGCTATAAATAGAGGAGTACGCCAAGGAGACCCTCTTTCACCAAAACTATTTATAGCAGCACTGGAAAACCTCTTTAAAATTTTCGACTGGGAGACAAAGGGCATCAACATCAACGGAAAATTTCTAAATAATGTCAAGTATGCAGATGATATCATGTTGGTGGCTAAGGACGAGGACCAGTTACAAACGATGATCCAAGAACTTAATGAACAATCCAAACAAGTGGGATTGCAGATGAACGTTTCAAAAACGAAAGTAATGACAAATACAGAAGAACATCTAAATATAACCATAGATAACCAGACATTAGAACAAGTAAACGAATACATATATTTAGGCCAACGTATTAAATTGAATAAAGAAAACCAGGAAACAGAAATCACACGGAGACGAAAATTAGGATGGGCCGCGTTCGGTAGACTGACATGGACGCTCACCAAGCGTAATATGGAAAAATTAGCGGTGACACAAGGGGCAATGGAAAGACAAATGCTGAACATAACCTTAAATGATAGAAAACGAAACAGCTGGATAAGAGAAAGAACCAGAGTTAAAGACATAAGAAAACAAGTAGCACAATTAAAATGGCAGTTTTCCGGCCACAACGCAAGATATAGTGATGAAAGATGGAACTCGCAAATAACAAATTGACGCCCCTGGCTGGGGAAGAGAGAGCGAGGGCGACCCCAAATGAGATGGGAGGACGCCGTGAAAAAACACGGGGGCTTGATGTGGAAAAGAAGAGCCCAAGATAGAAGACAATGGAAGGAAATTGGGGAAACCTACATCCAAAAATGGATTGAATAAAGGTCGAAGAAGAAGAAGAAGAAGAAGAAGAAGAAGTTGTTTCCAAAGAGGTTGGTAGAGCCTGTTCATTTGGTTATGGAAAAAAAACAAAACCTTTCAAATCTGACAATTGTAAATTGTCAGTGTCAAATAATTCATTAGCGTCGCAAGCAGGTGAAATTTTATCATCTATTGCCCTAAAAACTGATATGCTGCACAGTATTTAAATGTGAGAATTTAGAATTGTGCTAGTATTGTAATAGCATAAGATGCGTTCAAATTGGAATATATGATAAAGAGATTGCATCGGTGTTACGATGAATGGGGCCTTACCATAAGTTTAGAGAAAACGGAGTATTTAGTAGTCAACTCGGAAGCACAATATGAAGTCTTAAATGAAGATGTCGCAGTAAGACAAGTAGAAAGGTTTACATATCCCTTAAATACTCGAATAGTACAAAGTAAGAAGATAGTGGGTTGCTTGAAATCAATTTGATGGAACAATACTATCTATAACAAAAAAAAAAGTGAAGTATGGACTGTAACAGCGGAAATGAAACGAAGACTAAACATAGTTCAAATGGACTATCTACGAAAAAGCGCAAAAGTATTGAGACGAGATAGAGTGACGAACGAGGAAATAAGACGCAGAGTGGAGGCACCAGAATCAGTTGTGGCCAGAATTGAACTGAAAGCGTTAAAATGGTTTGGTCATCTGATGAAAATGGAGACGACGTGGCCTATGAAGATCTTTAAAGAAAAAAGAGGCAGACCACACGAATCGTGGAATGAGGGTATTCGGAAAGGCATGGAGGAGAGGAACCTGGAAGAAGACCAAGCACAGGACAGGAAGGTTTGGAGACAGGAAGACGGAATTTAGCTGTATTTTAAACTACCATAACTGAAACCGGCTGTAAACTTCGTGCAACACCTTCAAGCACCACGAACGAACGCCAATGAAAAATTTCAATGTCAAAACTGCAAGTGTAGCTAACATCAAATAGTTAAAATAACTAGCTCCAAAATAATGACCACTCAAGAACGTTCGATTATTTCTAAAAGCACTGTATATCTTTAGGCTCAAATATGCCTTAAAATGGCGGCCAACAATCGTATGGCCACACTGTCTTGTATATAGTCACTGTAGTACATGCTGTCGACAGCGCGGCGACGGCTATTCCCGTCATTGGGGCCGCTTTTATGCACAGCCATCATAGCAAGTTACATCTCCTTAGTGCAGTCTTCTTGGATAAAATATCAATTCCACTGTCCTCCAGAGGGTAAACGTATTCGATCATATGGTAACAAAATGCTTGAGTAAAAAAAGGGATAAACATACAAAAATAATATTTTAGTAGGCTTGACGCTAATTTTAATTATAACATGTAAGTAGTATTAAAACCTCAAATTTGACAGAAATTTGTACCTTACCCATTTTAAAAATAACTAGACAATGGAGTTTGCATGAAAAAACAGAATAATTAAAATATTTTATTTGTAATTGAATAAAAGGTGTCAAATATTTTATTAGTTTTGACATATATGACAAAACTTTGTAACAAAAATACATTCCATTTTGTTCTTTGCTGTCTCAGACCAATTGGTTATTGTTAGCTCTTCCAGATCTACTTTTACACTTTTTACAGCAACTGGCCACCGTCTACTAAGCCTTTCCCATTAGGCCCCCGTCTTTTCATCTTCTTAGCAGTTCTTTCCCATAGCATCCTCTTTATGTGTTTTAATTATCTTACAGCAAAGACGTGTTGCAATAACAGCCTAGTAACTTCGCGAATAGCTTCGACATCACGGTTTGGCGATTCAGAGGTCAGCACCTAAGCCTTAAAGGAGGTGTCTACGTCATCAAGTGATGCAATAGTAAAAGCATCGCCGACAATACCTGCGAGGAACAGATCCAGGTCGTTACATAACTGGAATTCGACAATCATCATAAAAGGTGGATGATTCATGTCAGCTTCTGTTATTCGGGCCTAGGTATCTGCATACTAGACTGTCATTTGCCCCTTTCGTTTAGTATATTTTTTGAGCTAGTATTTTTAGCTTAGCACGAGTCACGAGTCCAGGGGCAACTTCTGGATTCATTATTGCAACAATGGTTTTCCCTAAATACGAACTGAGGGAAACGAAACAAAGAGATACCATTGCTATTCAGCTACCTCGCAATAATAAAGGTAAAATTAATTAATGAAAGCAAGCCACCGCATTAAAATTGGTGCCCAATCGGTGGGGCTTGAACTGCCTCATTACAGTGTTTTGCGACTATATAAGACTGTTGTTTGTATAACTAAAGTACGCGCAAAAAGAGAGTTCATCAGAGACGCCTTAGGAATTTTGAAGTCATGTGTATTATAACTTATACCTAATCCCTGTCACCGAAATTTTATAGACAGTGACTGATAGTGGCTAATATCGCAACGTGATCATACCCATGCTCAAGACTTCTCGTAATTAATGCAATAGAAATATTTCCAAAGCCTACAGAAGAAGAACAAGAAGATTATAGCCTCACTTTGTAACAAATGTCAAACGACGGCTTCATATTTTCTGGTATTATAATACACGATTTCGAAATTCCAAAGGCACCCTTGATGAACTTTCTTTTTGCTCATATGGTATTTTATATAATAATAGTTTCAGTACTTTTTCACACATCTTTTGAAATCAGCCCTTCATTTAGCGCACCCGCACATCTGTCACCCTTTATTATTCTTGCTTTTATATCCTTATCTCAATCATTGCTGTTTGTTATAGTTTTGGGTGATTCCAGAAACAAAAACTTTCTTTTTCATGATTTCCATCTATTGTAATTCTTATATTTTGTTCATCTTCTGTGCTAGTGGTATTTAAAATTTTTCCCGTTTCCATGGATTTGATTTGCTACCCATTAAATGTTAAGACTTATTTTACTTGCTTGCTCTTCAACTACTTTTTCTAGTTCTTTTTTTGGACCTTGCTAGTAGAGTTACGTAATCAGCATATGGCAAACACTGATGACTTTTGGTATATGTAAATGGTACTTTCTCTATTAATGATGCTTTTCCTTAATATCATTGTAAGTGCTACATTAAAAAGCTTTGGACACATCATTTGTATTAAATTTATTAGCTTGTTTAGTAAGCTTAACTCTCACAATGAGTTACATAACTGTTTTCTATCTTTGTCTTTGCAATATGTTTTTGTGAGTTGATATTCCTTTTTTGTTTTCTTAACTTCTTGCCAGCAGTTTCTGCCTCGAATTGTTTTTTTCTTTCAGCGTTGTTTCACATTCTGCATTAAATCATCTTCGTTTCTTGTTTGTTTTATTTACCTTTAATATTGCTTTCGCCCTTTCTAGTAATACTCCTTCTAGTTGTTCCCATTCTTCTTCTACTATATCTACTGAATTTGTATTTTTAAACGTTTTACCTATCCCAAACTTCTACTATTTACTATCTTGTTCACATGGTTTTCTTGTATTAGCATGTGCTCTATTTGTATATTGTTTTTCCATTAGGAGCCATCCATGTTTAAATCTGGATTTATTTTTGTTGGAATTGGATGCTTTGCATTGTTAGTTTTCGTTCTGCAACAACGCTTATTAGTCTTCTTCCATTTTCGTTACTTTCAGTGTGTTTAATATGTTTGGCTAAATATTTTCTCTCGTTCTGTTTGTTGCATTAGAATCTTCGTATTATTTTAATCTCTTATGATGAACTCTGATGGACTCTCTTTATATTAATCTTTTTCTTCTTACATGCTCTCTTCCGTAGAGGGTATTGCAGCCTAGAAACTTCTTTACGGCATGGGCGTCAAATTATTACAACAAGAAATGCTCTTTACGACAAAATGTCAGTTTGTTACATAACAAAATCGGGAAATTCTCGAATCGATTGCCCCAATACCGTTACGATGGGCTGTAACAAATATTGCCGGGTCACTCAGTGGAGAAGGGGGATTCTTTAAGACCTTAGATTAGAGCTACGATCTGGTAAACGAAATACAGATGTTAACTGCTAAGCGCCAGCACTTTAACTTACTAAATCGGGAAAACAACACAGATGAGTTCACTCAGAAAGTGGAAGAAATGGCCTACCTTTCTACTTCTACCTTGGCAATGCTTAAGCAGCGAACACCAACAACTGAGTCAAACTTACCTTGACTTACATTCTCTTACAGCCATCTGTATCCCTGTACATCGGAAAAATACACAAAATACACATGAAAACATCATAAATCTATTAATGAAAACACAAATAATTAAAAATGAACTATATTAATGTAGCAAAATATGTAGGTGACAATGAATATTAAAAGATTACTCGATACAGTTAGAAATAGTAAAAAAAGGTTAGTGAGGTTACTTGCGCAAAGTTTAAACTAAACACAGGCGATAAAATTGGCGACAAACAATACAACTATTTCAGAAACAGTGACAACTTTAAATTTACACAAAGAAACTACGGTACAACAATCAAAAGTGAGAACAAAGACTCAAAATTAACTTCAAGACGGTAATTTCTGTTCAACATCTTAACATTTGAATAAACGACAAGGATACGACACTTCAAACATCACTTCACAGTATATTTACGCTTATTACAATTCTTATGATCTGACACAATACCTTTGAAGAAATTCAGCTGCTCTGGTTACGTTGTCCAACCAACTGCGGTTTATGTCCCATCTATTGCTTCCAAAAGAACAACAGAAAACTGCATAGGGGCGATAATCAAGCAGGTCAAGGCATTATAATCAACAGGAAGGGTAAGAATGTACAACAGGCAGGGTTACAGTACGAAATTCGTGACTTCATTACACAGACAAGATTTCCATTTAAAATCCGCTTCAAGAGTACTTGGAGGTGCCTACTCCATGATACAGATCCCTGGGCTAAACATTTTACAACACGTCACTTAACACAAGGCTTGACAAACGACACCTATCTGGTTTCAACACTTTCCACAATTTTGACGTAAGCGGCGAGGCAAATGCCCTGCCGGAAAGCAACAACCAACAACTCTGGACTGTCGGAGTGCCGGCCGCTGAATGAATAGTCCGGGTCGAAATCCTAAACCCAAATGACTACGCGCAGGCATTACTTAATTCGTACTCTCATCAACTTATGTGAAACGCACAGAAATCACCAGCATTGTACAATATTAAAACGGGACTTTTGTATAGAGCACAGGGAAATTTCGGCATATCTGAACAGTAAAACTGCAGACAACAGCGACATTCTGGCGTCGAGAATCCATTAAAATACGATAAGGTAGATTGCGTCATCCAGACAGGGACAAAGCTTAATTTCAATCTAAAATGCTACTGTAATATATAAAATGCAATTGGCCAAGAAATGATAATGAACGAGATTGCGTTTTGAAACATACTTAAGCTTTTAATTTGGGCGTAAATAAACCGGGAGAAGCACCAAAATCTAAGCCATGAATGCGGGAAAACTGCGGAAAGCGCTAAATGCGAAAATTGTCCTTACAAGGCATATACTGTTTTAAATTCTACCATAACGTGTTTTATCTTTTTGTTTAAACCAGTACCAAATATTGTTTTGTACTCCACTGTAGTAAATAAAAGAATAATATTACCCTTATTGGAAGCTGTTTACAGCTCTTGATTCTACTTGTAATCGTTTATCAAGCAATTCTTAGCAATTAAAAATATCTGCATACATTTCATAGCAAAAATAGTTGCATTTCCTGAAATTAACCATTTCGGCAAAAAGATATTTGGTAGCCCTATTTAGAATGTGTAGTTAAACCTCTTACAATTATATAGAAAACTGCAGTTTTTAATTTCTACCACATTCTTTAAATACTGGAAAAATTATTCTCTTCCTTATATCAAGGGTACCAGAATTTCAAACTTTTAAGATAACTGCGAGCTTGAGCCTGAAACATAACTTTTTCTCAGTTCCATTATTCTCCCAAGCTACTTATGGCCAATTGCAAATAGTATATTATCAATTAGTCATTATTTTGACAACCATAAACATCAAAATGGCAACTCCTGAGCTTACCTTGAAGTACAAAACCATTAAAAACATGTCAATTGGCACAGTCCTTTTGAATATTGGCATTATCATCTATATATTTAAGCTGTTTTCTATGGCAATACACATAAGGTTTACTATAGGGTACTATATCAATATGGTGACGCAGAATGACGGAAATGTTTTGCCGATATTGCTAGCCATGCCAGGCATATTATCTTTGCCCCTCAATGTTACGTCGGTTTACTTACTATACAAAGTCTTTAGCTCTAAAAAGCGACCAAACATAAACACTTTAATGTTTGTACTTGTATTGGTTTCCATTGCTTCCTTGTGCATCATGATCATTATGTGTATAATGGTATTAACACATGCATATGGCACAGACGAAACGCTCCATGATGGGATCACTGATGCTATGAAAAATTACAGCAGCAACTCCAACATCAAAAGACAGATAGATTTATTGCAAATGGAGTTCCAGTGTTGCGGCAGCAAAGAATACAAGGAATGGTATAGCATAAATTGGTACGACTCTAACTTAGTAAAAAATCAGTACGTATTTTTCATATTAATTGCGCAGTTTAAAAGACGCATCTTCTAGAAACGACACGCATCAGACACCGTTCAGCTGCTGTGCTATGGCATCGATGTTCCACTGCATACACCATGGAATCGAATCGAACAACTTAATCTACCACTACTCCTACGACCTCAACTTCAGTATTACTACTACTGGGTGCTTTGGAGCAATAAAGAAAACAAAGAAGTCAGTTGGCTGGGGGATCATTGGGAAAATTTGTTTACTGATATTGTTACAGGTCGAATGTATGTGGCAAGCATAGTTGAAATTATTAAGATAGAAGTTTTAGGTTGTGGTGACCATAGGGCTGCGACTTGTTCAAACAGCTCATTCCGTAGAAAGCCGGTTCAATGGTGATAAGACGTACTATACGTGGTTGGTTGGTTCCAATACCCATACAGAACCAGGACAAATTCCACCTCCAGTTCCGTCTATACCATCGGAACTTAAAACGTAGAGTAAGATAAGTAGTAGTAATTGGGTGGAATAAAACTAACGTTTTGATATTGCATTTATTGTAACTTACACTTAAGACACTGTTAAGGCGCTTCTTTAATAAATAAATTTTATAAAATACAGCTTTAAAATTATTGCAGTACAACTATCAGTTCCATTATTAATTCTTGTTTAGAACAGCTTTGTAGAACTACCAGAAAATAAATAACATCGTAAAAACTATACACTAGATACGCTATCACCTATGCTATTTGTCCTTCACAGAAAATTGTGGTACCAGCAGGATAGAACAAGATGCAAACAGAAATAGTGAGATGCAGCATGTTTGTTCTGATTTAATGGCATCATTCACTTGTAAAAGTCAACAATGATAAAGCAAAGGCAACATTTTAGGAACTATCCAAGGAGCCTGGCGATAGGACAGCAAGAGATAGTTGCTGTAGATCTACAGCTGATCATGACATCAATGTCACTTGTTTACTGTCAATTACGTTCACGAGTGATAGATCATAATACCACAGAATAAACAACTAACGGACTCAGAAGCGATACTCGCGGCGGCGCCGAGTAGCCGATTTCAGCTATGGCGGCCATAGTGAAAGAGAGTAGATCAAGAATAATATGTTGGTGGCACTGTAAGTCTATGTCAAATTCGAGGTTGCGTCAGTCGCAAAACCTAACTATCGTTATTTATTTACGAGCTTACGCTCATTCCAGTACGCTGTAAGGACATTTTTAGTTTGTATAAACGTACGGCTAATTTAGCATTATTTTCTCGATTCTGAATTACGATTCCGCCTGTATATGGGTATTTCGGGCCTATCGATGCGCACGTGTTTCTTATCGACCCGTCTGGCGACGTGAATTCTTATACCTATTAGAGCCAGAATAAAAGACAGTTCGAGTTGTTCCCTCAGTGTGTGTGTGTGTGCCGTATGTTTTGATCTTGTTATTCGAACCCCTGTCGATGTGACGCAGGTCTTGTGTTTCGTCTTTATGGACTTTTTGAACTGCACGTGGTAGCGGGCGAACTGGGTGTTGATTACCGATGTAGGCCTTTGAGATTTCGTTTGTTGTGGGGGTGGTAGCCCCCTAACACGTCGTTTGGCGGATTCTCCGTGAGATCTCAGTGCCGGCCCATTCATGTGTCGTGAAGCTCCCCCTTGTCATTTCATGCCATTCTGCCAATTACCGTGCGGACTTCGATTTCGCCCTCAACAGCGGATTACCCCTTCTTAAAGGTACAGTAATATTGTAGTAATTTTTAAGTGTACGAAGTGTTTTGCAGAAGTGCCAGTTTGCGTGACGTTAAGGTCATTAGTAACATTTATTGTTTATATCTTTGCATTTACTAAACCTTTTATAGTTTTAACTGTCAGTTTAATTCATTACCGTCAGATTACATGTTCCTATTCAACTTTACGTAGTGGCCGATGAAGTATGTGTTGCATTTGTACCTTGTTTAGTTAATTACCGCCTTTTATTGATGTTAATTGAGTCAGTGTTCTGAATATTTCAATGTTAATGCCGTTCACCAGTCATTCCTGTATTTGATGTCAAGTTTACCGCGTGTTTAATAGATTAAGAAGTTACGCAATTTAAATATTTAACCTTTACTAAGCCATTTCGCATTTTTATGTAACTGTGGTTTTCTTATAACGTTGTGCATACGATTTGTATATGTATTTTTCAGTTGTAAAAGGAGTTTGGCCAACTGTTCAAGTGAGTCCTTCGAAAGGTAGGTCCGATGATGTTGCACTTGGCTCGCTGACCAGGACACTGCCAAGGTTATACTTGAATAGTTGAAAGGTGAATCCATTATGCTTCCACTTTTCCTCGGTGGGTTTACCCATGTATTTTCTCCCTTATAGGAATCCTGGTGGCGCCTTAGCATTTAAGATCTGCTTTTCGTTTATTAGGCCGTTTCCCTGTGTTATCTCGTGTTGGACCCCCCTCGCTCCACTGAAGTTAATCGGCAACTCTTCTGTAATGGGGCAGCGGTCCTATGTAATACATTCCCGATTTTGAGTTAGCTTACACGGTAGTCCTCTAGTAAAATATATTACTTTGATGCTTAGAAACAAATTGCTTGCAAAACTGATCATCTTAGGATCATTGAGGGCAATGGAGCTACCAAATTGGATCTGCTAAAAATTGTACACATTTTTTAAATTGTTTTCAAGAGGTATATTTGGCAGAATCTATGGATATCAGACACAGATATTATGAATCAATTAAAAACATAAAATTTTCAAATATCGAGATTGACAAAAGCTTTTTAACAAATTAGATGCATTACAAAATCAGACTGAATCTTTTGGCGAAAAACGTAAAAACTACAGTCCAAAACATCCTGGAGCAACAGAAAGATATGACTTATGCTGAAAAATTAAAGTTAAATAAACACGAACAGGTCGTAGTAAAAAAAACCAAAAAACAGGACCAAAAAAGTATTGATACTAAAAGACAAAAAATGTTATAGATCCTACCGAGTTAAATATATCTGGCCCATGGACTATTAGCAAGGGTGGTTGATGTTGTGATTGGATGCAAAAATAAGGATGATGTAAGCAGAATTAAAGAAAAAGCAGAAACTAATCTTGGAGAGAACGATGAAGTTACAATCCCAAAGAAGTTGCTTAGAGTAAAAATTGTTGGGACTAATATGTACCTACAAAGAGTCATTTACGTAGACAGTGGAAATTAGAAACCTGCACGGGTCCAATATATTGACCCGCAAACCGCAACTTTCACATTTTCAAACCCGCGACCCGCAAGTTTTGCACTAAATTCGAATATTAGACCAGCACCTACCCGCAACTTTCTTCAGATTGTTACGGACCGGTTTGTGTCACCTTTGCAGCTAATAATAATCCTGGTGGTTGACCATTATTCTGCTAGGTATAGAACTAAACTGTATCTCTTATATTGTTTTAATTAGGCTACAACGTATTAGGCATTTAAAACCTACGAGTTTTCTGTGAGGTTGTGCGGGCAAATCTGCTGATTGCAGTTATTGCAATTATTAATAAAAACCAAGCGGTGCATGCCGGAGAGACGTAGGGGCGCAGTCGTTCACCAGTAATCGAACTGTGTGTCACCCAAGAAAAAAGGACGCCACGCGAAACTTTGGGGTTACCAGCTTGGAGAAACCTCTTCGAAACGTAGTCGCCCATAGTAGAAGCTACTATTCCGGCTGTCCTTTCAGCGTCCGAGAAGTCAGACAATCTTGTCAACGTACGGGACATTTGAGAGTAGCTTCCAACAGCACCTGAAGCTGATCTCCTGCTGATCTTACAGCGAAATAAAGGCAAATTTAGTCACCATATATACCTCCTACAATTGAATGCATGGTCCAGGAAAATTGAAAAAACCATAAGCTTAATAGCGACTGATAAAATCTTGCATAATAATTTAACGGCGTCCATGCTGAATTGAGTGTGTGAAACCGCACGAATCAGCAAGTAGCTACGGGCGCGGTCTGTACATACACAGGGACGGCTTCAGTGGATTTGTGCGAGAGACTTTAACAATTTTCGCACGGTTTGTTTTGAACGTGGTGCCAATCATTAATAAATTACACTTATATCTAATACGTGTATAAAAGAAAGTAGAAGTAGCCTTAAGCTGAAACAATTTTTTGGCTCCGCTTAATTGTTTCGCCAGTTACCAATTTATTTCAGGCGTAACCTGTATATTTTTAGTTAAATTATAAATCCTTTGCATTTCGAATTCTTAAATTTTCCAAAGCAGCTTATTTTGTACCTGGATCGAGTTCCTTTCATTCGCGCGATGTCCTTTTAACCCGTGCTATCTGTTATCACAGGCCGTTGTAATGCGAGCTTTCCTTTGGAAACGAATTTTTCGTCCGAGCACTTGCGGTTCTTGCCTGAGCCCGGCGTCACCGGCGCGGCTGAGGTTTGATTGTTTAAGTCAAATTATGTGCGCTCAACCAATTTCTATGAGCATTGTGTTTCTAAGGGCTGATAATGATCAGGTACGATGGCGCTTTTCTGTTTTGTTATTCCCATAGTAATTACATTTCCTCTTAGCTCTTATATAATAGTTTAAACCCAACCAATTTAAACTGGGACGCTGGGCCGCCGGTCCGCTTTGATTCTCGACTCCGGCTTATATCCAGCGTAACTGCTGCAATCTGGAAATTTATTCTGCTTCGATTGCGGGTCCATTCAAGGAGCTCCTGACCATTTGGTATAGCAACCCTTGATCAGTTTGCCGTCTACAATTAGTGGGTGCTAGGAAGTCAAGGTTAGTGTCGCCCTTGGTGGTAATTACTGTGTGGAAAGCAGATGGTTTCCCCGGCCTTAAAATTGATTTGGTCCGGCTGTCTACAATTATTTTCTATTAAATTACATTCAGTATTCAGAATTTGGATTCCAAAACCATCCACAGTTAAAATTTGTGTTTACGCTCACTGTCATTACTTGATTATATAGTTCAATTTAATTCATGCCTTTGTTTGATACGTATCTGGATATTATTATATTTAATCTTGATTAATATTTAAAGCTACAATTTTGATGTGTATTGACCCTTTGTAAAAGGTGTTTTTTTATTTCAATAGCCTAAACAGAAAGGTTTTATCAAATGACTGAGGTATGCATATCCCACGATTGATTTGAAGTTACAGTTATTAGAATAACCCGAAAGAGGTTTTTTGATTTTTATGCGTGTCGCAACCTTCAGTTAATGTATACAACCTTGTCTTGACTTTAATTGCATTTTAATTATTCTGATTATTTATTATTGATTCTACAAGACCATTTATTAATTATTAATTAAACGCTAGTCACTTGTAGTTCATTTTAATTTTTTGAAATCTTTTCATTTTTGGCGCCCATTTCCTTTCCTTTTTTGAAGACATTCCAGGGTACACAGCTGATGAATTGAACCTACGATCCAAGGCCGCCGAAATTGAGTTAGCTCGGCCATCGCGGTAAGTAAAGAGTTTTCAGAGCTGCCGTGGTGTATAAACTGTAGGGGGAGTTGATCTGCGATTTTTTCTTACTACCATTGCTTAATTTTATTAATTAATCGCAGGTCGGCTTCTTTATTGTTTCAGAGCCCGTAGACATTTATTCAATGATAATACATTGTTGATAACGTATAACCTTTATACAGACATACATATACATATTCCTGTCCTCTTGTACCCTAAGGTGTCGGAGTTATAACCTTTATATATTATTCTTTTCATGTATTCCACTGCATGTATGTTCTGTTTGCAGATTATATGTGTGTTCATGCAAACTGTTCGGTTATTATTCCTGGCAGGATTTGCATGTATAATTACAGCAACATAGGTGACAACGAGCAGACCGGCAAGAGCAATATTGACAACCCTTAGCCACATTGAGGTAAGAGCGGGTCATGTGCTTCTACGACTGGGCTGACTAACATACAAAAGGTAATATAAATTCATAGTACAGTAGAGTATAGGGCACGTGAAAAAGCCATATTACAAGATAGAATGCCTATACACAATAAAGAAAGTTATTTTCACACTTCGGCAGTCAAATTATTATTAGGTATATTTTTTTATACACAAAGTTTATGTTGAAGAAATTAAGTTGTACTCTCCACCCAACCCGCAGTTTCAAATCCGCACCCGACCCGCTACCAAAAGCACGACCCGCAATGCGGGTAACTCGTAGGTATCCCACCCGATGCAGAACTCTAGTGGTAATAATAGCTATTAATTTCCTCTTGTCTTATTAAAGGTTGTTTACTGTCCTCTAGACTAACTCGGTAAATGAGTCTTTACAGGTACGTTGCCTGTAAAATGTTATCATGGCGACTTTACAAGCACTTTGTTTTCTAATAAACACATCCTTTATTAATCACTAAGAATTTTCAGCAAGAGGAACTAAAATATTGTACACGGCTCGCTTGCAATTAGCGTTTATTGGGGCTCACCGGATTACAGGGCTTGTTCCTAAGTTGCTCTCTCTGCAAATTATCCGGCTCGCTCATAAAGGCTCATAAAAGCTTGCCACGTAAATAATTATTAATAGTTGCTGCAAATCTGTAAACAGGTCATACAACAAACTGAGTTATTGCATGCACCCACGGTTATCATTAAAAATAATCTGGAATATGTCTGTCATGGAGCACCGTATTAACCTTGTTTCCCCATTGCAAAACCTAATTTTAATTAAAATTAATACTGTGTAAACGGTATAAGGGATTACAGATTATTTACGTATAAAAAAGTCCTGCATAAGTGTACATAAAATGTACAGCAACTACCTCTTGTTGTTTATTGAACAAAACAAATCCTTCCTATTGCCACTCTTCTTGTATAGTTCATCATGTTCATCATTGTTCATCTCAATGGTCTATCAAAAACAATTTTTAGCTATTAATCATTTACTTGACATCGGCACTGTCAAACTGACACCATATATGTATTATACATATATTGCAAGTAGGGCCTCGGAACGCCTGAAAACATTACGGCGCCGACATAGTTTCACTTAGAGGATACCGCGTCTCGTGCGCATGCGTGAGAATTCGAACTCCGCTTTTAGAAGCGAATCTTAAACTTGACCACTTCCACATTGGGCGGACGACGCCGCCGCGCTTGCACAGAGCTCACCATTATAGAGTTGGTTGTCTGTCTCACTTCCTTCGTAAGTTTCCCACTCATAGCCGCTAGCAATATAATAAGTATTACATATATGGTTGGCACCACTGCTATTTTTCACATTTTAACAATTAAATTAATGTACAGTCTCATGAAAAACACATTATTTTGGAAGTATAGTCAAGACATTTTTTTTAAATTCGGCACTGACAGTACTGATGTCAAGTAAACGGATAATATGTACACTAAAAGTCATATCAAACCAGAAACCTAAAATCACCAACACAGCTGCTTATCTGTAGTAAAAAGCTTTAAGGTTTTTGCAGTAATCAGCAGCATAGCATGAGTGGGAATAGTGGAATTGTAGAGAATGCACAGAACATTATCATCAACTACAGCCGCATGGCACTTGTGGTACTCAGAGCACCAATATGTCTCTTTGCTAACAGTTATTTGCTTTTTACCAGTTCTTCTAATACCCCTATCCTCCTTTCTGTCAACTTTTCTCGCTTTCTCCACATCCTGCCCTTTTCTATCACCAACACTGTCCTCATCATCACCATCAATCATAATCATGACAGCCTGGTAAAAAAAGGTGCGCAGAATGTCTTGTCGATGGGAAACGCTGCTTGTGTGTTTGTTTGCCGGCGAGTTGGGGCTTCGAGAAATCATAAACTTCCCAAATTTAGTATTGACAAGTAGAATCCTTCAATCGAGTCAGTTAGGCTTTTAAAAAAGTTGTTATAACACTTACCCCAGTATGCCCGGTTCCAGCTGCAACGAGTTCGTGAAGTTTCTGGGATGGCACTGTATTGCCGACTCCAGCACCTCCAAGGTGGATTTGAAGCACTGTGCGGCAGAATGTTCAATGTCTTCCAGCAATGGGGTCGGGCCACAGAGGCAGCAGACCTGTACGTTTGGAATTAGCATGCATGCCACAAAGCGATACGCAACATTAGGGCTTTTGTGAGGCAGAAACACTGGAATATCCTTTGAGACAGATGTGTTCTCTATCGTGGCTAATATTGCCAGGAGTTTGATTTCGTCTGGGTGTAAACTCCACCAGCTTTCGGTAGCAGCTGCTATCTTTCCATGGATTAAGACGCAGCTGTATACTGAATCGACACATTCAGTGTATGAGTCCAGAACAATCTGTTAAAGAGAATATACGGTGCAAAAATATAATACGAGTAAATTACTGTACAAAATAGTTAATAAATCTGATTAACTACCTACTTTCTATCAAATTATACACGGTTATCTGATTTTGGCTAACAGGATCACTTTACTAATTTTTTGAACTATCTCATTCTGGCTAGCTGGATAATCTTAACTGTGGTTATAATTTATTCTGTAATAATAAACCACAAAAGCTTTCAATTTGAGTAATTGTGTGCCACTAATTAAATTATTCATAACTAAATATGTATTATCATGGAGTTAATTGTGGCTACAAAATAACCGTGGCTAAAACCTCTTCCTTTTAGCTTCTATGCATGTAAAGCTTAACGCTGGCAAAATCGGTTAATTGGATAATTTTTTAAGAGGATAAAATTCTCAAACATTCACAGCTCTAATACAAACCTGAATCAAGTGATTCTCGCTGCAGAGGATTGTTTCAGTCATCATAACTAAATCTGAAGAGTTTTTATTGGTTGTATCCCCACAGTCCAATGAATCTAAGAGTCGATCAACTATGGGATAGCAGATCTGAAATATGCACTGTGATTTTATGAGTTAAAGTAACGCAACAATTTACCCGTAATTCCCTCTTTAGCCTCTCTGTGTTCCTTTGCGATTTAATTTCATCAATGCCCACTATAAGCACCATTGCGTTGAATGCGGATTCCAATAGTTTACTTAAAACTTGAATGGTGCAGCCACTTGAAATTCCTATTAAAATGATACTGAAACAAAGAATTGTACCTTCAAAAAGAGGTCTCCGTACTACATTTGGGTTCAGTCAAGATTTCATACTTCAACTAGCTCTAACCTTTCGTGAAATTCTTTCCATACTGCACAGTGGTCTTCCATTAGTGTGTTCAGCAATTCCAACCTTTGCGATTTGGCAAACATATGAACTCCATTAAGGGACCCAATCAAAGAAAATGGTAACTGGAAGAATGAAAACACAATTAACATTTGAATTTGAATATATATTATGGTAAAACGTATTTTTTTAAACAAGAAATATTGTAAACCATAAAACAAGTTTTTACCGTCTCGGTGTTGCCCTTTTTTCGACTAAACACAGGTAATCCTGCAGCTGAAGTAATACAGAGTACATGGGCAGACATATTCACAGCGTTTTAATTGCTGTTAAGGCATCCATAAGCTTATATTTCCATTTGCTTTAATTTTAAAACTTTTTAGCAACTATTCTGCACTAGTATAAACAAAAACTAAAACACAGTAGTTCAAATGAACCAACTAAATACACCTGTCAAGATCGGCATTGTTCTGAGTTTATAAAGGGTGTTCAGTTTCCTCATTTCTGCTTTAAATATTACAATTACTGCTAAAAATGCAATCGCTTAAATTTGAAAGTTTTAGTTAGAAAACAAGAATTGTTCAAGATAAATATAAAAAAAACTAAAAGACATAGTCGTTCTTATGAGTTTGCTATGATCACTACAGCAAGGTCGTCATTGTTCTGATATTATATACAGGCTGGGCCACGAAACTCAGATCACTTAACTCACATTCGTTTCTATTACTGTGTGTGCACTATTATACAAGACACGAAAAACTCTCTTGCAATGCAATTTTATTGAAAATCGTACGACACTCATTAATGACCAATAGAAAAATTAGTTCACGAGCCGTAACCAAGACAATAAAAAAATTTCTTGGAAATTTTTTGTAGGTAGACCAACCTAACTGTGAGGGTTTGTGGCGTTACGATTTTCTTACCGAATCTGCATTCGAGCATTAATTCATATCCGGAAATTATTTTCGTGCATTCCAACAACGTCCTAATTTGCCCTCGCGTCCCGCTCGTGGAAATTAATACGACGTTGTTGGACCGCACTCAAAAAATTTCCGGAAAGAATTAATGCTCTTATGAGATTATATGTGAAAATCGTACGACACTCATTAATGACCAATAGAAAAATTAGTTCACGAGCAGTAACCAAGACAACAACAAAAATTTCTTGGAAATTTTTTGTAGGTAGACATTACCTTCTTTTTAGGGTTTGTGTCGTTACGATTTTCTTACCGAATCTGCATTCGAGCATTAATTCATATCCGGAAATTATTATTCGTGCATTCCAACAACGTCCTAATTTGCCCTCGCGTCCCGCTCAGGCAAATTAATACGACGTTGTTGGAAAGCACTCAAAAAAATTTCCGGAAAGAATTAATGCTCTTATGATATTATATGTGAAAATTTCAATAAGAGTTTAGATCAAGCTTTAAGCGATATTTATGCAGACCAAGACGCCAAATCATTCTCGAATATATAAGTGACTCTTATGGCAATCGCGCACAGTGCTGAACCTATTGATATAGATCATGTCTGGGAATTAATAGAAGGTTGTATTTTTGGAATCATTCCATAAAGTTTTAAAGCACATTTATTTGGATGGAAAGAAAGTGAGAAGATTGAATATAAGTGTCAACTCTGTTATGAAAATGACCCGGGACAAATTATTAAAAGGATTAATTAAATTGAAAAAGCATTCCTCAACAGATAAAATCAAAAGAATTAGGAAGAGCCATACTTCAAGTAAAAAAAATATTTAGACATGATTGAACGTCTGGAAGATGAATCCTTAGATACATTTTCACAAAAAAATATTTGGTGGCAGATTAAAGTTGTTCTAATTGATAAATTTAGTAACGAGTGTGAAACTATGCACACTAGATTTGCCTAAACGGCGCGGCGTCGGGTATCTCGGTTCATTTCTCATAGATGTTTCTGTTTGTTAAAATTCTGTTTACCTCCACTATCGTTTTCCCTTTTTCTTTCCTATGTCTTTGATGTAATCCGTCCATGTTCTCCTAGGTCTTCCGCTTGGTCGTCCGCCTTCCGTTCTTGCCTCCAGTACTTTCGTTGGTGTTCAGAGTTCAGCCATTGTTGGCATCGCGGTGTCAAATTGATGCAAATTACAACTCTCTGTTCCTCAAAACAAACGGCGCTTTGTTTACATGGTTGCAAATCGTGTTATCATTCATTTCCATTTTATTCTCAGTACTGCCAAACGTATAACAGAATCACAGAATATTTAAAGCAAACAGTTTAGGATAATTCTTTAGTAAAATCAAAATGGTTCTTGTTCAGTTGTAACCCTGGCTAAACCTAACCCTCCGCAGAATATGGCGTGAATAAGAACCAGGGAGCGGTTCTCCGGGTTACATAAAACTTCATCAATTTTATACAAATGGGCGCCAGTCGTTATCATAATCATCATCACCATCATTCCCAGCAATCAATCCATAATCGGATTCTGCCTGCCCTAGTTTTGTGTCCACCTGCTTGTTCGTGCCTTTTCCATTTTTCTCTATCTTAAATCTGTTGTCCCCAATTGGTGCCGACTCGTTTTTTTATATCGTCGGTCCATCTCGTTTGCGGGCGTTTCCGGTTTCTCTAGTTATTGCGTGGTCGCCACTCTATGATTCGGCGACGTATCTCTTCATTTCGTACCAGTCGTTATACACCATATGGAAACAAATCTAGCTACCAAAACAAATCACCATCTACCTTGTATGCCTCTTACTTCAACCTAAATTTCAAAAGAACACTGTTCGTAGTATAGATAACAAAGATAATTTACCAGTAACAGTAAATAGAATTTAATATTCACCAACAGTGTAACAAATAACAATTGTAAATAATGAAACAATATTAATAACTTACGAAAAACCTGGCGCTTTACAGCGATAAATAAAAATAATTGTGATTGAAGTCACCCATATCATTATGACACAATTAATATGAATAATTAAAATTCAAACAACATATTAAAAGCTCTAATGCCAGCAATTACAAATAATTGACATCTGGAATGTTATGCAAACATCCAGCTAGTTATAGTGGTATAACAACGCACTTTCGACCGGCTTGCAAAACTTTTAAAATTGAAATTGGGAAAATCCGGGCACTCCAAGTCACACTGCTCAAACGGTGTTTTACAGCGCACATACAGGCATGCTTTCAGCTGATTTCCTATGTGATAACTCATTATCGTTTAATAAAACTATGGAATTTACGTTAACAAGTACGATTTACCCCAAAGGCCTTTATTACAAATACGCAATTCATACAGGCAAGTATGCCCTTATCGACACAATCAAAACGCTGCATAGCTAATTGTATGCACTTACTGTGAAGTGAGACGCTTCTTCAGGGCGATCTCGGAGACAGCATTCCTGGATCTAATATATTTTGGAAGCGACCTTGGCTCAGAGGAGATCATGAGTCTACCAGAGATTTCCACAGGACTATTTCCCTAAGACAGGGGCTTAAATTTACCATTGAATTGGCACAGAAACAAAAATAACAAGAAAATAGCTCACCCTAAGATGGAAATCGGGCCTAAATATATTTGCAAGTGTTTGCTGTTAAAATGGATCAAGATATTAAAATCCCTTTAGAATTTGATTGTTCTGGTTGCACAGCTGCTCTCGTAGAGCACTCAATTCGAAGAATGACAATTCGAAAATTTCAAGCCAGGCACCTTAACTGGAAGGTTAAGCGTTTTTGCGAAAATTCAACATTCTTTCTCGTGGGGGGGGGGGGGGTGTCGCCGAAAAGAGATGCGCGCGTGATTATTTAAGTTAGAGATGCGAACCAGAATCGAAGGTGCCGTTCGGCAGTAAGCGAACAAACAAAACGACAGTATTTGGTGGGATAGGAAGTCCAGCGATAATCTGGATCAAAGAGTTACAGTTAGATGGGAAACACTGGCTACTGTCATGGTTTGGGCTTCCTTGACTGCTGAAGGTCGTTCTTCTCTCGTTTTCTTCGACCAGGGCGTCAAGGTCAACAAGACTGTATACCGAGAAAAGATCTTAAAAGAAGCATTGATACCATAGGTACCTACATAAACAATTCGGAACCAGGCCATAGACGATTCAACAGGACTCAGCGCCGTTCCACAAAGCCCATAAAAATCAACAATCTTGGTAAGAACGTCCCGGGATTCATTTTGGCGGAACATTTGCCCACATATTCACCAGACGCGAATCCTCTGGATTTCTCCATCTGGAGTATTTTGTCAGCCAGAGTGTTCTCTAAAAAACACCATAGTTGGGACGCGCTCACATATATTCGACGAGAATGGCAGCAAATCCCGCAGTCCCACATTTGTGTAGAGTGCGATACCTTCATCAGCAGACTAGAAGCCATCATAAAATCCAAAGGTTGTTATATCGAACAATAAATTTCGTTTCTGGAAACAAATATAATGGTTAATATTTTGTGAACGTATCAAACCAAAATATCAAAAAATGACAGAATTGTAGCGTCTTTTATTAGTAACAGGTGGTCCCCCCCAACCTGTACAGAGGGCAGTGTAAGAATATTGAATTCAAATATTTCCTGCATCTGTAGTTATCTAATCAAATGCCATGATTTTTCAAAATTCAACCAATCATAAGTTTTTATAGTGGTAAAAATTTAAATTTTATCCTTGGGATTTTATCAGTTTATTTTTATCACTTGCATCCATGGCAACCACGTTGTTTTAATCAAGGTGGGTATTTCAGAGACTCCATTTAAACTGTCATTGTGCGTCAGTATAAATGTGATATTCAATTCGTACCAAAACAAAATGAACAAATAGTCCACAAAATTTATTACGGGCTCATAATTTTGCTTGGAATTTTTTTATCCCTCGATAAAGTAACTTTAACAAATTCTCTAGCATTTGGCTCGGGTTTGTCCCGTGGTGTGTTCAAAACAGCAAACTTTTATTAAAAAAATTACCGGCAAAATCATTGGTCCTTAAAACATTATTACCGACAATTAACCTAATATATTGTAGATCAATCATATTCTAAGATTAGGGTCACATGCACCAATCACAAGTTATAACGGAATTCTTACACTGAAAAGAAAAGCGCGGTACTTTTCTTGTCGCTACGTCTTTTCGTCAGTTTGTTATCGTTTAATTGCTAAGCAAATTTTCCTTTGTCATTCAAATACGATGAGCGCATTTGGAGCTTGACCCTAACATATCAGACCACATGCATCAGCTGGAAAGTCACCAGGGAGTGGCACGCCATCAAAACTATTTTGATAAGAGCTACATACATAATTGAACTAAGCATCTCAGAGCAAATAATGCCTTTGATAACTTATTTACTACACTGTGGGCCCATATATGTAGATCCTGAGAACTTTGACATAATGCTTATTTTTAAAATTCAGAGAAAATCTATGAGCAATAATCATATTTATCATTTTTA
Source organism: Agriotes lineatus (assembly GCA_940337035.1). NCBI lineage: Eukaryota > Metazoa > Arthropoda > Insecta > Coleoptera > Elateridae > Agriotes > Agriotes lineatus. Next base: position 57,751,147 of record OW679197.1, on the reverse strand, counting down.
TTCTGTTCCGAGTTTAATTCATTCGACTAAGTTTACAAACACGCAAAAGTGTTGTATCATTTCCAAACGGCACAATAATTATGAAAACTTCAATTATCATTAAAAACTAATATAAATAAATACTGTGTAAACGGTATAAGGGGTTACAGGTTGTGTATGTATGTGTAAATAAATAGAAAAACAAATGCAGTAGTTCAACCAAACCAAGAGATAAGGTCGGCATTGTTTGGAGGTTAGTGCTCATGATTTTCCAATTATTATTTACATTTCGTATTTGCATAACTTGAATAATCGTTTGTAATTACAGTTTAATAGTAAACTAATTAAGTTATTAATTATTAAAAATTATTGATGGAGCTTTCGAATCGATTAGGCAAAAATTTATTTAGCCAACACCTAGTTATAAGGCTATGATTAGATCGATTTTAAACCTCTAAAGTGGTCCATAACCCACTAGTGAGGTAAAAACTCTAACCCACTAGTCAGATAATAGATATTAACGATATAAGTTTGATTATGAGCATCTTAACGACACGAGTTTGATTGCCAAAAACGAGGCGGTGAGCCGAGTTTTGCGGCAATCAAACGAGTCTCGTTAACTGCCATAAGCAAAACGTGTATTGTTCAATATTTTATCTTCATCGATTAATTCTGGTTCAACGTATTTCTTCATACAAAAAGAGTGCGGTAATGTTTATTACCGCACTGAGTGCGGTAATATCTATCCATTACCACACTGAGTGCGGTAATATCCATTACCGCACTCAGTGCGGTAATAAGGCTCTTAACGATACTAAAATTAATTTGGTTAAGAGTCTCTATAACAACACTGATGAAGATAAAAACCATAAATCACTCATTACTGTATTGTTAGTAGCACTGTTAGGCTATGTCAAATTGGAGATTAGCAGGTTAAGTTTTTGGGTCAGTCTGTGTGTCAAATAATAAGCAAAGCCTAATCTACTAACCTCGAATTCGACATAGACCGACAGTGAACCAACAAAATACACTTCAGTACTGCCAAACGTATAACACGAACCGCAGGCGACTCTAATTATAAATTTATTGGATCTCTCGGTACTTTAGCTGGCCCCCAATTAATTTGCCACTTTTACTTTTCACAGCTGTCAATACAAAAATGTTTTTTTTAAATTTGTATTGAGTTGTTGGATAAAATTGTGTATGACACGCGTGTGTTATTGCAAATAATTCACTGGAGAAATAATTCTCGGCCTGGTGGTTTCGAGGGCTCAATTTTTCTCTCGTGGATCATTTGTAATTATAACACACTTGTACCATAAATAACTATTTCCCACACCCACCTACTAAAGTGGTAATTTCCATACAGTCAAGTACCCACGAAGAATAGCATCATTTACCCGACCGTTATCATAACGAACGTGTTTCTTATGAAATGATACACAATACACAATCCACAGTCACACAGTAGGCTAAATATGTCCCTTTAACGTAGAAACTACTGAAAATATGTAATTTAAACCTAAAACTGCTGCCACTCGACTGATATTGTCAGTTGTCACAATAAAGCTGTCACTCGTTAAATTACAAAAATGCTTCTCAAATGTACTCGCACGAAAATGTCATTTTCGCGACTATTATTATCTACTCCAGTGGGATAAGTAACTTATTACGTCACTCATTTGACACTATTTCCGTTATGTAATGAAGCTCATTGCATCACTAGTGGTGTAATGAACTTCCATTACACTACTAGTGGTGTAATTGCTTCATCACCCAACGGAAATAGTGTTCAAATGAATGACGTAATGACATTTTCCTACTAAACTATCTTTGAAAATGACAGATCTAACATTTTTCTTAATGCACTTTTCTCAATTTTGTGCAATTGTAGATAATATACTATTATCTATTTTGATGTCACAATATGGTTATTATAACACCGAAAACAGTTCTACATTATAGCACTGTTTTTGCATTGTTATTTTCATATGATAAATATATTGAAAGAACCTACCTTGTTTCATAAAACTGACAGATTAGCACATTTATGAAATGTCAAGATTCAAAATTTTGTAATATTTTTGTATGCAATGTAGATAAAATAGTATTTTATACTCGTTTACCAAGAGGCATTGTAGCACTCGTTTCATTGAAACACTCATCGCTACGCTCGTCGTGCCCCACATTCACTTGTGCTACAATAAGCCATCTCAGGGACGTCTCTAGCATACCTGCCGTCGGAGTGCAGTCTCAAATGCCGCCCCCTCTGGGTTGTGGGTTAGGTGGCTAGGGAAGATAAGTGATTTGAAATGAGTGAACCTAAATAGCAAAGCATTCGACATTTTCATTAAATAGTATATCAAAGTTGTATACCGTCTATGGCGTCTATTAAACAAAATCTGTCTGTCACCTTTTCATTGTCAACCATCGGGCGCAGTTCGTCCGCCATCGGCCCTGTCGTCACCGTGTATTTTATAATGCAAAGATACGTAAGTACGCCAGGCAGCGTAAATTAACCCAGCGCGTAAGTAAAAATGTCATGGATGATATCGGAGTTCTCCATATATGTGATTAAATAAATTCATATAATTCCTGTTGTTTTTATTTATTTCGTGCATGTTAAATGCTTTTTCAGAGGTACACTGCTGTATATGCCAATATTTTTGCAAAAATCTATCACATAGAGTACATTAATTATTAACACGTCTAGAATACATTTTCACTTTCTACATTGAATTGAAACGTCTTTACTGTGGACACATGAAGCGTTCCTCTATTCTTTACTACACCAGATCTCTAGTTGTTGCGTTGCTTCATTCTGTTAGTACTCTAAAACGTCTGACTAGCAATCAGATTCCGCATGGGAACACAGATTTGAATCCCACCGACTGCGATATTTTTTTTTCGTTGACAATTAATATAATTTGCATTACTAAACGTTTCCTCTTACTGTTTGAGTATTGCTAGAAATATTAAGATAATTTTACCTATTTTTATACAGGGTGTCTCAAAAAGAATGGGACACCGATTAGTCAGAGATTCCTTAGGTTACAATAAATCGATTAAACCTAATATACCTTAGTACAAAGTCCCTCCAGTAAAACGTTACAAAAATTTGAAGTTCAATTTTTTATTTTTTATTTGTGTGTTAATTTCCGCAAATGTATCAATATCAATTTAAATTTTGGTATACATGCTTACTATTATATAATGCACTAATACAAAAATTTTCATCAACTACACTTGACTGTAAGAGGCACTTTACCTACTTTTAAAAACTTTTTTTGCTCTAACTTCGTTATCTGTAACTTTTTTTTAAATTTTAGGTTATTATCTGAAAGAGAATGAAAAAACACAAAAATAATCTACACTTAGTTCTTAAGCCTAAAAGCAACCGTTTGCCTTAAAATGTCCATCAAAAGTTTTTGGTTGTCATTAAGACATGCAATTATCAAGTAGCCATGATCACAAAAACAATGGATAATGATTGTAATCTAGTAAACAACATCAAGAAAGCAATTAATGACGTTGGTGTTATCATTTTTTTGTCTTTTGTGCTTACGAAATTGCTGCAACATAACGAACCTCGCAGCATTGGAGAATTCGTTATGTAACGGCATTTTCTTAAACATAAAAGAACAAATTCTTATGTCACTAATGTCATTAATTGATTTATAATTGTTTTTTAATAGACGACCATTGTTTTTGTGATCATCGCTACTTGATAATTGCACGTCTTAATGACAACCAAAAACTTTTGATGAGCATTTTAAGGCAAACGGTTGCTTTTACGCTTATGAACTAAGAGTACATTATTTTTGTGTATTTTATTTCTCTTTCAGATAATAACCTAAAATTTCAAAAAATGTTACAGATAACGAAGTTAAAGCTAAAAAAAGTTTTCAAAGATAGGTAAAGTGCCTCTTACAGTTAAGTCTAGTTGATGAAAATTTTTATATTAGTGCACTAAATAATAGTAAGCATGTATACCAAAATTTCAATTGATATCTCTACATTTTCGAAAATTAACAAAAAAATTAAAAATAAAAATTTTAACTTCAAGGCCCTATAACTTCTTACTGAAGGGACTTTGTACTATGGTATATTAGGTTTAATCGATTTATTATAACCTAAGGAATCTCTGACTAATCGGTGTCCCATTCTTTTTGAGACACCCTGTATAATTTTGAACTCGTTTTAACCGCTACTCAAGTTTTTATTGCTGTGCGCTTTCTTTATTAAATAAATTTTCTTCTGTACCTTTTTTATTTACAATATAATTTTAAAATTTCAAAAATCATTTTAATTGGTTAATTATTTTAATGGTGGAAGGCCATGCATGTGATGAGCTTAAAAGGTAGTTTATATCTATGTCATTGTCGTTTTCACTACTTACTATAGCTAGATTTGACAGCCTTCAGTGTATTATCAAGTGCTTCAGAACTGATCGAACGTTTTGAATGGTCATGGTTATACAACGTATCAGACTGACGCAAAACCTAACCTGATAATCTCGAATTTGACATAAACTTACAGTGCCACCAACATATTATTCAAACATTGTATAACCATGACCATTCAAAAACGTTCGATCATTTCGGAAGGCACTGTACTTGATATTAAATAATTGTTTATTTTTAACTTGGAAGATGATCTTCTACCCTCAGCAACAGAGACAGGTAATGTTAAGTAAATGCGTAAAGCAATCTATAAATTTGACAATGTGCTAATTCAGTTATTTTTAAACAAATATTTCGTAATATCGTGATGATTTCGGAAGCTTTCACGGCCATTGTCATTAAGTAAAAAACGACTTCCGGGATTGAACCGTGTCATTATTTAGGTCGAAGAACTCGAAGTTTCGTCCACTTTCGTAAGGGGCCTTCATCTAAACCTCCTAAAAGTGACATTACAAAAGACGAAAGGAATGCTCTTAACACCTTACGTTCCAATTCCGACATCTCAATTTTGTCCGCTGATAAAGGTAATGCTACGGTAGTTATGGATCGAACAAAGTACACCACTAAGATTAAGTCTTTACTCCAAGATTCTTCCTATGCCTCACTTCCTCGCAACCCAACTTCCAAAATCGAACGGGAAGTCACTTCTCTCGTAAAATCTTCAGATTTTCCCTCTGATATTCAACGGAGATTGATTCTTCGCGCTTCAAAGCCTCCTCGGCTCTATGGTCTCTCAAAAATTCATAAACCAGACATCCCCCTCAGGCCCGTATAGATTCCCCTACTTACTCATTAGCTAAATACCTAACCACTATCCTCAGAAAATTCACTGGCAAGTCTTCCTCGTCTGTTCGTAATTCAGCCCATTTCGTTGAAATTATATCCAATATAAGCGTTGAACCTGAGGATTTACTTGCGAGTTTCGATGTCACTTCCCTTTTTACTAAAGTTCCTATTCCCGATTTCATAGTCATAATCCAGCAGTTGTTATCAGAACATGGGGAGACGTCTTCAAGTCTACCTGCTCTTATAGAAAAATGCCTCTCTTCCACTTATTTCCTACTTCAAGGCCAGTTGTTTAAACAAATCTCTGGTGCGACCATGGATTCTCCTCTTTCACCTGTCATTCCCAATATCTTCATGGAAGCTTTCGAAACCGTAGCTCTGGAATCTTCAGAATTGAAACCCAAAGTCTGGTTCCGATACGTCGATGATACCTTTATTATTTGGCCACATGGTAAAGACACGTTACCCGTCTTCTTAAATCATCTTAATAGTCAACATCCAGACATTTACTTTACCATGGAGATAGAAAGTAACGGCTCCCTTCCTTTCTTAGATGTACAGGTCTCTCGTCAACCCAGTGGCAAACTTGGTCATTCTGTATATCGCAAACCCACTCACAGTGATCGCTATCTGCATGCCGATTCCCACCATCATCCTACACAAGAACTTTCCGTCATCAATTCGCTTGTACACCGGGCTGTTTCCATATCCCAACCACATTCGGAAAGCTCTTAGCAACAACGGTTACCGTGCTAGGGATATACAATCTGCCATCAACCGCCATCTTCATCCAAGGCCACCCAAACTTCCAAAAACCGATCCTCCTGCATCAATAGTCTTTCTCTCCTATATCCACCAAGTCACCGATCGCGTTGGAAAGTTTCTTCGAAAACAAAACATTAAAACAGTATTCAAACCCCCGGGCAAAATCTCACAGGTTCTTCCTTCACTTAAAGATAAATTAAACACTATGTCCTCTAATGGTGTTTATAGAGTCCCTTGCTCTTGTAATGCTGTATACATTGGAGAAACAGGACGTTCAGTGAAAACTCGCATCTCTGAGCACTAGCGCTGTCTCAAGACGGGTTTCGTTTCATCATCAGCCACCGCCGAACACCAGCGTGATACTGGCCATAAGATCATTTTTGATGACACTTCCATCAACTGCAAATCCCCATTCTTCTTTAGCAGAAATATTCGCGAAGCCATTGATATTTACAAACACCCTAACAATCTCAATCGGGACGAAGGCTTTCCCCTTCCTTCTATGTGGCAAGTGCTAATTCCTAAGCCCCGCCCACCGCCACTGAACCGCGACGGCATTTGCTGTCCGCGACAGCGCTTGCCTATAAATTCTCGCCTCTCTCGCTCTCTCCTTCCGATTGTTAGTCGAGTTTCGCCTCTGACGTGGTTGACACGTTGAGTTACCGTTCTCTTCTATCCCTTCCCTTGCATAAGAGTTTCGCCTCTGGCGTGGTTAACACGTTGAGTTACCGTGCTCTTTTTGCTTTTTCCTCCTGATGAAGCCCCTCGCGAAAGTGAGCGAAACTTTGAGTCCTTCGACTTCAATAATGACACGGTCTAATCCCGGAAATCGTTTTTTACTTAATTTCATAATATCGACTGACCATGCGGCAGATTTTAGAAGGATCGATAAAATCTCCACTGTAATCGACTGCATTTACATATATGCTCACTCTCTTTAACTTTCAGAACAGTCACATACAGGTTGCCTAAAATTGTACGAAACATGGCAATTCCATGAGTTGGAAACGGTTCAAATACTATTTTCCATAAGAGTAATCCAAATAGAAAATGCAATATTTACTTTAGTAGCTAGGCAACAAGCAGCTATAGTGACTAAAGAACATCTAGCGAATATGCAGCTCCAAGTTATTAGCGCTTCTAGTTAAGCGAATGTCAAACAACTGACATCCTCTTCTGCATTACTGGTTTTCTGGCAGTAAAACGAATACTTACATATATATTTAAGAGTGTTCGTGATGCTATCTTTGTTTGACTGATTCCTTCGACGCTGAGAATGCCCGGGTTGTCGTACTTGAAATGTGTTTTTTAGGCCTCCGTCCAGAAACACTGATTTTGCATTTGTCTAAATCAGCTAGAAACACCCTCTTTGCATGTCTAGGCATGGAAATGACAGCTAGTGTAATTTAAATTTTGAAATTTGAAAATCGGTTGGTAGCACTGAATCCTGAATCTGCTGTCATAATGATGTCAGTCTCACCAGTTATACGACTTTTCAGGTAGTATGTTTTGAATAGCATTTTCAGCTGCTTGTTTAATATATTCTGGTATATTATCATCCATTTTCTTGTACTTATTGTGCACCGATTACTTATGACATCAAAATTCATAAATATAAATGTCAAAAACAACACCTACTAGATACTTGAGTTTCAATTTTAAATTCGAGAAGTATGTATTGCCAACAGAAGAAAAATAAATTATCTAGCGTCGATATTTGGACAACAAATTACCGATTTCTTTAATTTATATATTTTATTTGAAATCGACTGTGAAGTACGCCGAAATCGTCATTAAAATACGAGAAATCGGCAGTGAAGTAATCCATTGTTTTACGACTTTTTTGTAGGTGGCGAGGCGACAGATAAACTTCAATCGACCGAACATAACCTACAAAAGTTGGTTAAAATGTTGTAATTTCACGATTCCTCGATTTCAAATAAAACATAGTGTACACCTCGGCACTGAAGTTCCTTTTTATCCCTCATGTGGTTTATTTGCCTTGGCCCTACGGGCCTCGGCAACTAAATCCACATTCGTGATAAAAAGTTATACTTCAGTGCCTTGGTATACAAACTACTATTTTGTCGGCCCAAAAAATTACTATTACCAGTTCGTATTAAACGAACGCTTGAACAGTTTCTATTTATGTATTATGTTTAATGCACGGCCTGCTGAATTGTGTGACAAATGTCACTTTATACGGCTTGGGCATTTTTTTGAAATCCATTGTTGTTTTCATTTCTGAGAAAAAGCTAAGGTCAGAAAAAGCCACCGTTTGGCGCCACATACCCACGATGACATTTAAATGACAACGGCTGTCAAGACTAATACGTGTTTAGAAATGATTTTTTAAATGCAGTATCAGTAGGATAAGGACCTATTGTTTTGAATGTAATATAAAAATGAATAGTGTAATCCATTATTTACTGTCGTGTAAGTACCTTAGAGATCTATAGTTTTAATATTTTTCTTGAGAGAGGTGTGGAACTCCAAGAATTCGTAGTTGAAGACGGATTCATATTTTCAGGCATGTATTGTTTGGATAGCTCTCACATTTGCTCTAAAATAGCACATGATATGCAGATAATCGTATTTCTTGCAAATTTGGAAGACGTTCTAGGTGGTAATAGTAATGAACTATTTTTTTCTGTGTGTTATTGCAAGGTTGTAAGTTTATGTGTAATTTATTGTAAAAAATTTCAAATTAAACATTTCAAAGTTATTTGTTTTATTAAATATCTATCTGTACATGTAGTAATTAAAAATGTACTAAAGGAAGTGCAATGTGATTTTATAGTCTTCGCCCAGAAGAAGTTACTCGGAAACACCTTTCTTGAAAGCTACAACTAACAATTCTTTCCCGTTGTTTATGGATACCTATTTAAATAAAAATAGAAAATAGAAATCGCTGAAAAGGTACGTTGTTTGAAGCACCAGTACGATAATTTAAATTTAGCTTTCTGAC
>OW679197.1:57628069-57742086 GCA_940337035.1 Agriotes lineatus | reverse complement strand
GAAATGAAAAATGAAATAGTTTACCTTGGTAGTGTAGTTTGAGAGTCGTCTTGTTGAAAGAATCTGAAAATCAGTGCTAAATCAACTGAAAGACATACAATTTTGCACGTAGACGCCCCAAACGGTAATGGGTTTCTTTGTTATGGGTTTCGTAAGTAGTTGTTCTTTCTTAAATTCACACAATGTTTGTGATTAAATGCAATCTTGTCAGAGTCGTCCAGGTAAGATCTCGATCATATCTTGCGTCACGATTCTTCTTCTATTTCTACCAGATCCTGTAGAAATTTAAATATCCCATCTTAGTTTACGTCTAGTTTTGACGAGTGTTAACTTCCGGAAGCTCAGTGCATATGTTATGATCTAAATTAAGTGAAACACAATAAATTTTGGACTTAGCCCCCCCCCCCCCCCCTTCCAACTATAATGTTTTCCTTTTGTTTTAGGATTCGCTGGTTCTTATGGCCTCCTCAAAACTCAACTCTCCAATTTCACCTAAGGTTTCTTATTAAATACGATCTTCTGTTGTTTTCCAGGTTACATTTTGATCATGTCTTTTCCCACGGCTCTCCTTCTATTTGCTGCCAAGTTCTTTTATTCAAATCTTTTATATGGCAGAATCTGTGGAAATCTTCATTTGCCATTCTATGTTTCGTGTAGTTTTGACGGATGTTAACTGCTCAAAGAATGAAAGACATAATCGCCTACCTTGATAGTTTGTTTTGAGCCCATTCTTCTTAAAAATATCTGAAATTCGGTGCAAACTCATGATCTAAATTAAGTTAAAACACCCAGCTTGGGAAGTGGGCGGTTGATTGCGTTTTCTAAACACAATTGTATTTACTAGCAACATGATGTTGTTTATTTTCGTCATAGATACAAAATATGAAAAAACTACTCACAATTTCCAAGGGATTTGTCAAGTTATTTCTTCTTCAATTTCATGATAACCATTTAACTAGAAACAACGTCTTAGCAACCATACATTCAGGCAATCGTTGATGTTACTTACATATACTTATTTTAAATGTCATTACGGAATTTTTAAATTTTATGCTATGCCCCACTGGAGATATTCATGTTTTTACCTTCGGTTGAATTACAGACCTCGTGCCAGAGGCCCTCGATTTGTAACCATGTCAAATCTCGGCCAAACACATATTCATATCTCCTTTAATGGGTAAAAACCTATTCCAACTTTTGTATCTCGCTACACAATTTTCTGATACTGTTAGGATCAGTACTTACAACACTCGTTGATGATTGGCACTTTATTTGTTTAATGTTTCACTTAACACTGTTCCTAATTGCTCCACATTGTGGCAATTTTAGTGAATTGATCCCACTTCCGAAGTTGGAAATTGCAAAGCTTCGTTACAACGAACTCACAATAGTAACATTTAATGCATAGAATAGATCGGATTCGTGACAAATGTCAAATTCAAATATATAAATAGAATATTAATCATAAGACAAAAAAGTACAGCTGACGCTCACATGTGTTATAACACGACAAAACAACTTGTCTGTGACAGTGATAGTTGCTGTTCTTAACAATTTTCTGGTTCTTTTGTAATCAGTGTAATCACTCAAGTTGCGTTGACCTGTTACTTTAGCTGTAAAATTAATTTAAAAATGTCAACGCGATAGTGTGGTTTAAAATAGCATAGTGTTCACTTTTCAACTCAACAGTCAGCCTTCACTGCATAATTCCTTATCGCCGTTCTCTATCCCACTGGAAATAAATATTTTCAGAATTAATATCACCTGCACTATAACAAAAACCCAATTTCCTACATATCCCAAGCATTCTAATGCAAAAATATCTACGTAATTTTAAGCCTATCAAGCGGAGGAAGCGCCTTGCGTCTGGGATTCTTTCTCGGTGATACCGCTAATAATGTACTACTTCCACTTCTAGATCTAATCTATTCTTATATAATAAATATCAAACAAGTTTCACAGTACTACATTTGCAACTAGATTGATGTGTTAGTAATAAATCATGCAACTTGTCAACCTTAGAACGGCGTTATTGTTGAGACTCAAAAATTTATAAATTAATTACGTAGACGTCCCAACGCAACGGCTTGAAATTATGCATGGTGTATTTTATAGTCGCACACTGATTCCAGCTTTGCTTTATCCTAACCGGAAGGCTGGCGATGTCCGCGAAACAAAACTTTCTCGAGTGCAATACGCACAACTGCACTCTGGAGACCAATCGACAGGGATCCCGATGAGGAAACAACATTGTTTTATGCGCGTACGTACAACGGTCATCATTTAGACAAATCAGCTTGAAGATCGTTACGCATTTCCACGAAAAAATTACTTTGGTATTACGACTTTTATTAACTACGAATTGTTTTTTTTTTGCTTACCGTTAGATGGCGCTTTCCATACTTGTCATAAAATTTTTCTACTTGAAGGTAGTAGAAGAAGGAATTTATTGATGCTTGTATGTGGTACAGTTTTTCCGGAATCCTGCTTACTCCATTGGTTGGTATTCATCTAATTTTTGTTTGTCTCTCCCATGCAAATATTTATTGAGTATCTCTTTTAGTTCCTTCGTTACTGTTTCTTCAACTCCCTTTAACATTTTGCTAATGATAAATCTTCTCCGTAAGCTTTGTTGTTTTTAATTAAATTTTCAGTGTCCAGATTTCTTCAGATCTAACACTGCAAACCATAGACTTAGAGGCTTAGTAGTCTACTGATTCTTCCTTTGTTTTTGAGCTATATAATCGGATATAAAGGTTTTCCGTTGTCTGTATAATTTTGTCTTTCTCTCTCGTCCTTGTCTAATCGTAGACATTTAATTTTTAGGTTTTCTGCTGTTACTTTCCCTATTTCTGCTTCATAGTATTTATTCAGGTGTTCTATTAACTTCCTTACTTCCTACGATATTTGTTTGATTTTTTCAAGAAGCTGTGACGTTAGCGCCAGCCCAAATTAGTATTTCTGCACATAATATGTGTTCAATTTTGTACGTTGCTATTACGCCACAATCAGTACTACAATCCCTGGTGCGCGCGGATTGCAAAACAAACCATGAGCCCAGCGATGCTCGAAAACACGCATGTAAGAATTCCGCGTAGTACTTCTCAAACTCCCCTAGAAAATAGTCCAGATAAAGGGGCCCAAAAAGGTATAAAACGAAGGCACCTAGATTGATAAAAACACTTCGATCCAGCGACCAGTCCGGTCTAGCCCTAACTGGAAGGGCTACCAGGCCTCTCTGCTTAGCCGAACTAGACTGAGACCTAGATCTGTCCGAAGAAGTCTTTCAGAACCGTAAGACACTTAAGTCCCGAGATCCACATAGAAAACTTTCTAAGAAAACCGGATCCCGAATTCCAAATTTCCTATACTCTGTTTTTTAATGCCGCGGGAAAATTATGCAACTCGAACTACTATTTCCAAAGCAACCTACATTCAACAATTTTATTTTTAAAGAATGCAATCCACGAGGGCTATAATAGCACATTTGTGGTTGCTTACAGCACCTACATACATTGCCTTGAAACCACTCTGTTGGTTAAAGAACCTGTACACGACCCCCAAAATAATCCTGAAACCGAACCTCGTACTTTGTTGGTTACAGAACCTAATGTTTAGTCACTCTTCCCTGCGTCCCTATGGGTCAGGATTCCAACACTGGACCACAGAAGCGATAATAATACGCTTCCAAGGAAGCCGCGGCAAATATGAATGTTTCTGCGTGATAACTACGCCTCAGATCGATTCATCGTCTGTAATTGTGCAAAAATGATCTCGCCCTTAAGAACGTTACAGAGCTAATCTTTAGATTAGACATAATATCCAATGATACGATAAACACAGTATACAAGCTAATCGCCACTCTAAAATGAAACTATGCTATACATGTGACTAGATATAGTAATAACAGTTGGAACAACGTGATTTTGCCCATGAAAGAAGGGAAGCAAAAAGTCCGCCTTTAACATGGTGATGCAATGATATGAAGAAGACAGTAGGTTTTAAATGTATTAAATAGACACAAAAAGAAAGGAGTGGATCATAAAAGGTGCAGAAGAGAAAAAAGAAAAGAATTACCTCTGTGTTAAAATTTGCTAACGCTAATTTGCTATGGCTAATTTTAACCAAATCAGCCGAAAAGTTTCTTCTCACGCGAGAATATTCATTAGGAAGTTTCATGTTTTGAAGATTGGTTTAGAAACTAGACTAAATCTAAAAATTTAAACTAGGAAATTACCAGACGTGCTTTTGGTATATTATACATTATTAGAATTATCAGCGACAAAAAAATCTATTTTAAAACACATTATGATTAACATATAATAGTTATTAATGCTCTAAGAAGCTCCTTCTTACATAGCGCTGTAGTCCTAAGTGGACCTGGTCCTCCTCTTCCAGTATTGTCTCTGCCGCGAAAGTGTTTGTGAGTTGCTCACTTTGAGTAGTTACAAAGGAAATGTTTTAATGTTGTCTTACCATCGCTGACGTGGGCGTCTTTTTGTTCTTCTGGATTCGAAATGTACTTCAAATACTCTTTAGGCATTTCTCTCCTCCATCCTTCTATCAGTGTTTGTTCGATTGTTGTAATTTTTTCCGTTTCTATTGCACTTTCTAGTTCTGGGTTGGAATTCTTTTCTTCTCTTTTTGCTGTTCTTCTTGCTTCATTGTATTATTCTTCCTTTTTTTTTGATGTTCAACCCACACTTTTTTCTTCTATGAACTCTTCCTCACTTTCGACGGGCAAGGCTAGCCACCTACCCGGCCTAAGGGCAAAAAATGCTTATAGAAACACTGTGGTTAATACAGACCACTGGCATATAATAAGAGGAAGAAGAAAAGAAGAAGCCTTACTAAAGTTTCTTTGCAATTAACTAGCGTTTCTTCTACTTTTAGTTTACCTGCATTATTAAGTTATGTTCATTCAGTTTTGCTCAAGTATTGTCTACGTTCGCTGGTATTTTTGTTTTCATGCAATTGTGATCCTATTTCGATGCTAATACCAATTATGGAAGACGAATCTTGAACTAACTAATATGTGGTCGATTTGGTTGAATCTGTACCCATCTGAGGATTTCAATGTAGCTTTGTGTGATGTTGTGCTATGAGAAAATTTAGTATTTCTTACCACTATGTTCTTTGATCATACCGAAGACTACTGAAAATTGCATGGACAGACAGAATCACAAATGGTGAAGTACTGAGAAGAATGCCTAAGACATGGAGGTAGTTAAAACTGTAAAACAGAGAAAACTGGAGTACTTCGGTCATATTATGAGACATCAAGAAAAATAACACATACTACATCTTATAATACAAGCGAAGATAGACAGTAGACGAGGCCCTGGCAGACGAAGAACCTTATAGTTAAAAAATTAAGACAATGGTATGGACAATCCACAACACAGCTTTCCAGAGCAGCAGTTGACAAAATTAAGATTGCAAATATGGTAGCCAACATGATCGCCAACGGTGAATAACAGTCAAGGCACTTGAAAAATAGGAATGTTCTTTGATGCTGCCACTGAATAACTCTTTCTCAATTGTTTTGTTAGTTTCATCATGGAAGCAATGTAATCCCATAATTGCTTTGTGAAATATCTGTTTCCCAATCTTGGCTTTGAAATAGTCGTTTTTTGTGTTCTATCGATCTATGCCTCTGCAGTGCCTCAGAAGTCCTCCCTTTCAGGCTTCTTTAATCCTTTTGGAGCACATTATTTTGTTAATCGATCTAAAACAATTACCTGCTGGCGAAGCCACAAATTCTACTCCAAATTCGGGCACCTTAACCGATGGGCCACTATAATATATGTTCCATTTGTCCAATTCTGTCATCATCTGACCATAGCCATTCCTGGACTGCTATTATACCAAGGCAATATATTGTAATTTCTTTTAGTAAAGCATTTAATCATCCGCTTGATATAACGTCTTAAGATTGAATGTATCAAACACCTTTGTTTGTTTGGTCCCATCCTGTCCGAGGCGCGTAATTTGATAACTAATCTACAGCCGTAACTGGTCTTATATCAACGAGCCTTTGGAAGACTATTGACGCACGATGAGTGATTCATCGCTTGAAGGGAAAGTAGATAACACCAGTTGAAAATGCTAAGTCTACCATTGCCAGATGAACTCCTAAACGGGGCGGCATTTAAAATTTTTCTTAAAATTTAGAAAATTGGCCATTTTGCCCATGTTACTTACGAAATTGGAGGTTGGTTCTTATTCTACTTTTTTATCTTCTATTCGAATATGAAATCCAAATTTGAAAATTCCGAAAAAAGCGCACATGCCCAGACAAATACAATTAACAAATTTAGAAATGAATCCGTTTTACTGAGTTCGTGACTATATGGTAAATCTAAACACAATGCGGAAAATTGCACTTTTTCGATTAGCCCACTTATATTCTCTTATATTCGAATTATTCTTGTTAATATAGAATTTCGGCTTAAACCGCGTACTCTTTTGGACAAACATCCAGCATTCTCTGGCTTACTGTACCTTAGACTTTGTGAACTCGAGCACGGATCCACGCAATGGCCATGCTCTTTGGTGGCTCGTGTTGTTTGAGTACCTGGAGAACGAGGATACTTAGGCAGATGTGGCCTTGTTGCTGTTTGTGCACCAATATTCACTAACGTTTTGCAAGACCTTGCTTGCATCAGAGTAAAAGTCGTACTAAAAACTGAAGGTCGGTGTGGAGCTATTTATAGTCCTATGTGCCAGCTACTCGAAGTGATGTAACGCTGATTGGTTGTTCAAGTGCAGCGTAATCCGTGGGGCGTGGCCGTATGACGCACAGTGGTTGTAATCATATATGTATTACTTCTATATTGCTAATAGGGTCTGGGAAAAGGCGAAAACATTACGGCGCCGACATAGTCTCACTCTGAGTACTACGCGTCTCGTGCGCATGCCTGAGAATTCGAAGCCGCCTTTAGAAGCGAATTTTAAACTTGACCATGAGGTTCACTTCCCCACCTCGCGGACGACGCTTGCGCACAGCTCACCAAGTACGTCGACAAGTTGGTTGTCTGTCTCACTTACGCTGTAACCTCTGCACTTACAGGCGCTAGCAATATAGAAGTAATACATATATGGTTGTAATGCTTTACAACGTGTATCACAGGAATCCACGTTTCATTAAACCTAAAACCAACTTCCCTGGTTATATTTGGATGTTTTTCTAGTTCTATGGCTTCACGTATCACTCGTGGGAGGTAGTGAGGTATTCTGGCGATTAATTACTCTAGCGTGCTCAAATTTTAAGGTGTGCCTATTTATAAACGTATGCTTAGCTCCTGTTGATTTTGTGATGCGTTTGTTTTTACAATCGCCTTTATGTTCTTGAAGTCTTAGATCAGTGAAGCGCCCAGTCTATCCAATGTAACTTGAACCGCAAGAACAAGAAATGTGATATACGCCAGCGGTTTTTAAACTTGGAATTTTGTCCTTTACTGATCTAAAGCCATTACTCAAAATTTCATAGGTCGTGAACACAGTTTTGATGTTTGAATCGTTTCAGGACACCTCCTATCTTATCAGTCGAGCTTTTTAACGCAAGGCTCAGTGTATCTGTCTCCAGGGCAATTAATATCTAAATTAATTCTACCTAAACGGAGAGCGAAAGAGTCAATAATACCCACGCAAAGTAGAAGTTCGTATAGGGATTTACCTTGATGGATATACAGGAAGGCTTACATGTGGAAGTGGCACGTCGATTGACCCGTGACTCCAGGAGCACAAAACGATAAACACGAGCAATTACACAAAACAACAAAAAACGGGATCAGTTGACCGATCGTTCACCAACTCGTCTTAGGTTCCTCTCATTGCAATGTGGGCCACCGACCCAACATTTAGGGGTGGCAGGAGAGGGGACAGTAAGCCCCATAACTCGACGTTCCACCAATAGTGGGTAAACTTACCGCTAGGTAGAATTACAAACTACACTAAATTTATGTACAGCTATTTACTTGTATTAAGAATTACTAATGAAATAAACTAAACTAATATGATTAAGGCTAAATACCAAACACTCAGCCTTGCAGAAGTGGGGATTCTTCTTTCGCCTTTTGTGCCATAGTCTTGTCTAGTGCTTTCCGTATGGCGGTAGTTGTGTATCCGTTCTTTTGTAAAGATTCAAATAGATGTTCCTTTTCTCTCTCTAGATTTTCTGCACCTGAGGTACGAACGGCTCTGGTCGCCGAAGTCTGAAGAATTGTTGCTTTTTGCATTGGACGATGGTGTGAGTTAGCATTTATATATTTGTTCGTATCTTGCGAAATATTAGTCGATATGGGTGCACAAACAGCAACAAGGCCAAATCTGCCTAAGTATCCTCGTTCTCAAGGTACTCAAACAACACGAGCTACCAAAGAACATGGCCACCACGTGGATCATTGCTCGAGTTCAGAAGGTGCAAGGCACATTAAGCCAGAGACTGCTGGGTGTTTATCCTCTAAGGGTATGCGGTCTAAGCCGAAATTCTATGCTACCAGGTATAATTAGCCCACTTTCTACTATACAAAAATGTATAAAAATGGAAATGCAATTAGCGGTTTCAGTCCAGTTGTGTTATAATTGTTGTTTTATTATTTATAAACAATCGATAGTGTTACATGTAAGACCAAATATTTCAAGCTTGTAATACAGCTAACTCTTTGCAACATTGATTTTTTTGACTTAAAAAATACAATAACAAACCAAACTTTTAAGAAACTTTAAAAAATGTATCACGAACAATATCGAAAACTACCTTTGTTGTAATGAAATGATAAAAACAGAAAATAGTGAAAATTTCAAATAATGTTTGAAAACTTAGGCAATGAAAACGAACATTTCTTGAGATCTTATTTGAAAGTTTATTGTTTCACAAGAAAAGTTACTTTTAAACATTTTTTGCAACACGTGCTATTGCCGATAAATTGGATAATTTGACATCAAACACACGCTTTCTTTTTATTATTCGGTTTGAATTGGCGATAATTAAATATTTTTTCCTCTGTACTACTAATTACAATAATAATTTGTAAATAATTCTCGTTTCAACCACCAGAAAATGGCGAGAGCAACTTTAAGAGACTAAGTTTCAAATATTCATAATGTATACTTATTTAAATTTTTTTTTCATTACAGCAGTTGTCGAATATCAATTTAAGAAACAAAACATTCTAATTGTAAAAAATAATGATGGCTGAATAATGTGATCAAACGGTTAAATCATTAATATTGCGATTAAAGGTTAGTTAATTTTATCAAAGGATAGAGTAATTGACAATAAAATCCATCAGTTCCAAATAAAATTGATTCAAAAATTGTACAACTCTCTAAATCGAACCCAATTTTCACGGTCCTAGTAATCCGAGAGTAATTTGAATTCTGTGTAATCCCACGATACGACGGCGTTTAAATAACGCCGGGCTTTATGCAAGAAAACTGCTCACAAATAGTGGATTTAAAGACGAATATCTCAAAAAGCTTAAGTTTTGCCAAACAACACCTCAATTGGACCACTAAAGACTGGAAAAATGCTTATGGTCTGACGAGTCCAAATTTAACAGCGGAAGTAGGTGTAATAGATTCAATCCTAAATACACAAAAGCAACTGTGAAATTTGGAGATGGGAACATTAGAGTGTCGGAGGGTTTTCTTGGTATAGAGTGGGTCTCATTCTCCGTGTTGTTGATGCAATGAATCAACTGCAATGTCGTGAAACCCTTTCTTGAGTAATGCTGCCGTTTGTAGGATAATAAATACCCCTAGAATTTCTATTCTAGTACGTCAATGTTTCTAAATACATGACAAAGTCCGTACAAAATGGCTAGGAGATAATAACATGAAGGTTATGAAGTGGTTAGCAGTCTTTCGACCTGAATGGTTGTTCAGAGGCATTCAAATGCAGCATCATACGCATATCTAATGTCATAATAAAAGGCTACATCACAATAAATGATTACGTCACAACTACAGTGGTAGCTGAATTGCATGCCAACTTTTAATGTCAGATTAAAAGTTTGCAACATAGCAATGAAACCGATACGTCATAATTAAACTGCTACATCGCAATCACTTCTGACCTCCTAATCTCACCATTTACTTTACAACTAATTTGACGAGTTGTTGGAATGAAACTGCTACACCACGCTGACTACGTTGACTTTTACCATTCATTAAATATTACCATCACGATAAACGAAATGTTACTTACACCCACCTCTGACGTCAGAACAAAACCTCAATTAAAAGGACACATAAGAACTACTTGCCGACTCTCGACGTCAAAAGAAGAAGATGTATCCTAAAAGTAAAGTCATGGTTACATAAATACACCACGATGTCAGACGTCACAGTCAAAAATACTACGTTAGATACACCTCTAACGTCAGATTCAAATGCTTCGTAATAATGCAATAAATACGCCACAATTAAAATAATACTACAGAATTAAACTACTACGTTACATCAACCTTTTACAATATAATAAAACCATGCAACATCATACGCACATTTAACATCAGAATAAAATGACACATCAGAATAAAAAGCTACGTCATATAAGTGACGTCAAAATTACATCGGTATGCTACAAAGAGCTCTGACGTCATAATCATAACTGCTACATTATATTCACCTCTAACGTCGGAATAAAATTCTTTGTAATAAGGAAATCGAAACGTCACAATTAAAACACTCTAGTATTAAACTAGTACGTCACATCGACCTCTCACAATATAACAGTTACAGGCCAACTTTTGCCATCTGAAGAAAGGTTACATAATAACAATTAACGTATACGTCATAATTAAATTGCCACGGCTGTGGCGTCACAATCAAAGATGATATATCTCACCCACCTCTGACGTCAGATTGAAATGCTACGTCACAAATAAGTAGTTACGTCGTCTTTAACCTAAAGCGTTAGAACTAAACGTGAAGGTGTGCTATAGCACTTTCATTGTGAGGCAAATGGCAACATGTCGTCACAGCTATATTGTGATATAACAATTTAATTATTACGATGTAGCATTTTATTCTAATGTCAAAAGTCGACATATAATTTTGATGTGTCGTTTAATTGTACCGTAGGATTTTAGTCTAACGTGAGGGATAAGTGCAATCTAGTGATTATGGCTTGTTAATCTGTCTCAGTATGAAAATGTTTTTTTATTCAACATAACAATTCTGGTGTTTGTAAAAATAGAAAAACTAAATGCAAAGTACTCAAAAAATACAGTTTTAGAAGCGCATTATTGAACATAGTGGCAAATATTATTAAATTATTCAATATTATAAATATATTATATAAATATTAAAATTATTATAAAAGACATTGGAGAAAATATTAAATTTAATATTTTTTATGGCCAGGAATGGTACGATTGCATGTTTTTGGTTGAGGAAGAAATATGCCAATTATTCAACAAGTTTTTACTTTATGATTAAATTTTGGTTAAATTCATCTTGGTTTACGTTTTGTACAACGTAGCGTCTTGAAAACTTATAAATTTAAAAATTTTATAAAATTTTCTAATGTGCATTTCTTGTGGTTATGTTTTATTTTATACAGAGTGTTTCATAACGTACAGAGAAATCTGAAAGGGTAGCTAGAGGGCACGAATATAAAGCTATTTTCTTAATAAACTTCTGACCAAATCCCAACACCAAGCAGGTTACAGCAAGTTAAAGTTGAATAAATTCTTTACAAACTGAGGCAGTAATTTACGTTTAAGTTCAAGCAGGGGAGTTAACTAAACAATGTTAAATTAAAAAAATAATAAAAATTAAATAACATAAAAATTACGGCTATTTAATTTTTATTGTAAATGCTTACAAATTGGTGTTCACTGATTGAGCACCGCTGACTATTTAAGAATAACTACAAACAAGTAGCAGTAGAAATTTGTTTGAGTATTAATTCATTTCAACGTCAAAATTAAGATACATCAGCTATTAAGTGTTTAATTCGACTTCTGTAGCTACAGTAACGAAGAATATGTAGATATGATTATTATGTATGGAGCTGCTGAAGAAAACGCTGCACGTGCAAGACGTATGTATTAGGAAAGGTTTCCAAATCTTCAAACACCTTCCGAAAATACTTTTCTTCGAGTAGTCGAACGCGGAAGAAAGACTGGAAATTTACAACTTAAGATCATGGTAGAGGCAGACCAAATCAACATAGGGTAAATGTGGAGAAAGAACGTTTAGAAATGGTTGATGCTCATCCAACTACAAGTACAAGCTAAATTTCCCACCAAGTTGGAGTTTCTCTATCCTTTGTTTGGCACAGATTGAACAGTACCTAATGGTTTGTACCCCTATCACCTACAAAACGTGCAAGAACTGACCCCTACAGATTATCCGCTGCAATAGCAGTTTTGCAAATGGCTGCTAAATCGCACTCATATAAAAGCGGAATTTCCAGTACACATACTAGTGACGGATGAATGCTGTTTTACTAGAAATTATGTTCTCAACTTTCACAATCTTCACATATGGGCTAATCAAAATCCACACACGATTCGCCAGAGCAGATTTCAGCAGCGTTGGGGTGGTAGTTTGAACACCTTAATACGATTTTTTACCAACATTTGTTAATGGCCATTGTTATTTATAATTTTTACAAGACTTTCCGTCATAGTTTCTCGAAGATTTTCCTTTGGATCTACGCCGTACCATGCGGTTTAGGCATGGCGACTGTCCTTCACATTTAGTCATGCTGTACGAGACTATCTCGACACCATCTTTCCACAAAGATGGATCAGTCGGGGTGGCTTCATGGCCTCCACGCAGGCCAGATCTCAACCCAGTAGACTTTTTCTTATGGGGTTTTATGAAAGAATTGGTATATGCTACCTAAATTGATACAATCAACGAATTGCGCCGTCGCATCAACGCTGGACGCTTTACCATCGAGGTAGAAAGGAACGGCTTCCCTCCTTTCTTAGATGTACAGGTCTCTCGCCAACCCAGTGGCAAACTTGGCCATTCTGTATATCGCAAACCCACTCACACTGATCGCTATCGATATGCCAATTCCCACCATCATCCTTCACAAAAACTTTCCGTTATCAATTCGCCTGTACACCGGGCTGTTTCCATATCTTAACCCGATATGTCCAGGCTGAATTAAACCACATTCGAAAAGCTCTTGGGAACAACGGATACCGTGCTAGGGATATACAGTCTGCCATCAATCGCAATCTTCATTCACGGCCACCCAAACCTCCAAAAACCGATTCTCCTGCAGCAATACGCTTTCTTCACTATATTCACGAAGTCACAGATTCAAACCCACGAGCAAAATCTCACAGGTTCTTCCTTCACCTAAATATAAATTAAACACTATGTCATCTAAAGATGCTTATAGAGTCCCTTGCTGTATAGATTGGTGAAACAGGACTTTCAGTGAAAACTTACATCTCTAAGCACCAGCGCTGTCTCAAGATGGGTCTCATTTCATCATCAACCATCGCCGAACACTAACGCGATACAGGTCATAAGATCCTTTTCGGTGAATCTTCCATTATCCGTAAATCCCCATGTTTCTTTAACAGAAAAATTCGCGAAGCTATTGAGATTTAGACCATAACAATCTCAGTCAGGACGAAGGTTTTCCCCTTCCATAAATTTTCGCCTTTCTTCTTCCGATTGTTAGAAGGGTTTCGCCTCTGGCGATGTTTACGATAGCGAAGCGTTGAGTTCTTCGACCTCAATAATGACACGGTTCAATCCCGGAAGTCGTTTGTTATTTTATAATACATTTTTCTTTCTTAGGCTTTGTGCCCCCCTGAAATTTTCAAGAGTCGGCGCCTATGTATCAGCTATATTTTGTTAATTAACGTAGACAGTTGTAACTAATCTCAATTTGTGTTTATTGGAATATCATTAAATATTTTCCCAACGAACGTATAGCACAATAACAATATTTTTGTTTCAAACATTGAACCTATCAATATTGAGAGCATGCAAATAAATTCAATAAACATTGTCTTTATTAAAAGTATGGTTTTGAAATATAATGCCAATAACCTACATTTTTGTGTTTTATTATCTTTTTCTTGCTACTTTCTTATCCCTCCTTAATGAAAGCCCCTCGTATAGAAGTATTTAACAACTCTGCCGTTTAACATCAATATTACGATAATTGTCGCATTTTTAAGTTGCTTTTATTCATATTTTGTGTGCTAAAAGTTTTGGGAAAAATATGCGAAATCAAGTTTGTTTACTTGAAATCTCGTATAGGTACTCGCCATTGCCATTCTTCCAGTGATGCAGTGGCTGCTGTTAAAATCAAATCCTGACAACGTCAAGCAACCACAGTTCCTGGCTTGCATTACATTTAATTAACGTAACGGTAAACGCCAAACATTTCCATTTCGAGAACAATTTCGAAAAACCGTTTATCATCACGAAGAATGAGTTCGCATGTCGTTTGAAGGAAATGGTTCATGTAATTTGGCGCCAATCATCAGAAAATTTATCTTAAGCATCCGCTATAAAATTAGCTATACCAACATGATTATCGATGCCGTTCCCCACGTTTCGCCAAAAAAGCGTCGCTCGTAAAAAGCCAGTGTCTGGGAACTACTAGGAACAATGCCACACAGGTGGCACTAATATTTAAATCATGCTTTTATCGATGCTCGGCGGTTTAAAATGGGTATGGTCGGAGCGTTTTATTGTGATTCCTATTAATTTTTCGGTTATAAACAACACCGGCTATAGTTGTGTATTAGTCTATACCTGAATTTTTGAACCCGTGCGTGCACGTCATAACATATTGATGACATCATCTCCTAGTATGTTTATATGATCCTTATACAGTCACTAAAAGTACGTTGTTTGACACAGGCTGATGCAAAATATAACCTGCAAATTTCGAATTTCACATAGCTTGGCAGTGCTACCAACAATGTGAATATGTAATTTTTTATCGTCTAGACGATAAAATTGCATTTTAACGTAAAGTAAAAGGTAGATAAAATACAACTTTAACAGTTAGAATTTAATGAATATATCAAATTAATATTTTAAAGATGAAAGAAAAAACCACAACAGGAAAACTAAAGACAACATCATATTAATTTACATAACATTTTTATAGTAAACGTTGACAGCTATCAATTAATGTAAAATTAAGTGACCAAACTACCTCAGAAAATCAGCACTTTGAAAACTTTAATGATGTAGCTTGTGTGAAATGAATTGGCGCACTTCGGGTATACGGATGAGGCGCGTTTTCCTGTAACTGATACTTTGCTTGCTCGCTGTATATGTTATTTACCTGTTGAGGCTACTTATAACAGCTAGGTACTCTGCAGGTATTTATGTAATTTTTCGGACCCAACTTAAAATCAATTAAAAATACAATTTTGCTCGATTTATTTTAGTAAAAACATTGTATTGAGTACCACATGAAATAACGAATAAATTGACTATAATAGTAAAATAATTTACATATTTTTACAAAGAATAATAATTGAAATTGCACAGTATTTTAAAACTAAATCAAATAAATAATTTCAGTATCATTTTAAAATAACTAAAACATTAAATTTTATAGACAACACAAATCCAATAAAGCAGATCATAAATGTAACTTAATACAGACACAAGTTTAGAGAGTGGGCAACAATAAACGCAAGTAGTTAAGAAAAACAATGAGTTAAAAATACAACATTAGTATGGTATTAAACAATAGGACAGATATTTGCAACGTTTCATTCTTTAATATCTACACACTTCTTCAGGCTAAACATGGATTTACATGTTATTAATGAATTTAATTTAAAAGAAGCTTTTAGATATTAAGAAGCAAAACATTGCTGTTTTTTTATTTCTCTATTAATTATACAATCTTCCATAGATTGTTTGGCAATAAGTATTTTATAGGATTTGGTGTAAGCACTGATGATTAAGAGGTAACATGTGGGGCAGAATTCCAGCGAAATCTCCCTTTACATTATTTTAATATGTAATGTATGGGTTATGAAAAGAATATACTATTTGTCAAAAGTAATTTACAGTTACAGTTAAAATCTTGTAGTTAAATCAGATGGCTTAAAACGTTTAAGTCTTTTGGGTTTATTATTATCTTCCATAAGGTGCTGCACAGAATCGTTGGGGTGAACGGTCAGTCTGTCTTTGTATCTCGCACTAAAATTTTTAATTTCACTTTTCACTGTGGGAATTTGTAGATCATTTAAAATCACATTATTACCATGGCACGTCAACGATCATTCTTAGTACTTTATTTTGGAACCGATAAAGCATTGCCAAATTGGAAGTAGCTGCAGTACCCCACAGGGAAATCCCATAAGTCCATATTGGTTTAAGAACTATTTTGTAAATTAAGAGTTTATTTTCCAATGATAGTTTAGATTTTCTGCCGATGAGCCAGTATGGTGTCCGTTGAGTGTTATTGGAGGGCAATTTTATTTTTTCATAGTGAAGGTTACGTGTTGGAACTTAGCTTCGTTCACTCTGATTCGCCATTTGTTGGCCCACCATTGGATTTTGTTGAGATGAGCTTGGAGATACTTTGAGGCGGCTTGTGGATTGATGTGAGAGGCTAGAATGGCCATGTCTGCGTAGATCGCTGATGTTGTTAGACGCGATGTGGGTAGGTTAGCAGTGTATATTAAATATAAGATGGTACCCAATGCGCTGCCCTGCGGTACGCCAGAGGAGATAGGGTGTAATGTTGTAATTTCGTCTTTGTATTTTATCAAAAAGTGCAT
This sequence comes from Agriotes lineatus, assembly GCA_940337035.1. Taxonomy (NCBI): domain Eukaryota; kingdom Metazoa; phylum Arthropoda; class Insecta; order Coleoptera; family Elateridae; genus Agriotes; species Agriotes lineatus. Next base: position 57,725,338 of record OW679197.1, on the reverse strand, counting down.
GTTTGTTATGTATGAGCTCAGAAGTTCAAACATCTGGTAGGGTAGGTATTGTTTGAGATTGTACATTAAGCCTTGATGCCAAACTCGGTCGAAGTCTTGTTTGACATCCAAAAACACTGCAGAGCAGTATCTTTTTTCTTCCAAGTCTCTGTATATCTTGTCCGTTATTCTGTGCACCTGTTCCACGGTACCATGTTGTTTACGGAAGCCAAATTGATGGTTAGGGATTAGTTCATGGTCGCCTAAAATTGGCATTAATCTATTTAGAATCAATTTTTCAAAGACCTTTGACAGAATGGGGAGTAGGCTTATGGGCCTGTACGATGTAATTTCCGTTGGTGGTTTACCAGGTTTCATAATCATGATTATTTGCGTTGTTTTCCATTGACTTGGGAAGTGCCGGATTCTGAGGATAGAATTATACAGATGTGTAAGGGCTTGTATAGCTTTAGTTGGTAATTGTTTGATAATTGTCCCAGCGATCAGGTCATATCCTGGAGATTTCTTTATGTTGATCTTTGGCATCTTCATTCGGTAGTTGACAAGGGAAGGGTGTAAACACTTTGGTGAGATATTCAGCAAAGGCATCGGCCTGTATTCCTTGATTTTAATGTTGACTAAGGAGTTTTTTTAGATGTTTGCTGGCCCTATTATACTCTCGTTTGTCGAGGTCCGATCTGGTAAGTTGCCATCGTTGCCTGAGGCAGCGTTTTTCGGCTATTTTGTCCTTTATGATGATAGGTGTATCAACTTACTACTGTGAACCATGGTGTATACAGTATACAGATTTGCAGGTCTGCGAAATAGAACAGACTGTTCGTATGCTTAAATTTAAAGCATTGGCAACTCTCTGTAACACCAAACCATTAGAAAGTTGGTCATTATATTACGAATTATTATATTATAGGTGTAAATTACTTACTTGTCTCACAGCAGTTAGCGGTATAAGTGCACCATCGTTGTCTCTTTCTCGTTCAAAATACCTTATCAAAGCGACAACAAGCTCTTTTGACTTTCTGGGTAAGGTGGTCGACATTTTAGCTTAAAGTTCCCCATACGTTTCCAGCAACTAAACTCTTCCCCCAAAGTAAGTAATTTGTAGCAGCGGAAAAACAACAGTATAACTTGTTCGCAATGTTCGTTATGCAAACAACGGATTTTTAAAATGCAAAACTAAACTATATGTCACTGTCAACACCTGTCAAAACCACTATAACAAATAAGTCGTTTTAAAAAGCGACATGCGTACGTGTTAATTCCCTGAGCAGAACTTGAAAACACAAAGTACCCCGACGTATTATAGTTTTTGCTATTGTTCATGGAAATTATGAAATATTAAAACAAAAAATGTACGGCTATAGCAATATATGAAGCTATATTATTAGCAAAAGCAATATTAATCATTATTTTATTGAAAAAAAGAGTAGTTTCATATTTTTCAAATGTTGGTACTGAAAACCTTACTAAAAAGCGGATTGATGACGTGCACGCACGGGCTCAAAAATTCAAGTATATGCTCTTTATACTATTTAACTCACTTGATTACACACAGTTTCGGCCTAAAACATCTACTCATACTTGTGAAGAAAGATTTTATTCGGTGGCAATTGGATGTTGTATACATGCATTTTATATGCTGTGAAATAAACACTCGTAAAGGGAAAATAATGTGAATAAGCACAAATAGAAAGAATAAGAAATTAAAAAAGTAGGGGAGACTGGGGACGATTCAACGACGGGGATGATACAACCAGTGACTTTATATCCTATCTATTTTGAACTTACCGGGCGTTTCTACAGATAGAACTACAAAATTTAGTATGACCTTGTTGTATATGAGTTTGGTGGCGAACGTGACGATTTACAAATTTTTTAGAAATAAAGTGTGAATTAGCCATTTGAAAGGTAAGATTTTACTGCTCCGTTTTTGATCTGCTATTTGTTAATGATTTCAAGTTTTAGAATATTAATGGCGCTCATTTCACGTAAATCATTTAAGCTTAAATTGCTACATGTTAGAGATTTAGCAGTTTCTATGAATTATGTAGTCATGGGGTAAATTCAACCAAGTCAAGCGGGGTACATTCAACCACGCTTGAATCTACCCCACTTTTTAAAATAATAGTTGATGCTATAAGAAATCTTTTTGAAAATCTTTAAAAATAACTTATTATACCTCGTAGTTCTGGTACATAACTAATAATTATTTTTGTAGATGCCGACCGTGTACTTACCTCTTGACGGATTGTTTAAAAAAATATCTCTATGGGAGGCAGCACGATGCCCAATAACAGGAAAGGAAGGAAGGGTTCAGCGTAATTTCAATTCCCCTAACTGGAGCTGGGCTGCTATGGGGACCTTACGTCCCTCTTCAGCCAAGAACGGGAATTATAGGAAAGGTGGACAAGTACTACCCCGGAATTTGCCTCAGAGAAGGTACTCTGTTGACTGGAAAGCCACCTAAAAACCTGAATCAGAGCAGACGATGGCGGGAATCAAACCCACGACCTTCCGAATGCTAAGTAGAGGGGAAGTCGTGGGTTCGGCCAAAATATCAAAAGGGATACCCTTATTTATACGAAGAGAGAGAAAGATAATTTCATAGCAAATATTCTGTGAATCCAGTTTTTTCATCATAAATGGTTGTGATTTTTTCTTAGGTTGCCACTGTTAATGTTGGTTACCCTGATGTCAATTTTAAATCTATTGACAGTAGGGTAACCAACATTAACAGTGCCAACCTAAGAAAAAAAAATTATATTTTGCATTTCATTCAATATATTCTCTTTCCAAATATAATTCGTGTAATGATTAATGATTTTTTACTCGCTAAAACCGAAACAGCAAATTTAGGTTCCGGTTTTAACTCGGAAAAAACCATCGATAATAATCATTCCACTTGTTATATTACAACTGATAATATGTGCTAATTACATGGGTATTTCATTACTTACCTGGGTTGCAAAATACTAAGTAAGCTAATAGAAGAGAATATGAAGTTGTGAATGGATGTTGGGGACTGACAATTCGCTTTTAGAAAAAGGAGAGCAACAGAAGGCCAACTATTCACAGTTACGCAAGTATTGGAAAATTTTAGTGAGTGTAACATCGAACTGCACCACCTATTTATAGACTTTCGGCGCGCATATGACTTAATAGTTAAATTTTAGTAATCATATAGACTATTTCTTTAAAAAACTTTTGGTTGTATTTTAAAATGTTTATCACAGCGGGTTAAAATGCTAGTGTAGAATATTATTATATTATATATATTCTTTTTCATATGATTATGCCTAATTACTTCGAACAACAATGAAATATATATACTACAAGTACATCAAAATAAAGTTGTGTGAGTTTTATTAAACTACAGGGTGTTAATTAAGTACATAGACAAACTAAGGGGTGATTCCTTGATCAATTCTAATGCAAAAAGTTCATACAAACATGGTACCTAAACTGCTTGGTTTTCAAAATACATGATGTTGAAGTTTAAACAAAATGTCTTTTCAAAAATTTGGAAAACGGCTACAGTTATTCTAATGAAACTCGGTGTATGTTAGCATTTCATAAAGTGGCATTGTTTGTTCAAAATCAATTTAATTTATTTTTACCAGTGGCGTGCATCGGGGCCACCTCAGTTACCTTATTTTAGAAAAATCTGGTACGCCACTGTTTTTTAGCGAAAAATTTTGTAGCTATTGTAAGATTGTTTATTATTAATAATATTTTTTAAAAACTTCGTTAAACTGTATTTTGAAAACGAAGCCGTTTAGGTCCCATTAACGTCCAGTGAACGAAATTGCTGTTACAGATTTTTCCGTTTTACTCTAAAAAGGTTTATTCTATAAAAAAAATAAAAGATACATCTTTTGTATAGTTTCAATGGATGAAGCTAAAAAACGTGTCGTATTGGAAAAAAAAACAGTGGCGTACCAGATTTTTCTAAAATAAGGTAACTGAGGTAGCCCCGATGCACGCCACTGGAGGAAATAAATTAAATTTATTTTGGCCAAACAACGCCACTTTATGAAATATTAACCTACACCAAGTTTCATTATAATACCTGTAGGCGTTTTCCTGATTTTTGAAGAAAAAATATTTTTGGTTCAAACTTCAACATCCTGTATCTTGAAAACGAAGCCGTTTAGGTCCCATGCTTGCCTGAACTTTTTATCTTAGAATTGATCAAGGAATCGCCCCAATGTCTATGTACACCCTGTATAATAAATTTACTCCAATCAACATGTTGCAATCATTATATTGGTTAAATTTTGGGCAGTACATTAAACGAGCAAATCTTTTTTTGATATACTGGGTTTCCCAAAATGTATGGTAGAAAAAACTATTTACTCACCGCCAAGATTATTCTTCTTATTAAATCACTTATCTGCACACATTAATTTTCAGTCTTACAAAAAATGTTGGAAATGCTTTCTCCGACTTGCAACACAAACCCCGGATCGTGTCTGCATTGAAGAACTAACATTTGCAAACAAGAATGGTTGCTGTCGAATTCTTTATGCCAGTTTCCACCCTTTCTTGCTGTTGAATTGACGTTACAGGGATAGCGTAAACGAGTTGTCGTTATTAAACACGTACCGGCCAAAGACATCACGATACTAATTGATAAACCCATTTTTACAGTGCACGTAACACAAAAGACCTGCGGCATCCTATTTCTTGTGATAAGCAACTCGGATTTGAACAAATACATCCTTGAAAGTTGCGTAATTATGTCAATTTACTTACATACCAGTGGCGTGTATAATTAATAATTATGTGCGAGAAACTTGACTACATTATTACTCGAAAATATACCTGCATACTTTGTATATTATAAACATACGGAGGTATAAGGAAGCGATGATCTCATCGAACCATGCAAGAATAAATCAAGTAGACTATGTGTTAACAGAACAAGAAAGCAGAAGATGTATCGAAAATATTAGAAATTATAGGATCCCAGGCGCAGAAATGGATCACACAATAGTGCGAGCTAAATTAAACATATATATTGTTTCACAATAAAAAAAAACTAGAAAACAACGATTAAGGACAATTGAAAGCTTGCAACAACCAGATGAATAACAAAACTGCGTACATAAACTACAGTAATCGTTACAAAGGATAGGGAAAGACCTGAAAATCTACAGATAGAGAGGGGATATTTAAAGAAATAGATGCAGCTATCAAAACACCAGCAGAAATTGAACTATAAAGAATTATGCAGGGAAAAAATGCTCAAAACTAAATTGACGTGAAAAATCATAAAAACTACGAAATCACGAGGAGTAAACATAGAAGAGGGTATCAAATACGATTTATATTTTATAGAATAGAGATGGAAAATCTTAGGGGATAAAACCAAAAAACCAGAATTTAAACACATTAACGAAAGTTCCGGGTGGTGTAGCTTGAACAAGCGTCCACGTTCGATCAGCAGAGTTAAGCAACGCTGTCTCTGGTTAGAACTTGGATGGGAGTTCCACGGCTGCTTCTCCCGGCACCTCGTGGTACGGCTGCCACGGAGAAAAGTTGGTCCCGGTTCTCATAATAACATTATGACAGTCGTTAGTGGGATTGGAAGTCCCCATAAAAATGTACAGTGACGCCTAAAATTGCCCTAACGGCTGTTGGCGGAGTGCGGAATAAAATAAAATAAAATAAAAATAAAATAACTACACAAAAAAATGGAAAATAGAGTACGTAAGCATTGAAGGAGCTACGTCCAGGAAATTCGAAAACATCATCATCATCATCTTCTCCTTTCTTGGATTAGGTCCAAGTCCTGTTCCCGTTCTACACTCCATTTTTTCGTTGGCGTCCGACTTCTCGTCTTCCTTTTAGTCGGTATTCTTGTGCTTGTAAGAGAAGTCAATTTCCAGCCATTCTGTCCATATGTGACTTCCATCGTCCTATGTAATTAGATACTTTTTTCTATAGCACATGTTAAAGTGTGCTTTTATCAACTCAAAACAAAAGGTCAAGTTTTACTTTAACAGCAAGGGTAGATAAAGTAATTTAATTTTCTAACTTTTGTTTAAATTAAATATGACAACTTCGTATTATCGTAGCAATCCAATCTCGCTACTGACATTTTGAAATGTGATTGACTGTCATTATTTTCCCCTTAGCATAGAATTTCGGCCGAAATTCTATGCTAAGGAGAATAATTCGAGTAACCGCGAAAGCCTCAAACAATACATGTCATTATTTTCTTTTGAAATTGTTAAAGTTCTTGCTATAGAAAAAAATATTGTATTATACACGACGATAAAGTTATTTCTATCCACTCTTGAATCATTAACGTCTCGACTTCGTCTCGACGTTAAACGATTCACTCATGGATAAAATTTAACTTTATCGGCTTATATAATAAATTACTATTATTATTGAAGCTGTAAATTCCAAGTTTTTCTCTAATGTCCCAGGAAAATTAGACATAAAAATGGAAAACCCAAAAAAAAATTTCGGCCAAGCTGGATCTTTGTAGTGACCTTTATTTTGATATCCTAAACATACCCTTAATTTGAAGCATGGGTTTTTTAGGGGATAAATTCTAGTTTTTTGCAAATATCTCAAAAATTATCAATTTTTCGAGAAAAATAATTCTGAGAAAAATTGTAGTTTATAAAATTCTACACAAGAAATGCCCCCAGACTATTTTTCCTAAAATCAATTTTTGTTAAGCAAAAAATGCGGCAAAGTTGTAATATCTGACTTTTTTTTAAAGTAAAAGTACTGGGCGGGTTTTTTTATGTGGCATCCGCCGTAGACCTAATCCACGTTAAAACACGATAGAAAAAAATCAATTTAAAATATTCAGCCTCTTCCTTCTCATCTATTTCCAGTAAAACTTCATCATCTCCCTCAACGACTCCATCAATAACTTCTATTGATTCAATCACTTCTTGAACTGAGGATGCCATTGCATCTTTATCCTCATCAATATCTGCATTGCTTTCGCTTACTTCGGTCTCAGCGCTTAAATATGATTTCTCACGGCAATGCTTGCGTACTGCTGAACAACGGAGACCTATTTTTCTACAAGTACAACTTGCATGACAAACTTTAGTGCAGTTGCAAAATATTTTATTTATTAACTGATCAGGAGCCAGCGACAAAAGGTTTTGAATGGGTTCTAATCTACCGTTGTTAATAGTCCTAGTTGCCTTAACAAATGAATGATATCTGTATTTATCTATCGATTTTTCATTTGTAACTCCCCGTTTCAATAGATCGTTCTAGCAATTTGCACCTTCTTTCGGACCACCTTATATTTAAATAATATAGCAATGGAATTCAGGTTTATCGCATAACGCGCCTGACGTTATAGATATGCACCTGCAAGGCTTTTCTGGTCGAAGCACTCTCGCTTGGCTTTTCCTAAGTAGGCTCGCTAGCAAATAGTCGAGTTTCTCGATTATTGATTTTTCACGAAACGCTTTCGCTGGATCTGAAATTCAAGGAGCAAGCCAAGACCGCTCTTATTTAAACAAACGAAAACCGCTAGCGGCGTTCTTTTCTTCACGAACAGCTGTAAACAGCTTTGGTAAGATGCCTGTTTTAGTTAAATTTTGCATAATAATTTGGATATTTAGGCCGGTTCCCATGCGGCTTTGTTAAGTCATTTTGCTGTCGCAGATGCTTAATTGCATTTCACGCCTTTATTCAGGTCATTTTGGTATTTTAAATAGCCACCTAGGCTTTAGGGCAGCGTGCCCGTATGCTAAACCCTTTTAGTTCTTTATTTGGCTCCATCGCCTAATTCCAGAATCATGATTTCGCACATATTTGGCCCCAAACGCAGCATTTCCCGTCGGTTGGAGCTCCCCTCTGATGGCGCTGTGGCAGCCGAGCGTATCGCCCGCAAGAATTCCGAATCTTCTAGAAAGCACGCCGTTGAGGCGTGATACCATTGGTGCCGGCATTAAGTTGTTTCATTTTATCGCCCCGCAATTGGCTGCCGAGGTTTAGTCACGTGGGGACGCGACCAAGGTGACCTTTGCCAGCGCTTCCCTCTGGGCATTCAGCCGAGAGCCGTCGAACAAGTAAGAGGTCGGATAGTGTGTGTGAGTTCGTGCGGCGCTCCCGCCCTTGGCGGGGGCGTCAGTCTTTTTCCCGGCGAGTGCTGCTTCAGCAATTATGCGACAAACGGTTTCGCCTTAAGTGGCAGTTGCCGGCAGTCCGTTGCAGAGAACGCTTGTGTGGTGGTTGTGTGTGAGAGTTTCGAATTGTCTTCGGCGTAGCGTGGGTGTTTTTGAGCCCAGTTCCTGCTTCCGTAAGTAAGGGGTCGTGCCCCCTTCATCTCGACCTACGAGGATCTGTCCCGCAGAACGAAAGTGGCCCATTTTTCGTCGTCCCGTTGTACGCGTCCTGACGCGCTTCACGTCGCCATTAAGGCGGATGTGCACTCATCCCTATAGCCGTCGAACATCGAAGGTACCTGCCACCTACGACTGCAGCCTGTCGCAACTCGACTGTACCAGGCTCCCCAACCGCCTACATTATTAAGGTATGTGTCTTAGAACTGATTACCGCTGTGAACGCGAGCGAGCCGTCACATCTCTGGTGCCTACAGGCACTGTCGTCATAACTGTCCATGTCGCGAGTGCTAATTTGATCTTTGCTGTTCGCTGCATAAGGCGTCGCGCCAGCATATTTGTACTCATTATTGCTCATTACTGCTCATTACTGTTCATTACTGTTCATTACTGTTCAACATCTGTCGCTAAGTTTAGAGCGCGCGCGCCAGCTGGTGCCCCTAGTTATAATCTAGTTTAGATATAGGGCGACGCACTCTGCTGCCCCATTGTAACCCGTTAGTCAATACATGATTTGTTAGCTAAGGGAACTGTTGTTTTGTTTCGACTTGTGCATGTTCTGTTACAGATAAACGCCCCCTTCATTGTACTGATTATTGTGCGACGGAACGAGGGAGCTTTGAGCGTACAGGTGGGTGAGACAGCTGCGTAGTCGCGGTCGGATTGACACCTAATTACAATCCTTGCATAAGGCAATCCCGAAATTGTTATTTGACCTTTAAATTCTTGAGTAATCCTATCGGCGGAGTATTTTGCGTGCTTCGCTCCCGTCTAACCGTCCAGGCCCGGTTAGCCGGGTTAAGACAGGCTTGGTGGCGCCCTCATGATTTTGACATACCCTATATATATATTATGCCACAACACGCTTGCCCAGAACGTATCGTGTGACTCACGCCCGACTCCCTGAGCGTTCCAGCCGTGGCCTATTAGCCTATTTCGAACCGATTTCAGGGCAAGTGTGCCAGTTTTTCAGGACTGATTCCGTGGTGCGATGCTCACCTTGGGTGGGTGTCGTAAAGTTCTTTTAATACCGTAACAGCTTTCTTAAAGTTATTCTACAGTTACTCAAAGAATAACTGAGCCTCCCATTTATCGCTTCGACGTGCAAGCTGGCTGGAAATTCTAAAATGCCCTAGGCCGCTTTTTCCGCAGTTAGCTGCTCTCATTGCTCGTGGCATTTTGGGAATCTACGAAATAATTCAGCCAAATCCTGCGTTAGAAGTCCTTTCTGTCAAGATGCAGCATACCAGGAACTTCCCACTCACGATCGCTGGACATAACACAGAATCAAAATGTAAGTACATGCTGTTCTCAGCGTTTCTATCGACAAAGGCAGTTGGCCGCAAATATAATCAGTTCTTGCTAAGGCTTCAGAAATTTAAACTGAAGCGAGTTTAATTACTCGTACTCCTTTTAATAAATCAATTTATAACGCTAAAAGCGTGAGTGATTAATCGTTTCCAAATTGCTGAAATACGCATGTGCCCAAAACCTACTTGCGCCGTGACCTTTGAACGTTGTGGCCACATGTCAAGTGCGATACTCACAGGTGGCGATCCTGAGTTGTAACCCCGAGCTATTAATTAGCATGTTTTGTGACTAAAATACTTGGTAGTTGATTCCTATTTATGGTTTATTTATTTGTTAGGCAATTGTCCTACAAATCTTAAGTTGCTATCACTTTAGCCTTCATGTCTTATGCATATAATTCATATGTTACTGCGATTATTTGGGTTTGATTAAATTTCCCTATTGCTGATAATATTTTTGTGTTCTTTCCGCAACCCTTTGACCTGTACAATTTATATAGGTATGCAGCGAATCACTAAAGGTAGGTGGTGTGTTATTTATTAGCTACATTTGTTTTTATGTTGTGAGTAACGACAAGGCGCTCAAATTTTCATAAATCTACTGTTCAATTTTAAAGCCTCAAGCATTTTTTTGCCTAGTCCTTACACCACGCCATATTCTACCGAGAGTTCATGAGCTAGCCCAGGCCGTGTTCACCCTTCGTCTAAGGGAGCGGTACACATTCAGTGGATCATTGTACTTTGCCAGACGTATGCGAATTCCAGTTTCAGTAATTAATACTCTTGAATTTTGTAGCATTTTGAAAACGTCGGCACAATCCTGTAAGTCCTGGTGATTTCGAAGCAATTTCATAATTTTCTTCTATCCGATCTAAAATAGTGCAGATGTAGTATCGCACCCGCTATTAGCGCGGACGAAAAGGTGATTTTTACTGTCATTAAAATTATCCAAGCTTTTTGACAAATATACTTTTGTTTCACCTTTTCCTTTCCGTGGTTTTAAAAAATTAATTTCTTGATTAGATGATGTTTTTTTTAAATTAAAAGAATCAACAAATCAATATTTTCACCAACCAGTATTGTTTTACTATTAGTATAATAGTGTTCCAATGCAGTTTTTATGACAAGTACAACATCATCATCTTGGGCTTGTTTTACAGATATATTAGCAGTCTCCAATTTTTCATTTATTATAAAAATTAATCTACTTTTGTTTTTTTCATTGGTTAAAAACGTATCTTGTCGCATAGGAACATTCATGGATGCATCAAACAAAAAATCTGTAGAAACAGGAAATCTTGACTGTCGACGACGTTGCTCCATTAATTTTATACTTTTGGAAGTATTTTCGTCAACATTAAAAATTATCTACTATTACATTAGGTCCGAAATGATTTTTTATAATGAATATATTGGTCACAAATATTATCAAAAGTAGCATCTTTGTTCCACACAACATTCAGTAACGACAGGTTTGAAGCAACCATAAATGGTCGATTTAGTTGTTTTTCTCATTCCTATGTCATCAAAAAGCACCAATGGTTAAGGGACCAGTTTATATTGGAAAAATTGTTCCACTTGGTCTTCAAATTGTTTTGACACACTGTTACGTTGGAAGAGTAATAGAGGATCAATTACCACTTTAGTATCTTGAACTTTAACAGAACTAGTCATACTAAGAGGAAGAACTTTTTCTGCACGTTTTAATTTGATTTTGTCAAACATTTCTGCAATCTTTTTTTGCATAGAATTTAGACCAACTTCATAAGTTTGAAGCAATTATTAATTTTTTCATGACCAGCAAGGATCATGGCTTGAAAACCATTCTACTATTTTTTGAACATCAGCATTGTCTCGTTTGATACAGAAATCTTGCTGATCATGCTGATCTAATGAAATATTGCAAAATTTTAATACCTTCACATACAGAATTGGTCGCATGCATTTCAAATATCCATTTACTGAGTACACTACTATCTTGAGTACTTCTTCATTTTGATAAACCTCAGTCTGTTTTAATGGACTTAATCATAGACTGTTCAATAATCATATCACTGCAAGTACCACCGCTAAAATTTATTAGTACGGCGTATGGTAAAAAAGCTGTTTGTGAATTTCTTGAAAGCACTTCCTGTCTTGAATGTATATGTTACGGTCAATTTGATTATTCCGGGCATTATTTATAATACCCGGGCAATTTAAAAAGTGCCCAATAAAATCGGGCAATTTAATAATTTTGTATTTGTCTACGATAATTTATTACATTGCCCGGTCATTATAAATACTGCTATTATTTCTCTGGGCATTTTGATTAATTAATGGCAATTTGGCAACGTGCGTATGGTGTGATTCTCGCTGGCCAATCAGAATCCATTTTAGGTGGCTTGTCGCTTGAACCATCTTGCGCGTTAACGAGTTCTCGACTGTTTTCAGTTATTTGCTGGGCATGTGCGACGAATGTTTATTGTTTTTTGCCTTAAACTGACTTTGAGTTTTTGTCTATTAAGTGTTAGTGATTTTCCTCTAAAATAAAATGCAGGAACAGTTATTAACTGATGTAAGTGATATGAAGCATCGTTTCAACGAACGGCTGAATGAATTGTGTTTATCAAAAGGTCAGAATACACAAATTCTCACAAAACCACAATACTTGGAGTTAATAGAAAAAGTTAAAACATCTAAAAGCAAAGTGGTAAATAAAAAACCTGAGGATTATCAGCGTTTACGCAGGTTTGACGTAATGACTATTGGAGAGAAGGAAAAGTTGATAGTTCCTGTAGAGGAAGGTAAAGAGCAGATTAGGTTTTACGTACATCGGGAGGAGATATTTCAACTTTTACATGTTGCACATGGTTCAATTGGGCACGGTGGTCGAAACCGTATGGAAAAAGAGATACATTTAAAGTATAAAAACATCACAAGCGAAATGATTGTAATCTATCTAAATTTATGTATGACCTGCGAAAAAAAACACAGTGTACCAAAAAAAGGTTTAGTTGTTAGACCGATACTAAGTAAAAACATGAACTCAAGATGTCAAGTCGATTTAATCGATATGCAGTCGCAAGCTGGTGATCAATATAAATTCATACTTGTATACCAAGATCATTTAACTAAATTTATTCAACTTCGACCTCTTAAAAGCAAAAGAGCAGAAGAAGTAGCTTATGTGCTTTTGGATATTTTTACCATTTTTGGTGCGCCCACCATTTTGCAGAGTGATAAAGGGAGAGAATTTGCTAACAATACTATTAACAAACTATGTAGCATGTAGCCCGAGTTAAAGATGGTACATGGGAAGCCTAGACACTCTCAAAGTCAGGGCTCCGTAAAACGTGCAAATCAGGACGTGGAAAATATGCTTTGTTCGTGGCTGGAAGACAACAGCAGGAAATGGTCAGAAGGCTCACGTTTTGTTCAGCTTATGAAGAGCAGAGCTCATCATAGTGGCATACACTCTACTCCGTATGAGGCCACGTTTGGAACCAAGTTAAAAGTTGGTCTAAAAAGTTTTTTACTTGAAGACGTTCTGCCTAATATAAATTGTGAAGAGGACTTAGAAGTAATAGTAAAAGATCAAAACAATTTACAGTCTGTAGAAGAAGGCGCACTGCAAAATAAACCAGGGTCAAATTCTTTAGCGGAGTTAGGTCCAAGTCAACATAATGAGGAGGAACTATCTTCCCTTGATAGTTATGTTCAACCTTCAACTTCATTCTTTGAACCAAGCTCTGATTTCCATAATAACGAAAGAGAAATAAATGTCTCCGAGCCATCTGAAATTCAAGTCCCCAGTCATGAAAAACGCGCGTATGAAGGTTATGAAGATCCCTCAGAAGATCCCAATGTGAAAAAAATAAAAGCCGACATATTAAAAATTAGGGAGATTTCAGCAAGCAATCTAAAAAAACAAGCTGCAAAAATGCTTCAAACCTCTAATTCAAAATACCCTGCCGCTAAAAAGGGTGGCACAGTTAGAGTTCGAGTCTCAGATGTCGACAGAGGTCGCACCGATGGAAGAAATATTTTGGCATTTGTTCTTGAAATAACAGATGCCAATTTTTATAAATTAGGCACGAAAAATGGAATCCTAAATCAACTTAATGCCAGGAACCAATTTACAATATGTAAAGGGGGCTGTAAATCTGGCAAGTGCAAGTGTCGTAAAGAAAAAAAGCTATGTAACTCGAAATGTCACCAAAGTGGAACCAGCTCTAATAAATAGAAACTCTAAAATTTGACATTTTGTGTGCATATGTATTTGTAAATACATACCTAATATGTTTATTTAGTTTGTTTGTTAGTTATTTAAAAATTTGTTTTAATATAGTATATCCTCTTATTTTTGTTATGTAGAGAAATATGAATAAAAATATTCTCAAATTGCCCACTCGACTTCCAGCATTATTCATAATGCCCGGGCAATGTGATATTTTCTATATAATTCATCATTTTGTCATATCCCTTTGGGCACTTTTTAAATTGCCCGGGCATTATAAATAATGCCCAATTATTTACATTGTCCGTAACATATAGATGCACAGATTTAGCATAAATGAAGTGTCCTGACGCATGAAAATACCCTAGAATTTTTTAAATAGCGTATAAATGTCTTTCCCATTCTTTCAGATCTAAAAAATTCTTTGGCAATTCAAACCATTCTTAAATATTGCACCCACAATCTACCAGTAGGACCTCTTTGTTCATACAATTGCAATTGCTCATGAAATTTGTTTAATAATTCTTTCACTGTATCTTCCTAATTTTCAGAATTTTCTGTCTTCGTATGTTATTATGTATCTATCGACGTCAGTTATGAGCTCCCTATGATAATGAGAGTCAATATCTATGTCTACATCATTAAGTATTATTAAACATAAAGCTTGATGAATAAGGGTATGCCCTCTAATTGCCCGTTTAACATCTTTTCAACAGAATTTGGTTCATAAATAATGCTTTCAAAGCATTTCCTTCCATTACATACTCGATTGATCCAAGGAACGACATTATCAAATGTAAGCCAGATATAATTCAGTCTATACCTTTGAAACGATATTCTACGAAAAAAGTATATGGTTCATTTTTGTATAGAATTTTATAAACTGCACTTTTTCCCAGAACTATTTTCCTAGAAAAATTGATAATATTTGAGATATTTGCAAAAAAATAGAATTCACCCCCTTTCAGGATATGTTTTGAACATCAAGATCTCCACAAAAATCCAGCTTGGTCGACATTTCTTCGAAGTCAAAGTCTAATTATACTGGGCAATAATATTATTATTTCATCTGTCTGTCCTTGTACTTCCTTTAACGGCTCTTTTCCGCCTCTTGAATGTTTGTTGTGTTATGCTAAGTCTTTGATTGTTAAGACCCACGTGCAAGATTCCATCTTGTTCAATACATTAATTGTCTATTACGATCTTTGATCTAATTGGGTATTTACTTTGAAATGCCACTACTTTTGTCTTCTCGATGAACATCCTATAGCTGTACTTACATATTTGTGAAATCAGGTATAATCCATGTAGCTCCCTTTGTAGATCCATTGGATTGGCAAAAATTGTAGACTTACTTTAAAATTAATGTCTACCATAGATGTTTTTATCACCTTTATTAGGTGCCCTGTTACACCTTTCTTTTTCATTATAGTCTGCATAGGAGTCTATAAATACTATGTGTGTTTCTGTATTGTACTAGCGTCATATACATAATTAACCTGAGGCTTAGCACTGCTTCTATATACGATCTACCCTTTCGAAAACGACATTGTTCTTTATTTAGTTACGTCTCGGCTATTGTATGTACTCTATTTTTGTATTATGTCTTATACCTTCTAACCAAATGTGAGCAACTGATTCCCCTGTAATAATTTGTATCAAATTTATCTTTTTTACTTCCCTCGACTAAAAGACGATTTAAGTATTGCAATCGTGGAAAAATCACCTTCCGAAATTTCTTCAGATCTTCAAGCTCCAGGGTTCCTAGATGATGAAAAACATGTTTTTCAATTTCGTCTGTCTGTCCGTCTGTTGGCGGTATAGCTAAAAAACTACTTGTTGTAGGAAGATGATATTTCGGATGCGTATGAGATGTCTACCTGTCTTGAAACCGAGTGTACTTTCGGTGGAGTATATACAAGGTGAGCGTGAGCATCTTAAAAATTACAATGTTTTCTAATTTTACTTCAACTCAAAAATAGACAAAAGTTATATTTTGAATATAGGTCAGAAATGTACCCTTGATGAGAATCGGACCCAACAGATACAGGGTTAATGTCGTAAAAAGGACATAAATGTGCAATGATCACCACGTCCTATATAAAGCAGCTGCAAGAGAAAATAAGAGGCTCGCCCTATGGTTGCAGTCTGTTTTAATTTGAAAATTTATATAATTCGCATTGCCAAGTATTTGCGTTTATTGTTTTAGTATTATTAGAAACGTTAAGAAATTTGGATCCATATGTGGTGCGCACTTGCAAAGGAAGTTCCGTGTAAACCCCTTTACAGAATCTTTTAAATAGATTTTGCTCTGGTTATGTTTCATTGCTCTGTAATTTAATGCTGTTCCGGCACATGTTTGCTAAATGAAGAAGTCTACTATATAAGTTTAATCCACCACAATTCACCGATTCCATGTTACTATCATCTACTCTACACCCGCTGGTTGTCATCATTAATCACATTTTTGTCGTACCATAATTCTTGATAGTGTTGTAATCTACTATATTAATCTACACTGTATCTTTGTCTAGGTTATTGAGGTGGTCTATTGATTTATCGCAAATTCTTGTCGTCCATTTTACTATTATAATTTTGCCAAATTATGCGGTTGGCTTCTCGAATTAATGTTTTCGCTTCTGCACGGTTTTTGTTAATGTTTTTCTAGATGCGTCACCTTTTGTAATAGATATAGTTGGTATGCGTTTTTCTTTTCTAATTTTTTGTGCAATTTCGGTATACCAAATTCTCAGCCTTTTCTTGTTTTCTTTTTACTTCCCTCCTCTAAAAAACGAATAAAATATTGTAATCGTAAAAAATCATGTTTCTTCACATCTTCACGTTTCAGGGCCACTAGATGAAGAAAAAACATGTTTTCTAAATTCCATATGTTCATGTATCTGCTGGAGGTATAACTGGAAAACTATTTGATGGATGAAGACGATATTCTGAGTGCAGATTGTATATGTCTAGTTCGTTCGAAACCGAATATACTGTCGGTCAAATACATACAGGATGAGCAACTAGTTTTGCTTTAGCTCAGAAATAGACAAAAATAGTACTTTACACATAGGTCAGATTGTTACTTTTGACGAAAATCGGGACCAACTGATGCAAGGTGAATGTCAAAAGAAACAAAAATGTGTAATGATTACCGCGTCTTTTATAATGCAGCCGTAAACATAATTAATTGGTTAAAACGCCAGACTAGTAATTGGACCCCCCTACTAGAGCGAGTTCAAATCCTTTCAGCTACAATGTTTTATTTTATTTGCCTATTTACGTAATTCATATTACTCATGGCAAGAAAGTTTCCTGTAAACCACTTTACAGATTGTTTACATCTTGTACCCAATGATAATGGTAATGGTAATGATAATGGTCGCTTCCTCGAAATACGTATACGTCGTGTACCTATGTCTTGGAACAGGGTTTGAAGTGTTTCGTTAACTAGTATATAATCTATTAATGATCGATATCCTCTTAGACAACATGTACTTACTAATATCTTATTCTTCCTCCTCTTATTATAGGCTGAGAAGCTGAGAACTTGTTACCAACTATACAATGTGTAGTTCTGTGAGCTCTCTGCGATCGCGGCTTGAGTAGCTGGCTAGTGTAACCCATTGAATTGAGTGTAAGAATACTCGACAGGGTCACGACCACCAAATTTGTTTGTATGGTGGCCGAAGAGCTTGAGATGAAACTAATGTCCGAGAGTGAGGTTCGAACTTACTACCTGCAGATTACAAACCCAAACGCTGTACCTCTCGGATATCCATTCTCCTTAACTTTTTAAAGAATGTATTTATTATTGTCAGTATGTTGTAAACAACAAATTTTCTTAATTTTCTCAATTTGAAATCAAAGGCAAATGTTCAAATTCGTGGTCGACATTTATAAAAATTAGCACGATGGCCAATACCATACTTAGAATGCGAGATAATTCAAATCAAAGATATAAGTATTTCATCAAATTAACTTACTATACTGGGTGACATTTTTTTATTTATAAATAGCTTTGGAAAATTATTTATGTGAAGATACTACATAATTTCCAATTGACCAATATATATGTATAGTTGAAATTATCCACTTCTGATTTCACTGGAAATGATACCTACTTTGATTTTTTAAAATGGTTTACCATGTATATTTAATGTTTTTCGGAATCTACAAGTCAAATTACATACAACCCTATTACAACATTTTCACTTTTTCAAACAGAAATGTTTTTTTAAATCTTATTTTTTACTCTAGAAAGCCGTGACTAGAGAAAATCTGTTCTAATTCACTCTAGCAACTTATAATAATAGCTATTTTATTAATTAGCTCAATAACAAATCTTTAAAGAAATAATGAAATTTTTTAAACACGTTTTTTAAGGAAAAGTGACCTTTTTAAATGGGAAAAAGTGAGATATGAAAATGTTTATTCTCTGAGCTTGACATCACCGAAGGTAAAAAACATGAATATTTCCAGTGGTGCAAACAATATTTTATTTACTAGCATATTAGTAAAATTGGTATACAATTCCAAAAAGTCATAATTAGGTATGTCATACTTAAAATAAGAATTTGTAAGTAACATCATAACATCATAAGGATTGCCTGAATGTATGATTGATAAGACGTTATTTGTAGTTGCATGGTTACCATAAGATTGAGAAAGAAATAATTTGAAAAGTCCCTAGGGAGTTATGAGTAGCTTTTCATATTTGGTATCTATGATGAAAATGAACAATATCATGTTGCTAGTAAATAAAACGTTTTCTCAATTTAAAATTTTAAAAAGGCTTCTGGCGCCAAGTATGGTTAATACGCCACTGCTCACATCACAAACTACTACACTCTAATTACCAAACACCCTGTATAAAATAATTTAAAAACCCGACATTATTCGAAAATGTTGAATATAGACAATTATTATCATATTGTTGTTATTATTAGCACAACATTTAAATACGCTGATATTGATTTAATGAAGCCGCGAGCTCCAGTGCAGGCGTCCCCGGCTGCCGTTGGGATGGCGTCGCGAAGTCGCCTAACAACGAATTGATACAAATTTTAAACGCTCCGCTTCCTGAAAGCGGAACGTCTTTGCCTACATACAAACGGTGGATAACGACTGTAAACGAGCAGTTAAACGGCCCTCCTCGGTTACCATAATATTGAGGAAGAAATAATTTGAAAAATCGTTAGGAAGTTCTGAGTAGCTTTTAATATTTTGTATCTATGATGAAAATGAACAATATCATGGTACTAGTACATAAAATGTTTTCTCAATTTAAAATTTTACAGAGGCTTCTGGGGGAAGAGTGGTTAATACGCCACTGCTCACATCACAAAATACTACACTCTAATTACCAAACACACTGTATAAAATCATTTAAAAACCTGACGTTATTCGAAACTGTTGAATCTATAAATATTTTGTTGTATAAGCTCAATTATATATTTTCTAAGCCAGTTTCCTTTTACCAGTTTAAAACAAAATGTTACTTTTAGTTTTTTGTTTTGACGCCACACTCTTTATATATCCTTTGAGAAAAAAATTAAATACTAGTAAATTACAAGGCTAAAGTAGCTATTGTGCAAAATTAACCGTTCTGAAAAAATACTTCCTAAATCACTATTATAGATAGAGAGTAGTGTTATCTCAGTGATTAAACTGTGTGATTTAATATAGCTTAACTTAGACTTTTAGAGTAATATAAAACTGCAACTTATTAGTGAACCAATAAGAAAGAGAAGGGAGAAAATTAAAACTCAAGAGGAACAGACCGAAATTAAATTAAAACAAAGTTAAGTATGCAGAGATTAAGAATCGCAGACAAGAGCGCCCTCGCAGAAAATAAAAATAAAAAACAAGCGAGTATAGATCCAACGGCGAAAAGAAGAAAAGAAAAACAACCAATGCGGAGCGCCATTTCAGGAAAGTGGAATAACAGTAAGATCGCCGCTAAAGAAAGAAAGAAAGAGGCAATTACAAGAGAAAAAAATAGGCTTGGCATAGGCACTACAACACTTCAAGAAATGAGAAGGGAGATGAAGGAAGAACTTATGGAAAATAAAAATTAAATTAAAAAACTCCAGACAGAGATGTAACAAAAGTAATAAAAATGGAAGCAGGACCAACAAGCAAATGACAAACCGAATTGAAAAACTGGAAAATATAATGAAGCGTCTAAAGAAACAAAAAAGATGAATAATACAATAATAAAAAAATAGACATAAGAGAAGAAGGAAATATAAAAGGTAGGAAAATTCTTAGCAAGAAAGCTAAAAGTGCAGGTTATGGTAACGAAATCATATAAAATTATGAAAAATGGGGAAAGAAAGGCAATTATCGCGAGGATGCAGTGCTGGAATAAAAAAAGAGATTATGGCTAATAAGGAATCCCGAAAAGGCAACAATATTTATTGATAAGGAATTAATATAAAATGAATTGCAATTCAAAATAAAATTAAACAAATAGCGAAAGCAGAGATAAGCACTGGAAGTAAGATTGGATATCAAAAACTAACAATAAATAGCAAAATATACAAGCCGAGAAATTGCAATATAAATGTGAAATAAAATCAATCACCCCAAAAAACTAATAACAAAAGATGAACAGGAGGGAAGACCGATGACAACCGCAATGAAAAATCTGGTGTGATACACTCACACAACTTCCTTTTACAGTGATCTTATAATTAGTCAAAAATTTCATTTTTAATTTTTAACCATTTGTTAAAAATTTTCAAAAATTACAAATTCTACAAAAACGGTACAAAATAGAGCGTTAGTCAAAGAGACAAATTTTCTCTAGAATTTTAAGGTGAATTCGAAAATGTAATAATATACCGGGTGTTTTATTTAAAATAGGAGTTAATAAAAAAAATAGAAAAAAAACAAATGAAACCCACTTTAGAAGTATTCAACTGGAAAATCACCTATCTCACATCAATACACATTAAAAATGTAATAAAAATGTAAAGTTTAAAAAAAATCGTTAGAGCCGTTTTTGAAAAAATCGAAAAAAACTGAAAAATCACAAGAGTAAACACCTACTTCCGGTTATGCGATTTTCTTCAAAAGCTTGCTGTCTCATCTACATAGTACACAAAACTTATATATGAAGTTTCAACCCCATACCTCTTTTCGTTTTTGAGATATTCTGTTCACAGACAGACACACAGACAGACACACAGACCAATGAAAAAAAATATGTTTTTTGGGATCAGGAGACTCTAAAACGTGAAGATCTGTTGAAAACTCAATTTCGAATTTTTGGGGTGAATCCAATACTTCCTTTATAGTAAAAGGAAGTAAAAAGGAGATAAAGAGGAATGTTCGATGTGAATATTTTAAAAGACTATGAAAGAACAAGAAAAGTAAAAAAATATAACAAGAATAGGCAATTAATACATGAGACCGATATTAACACCTGATAAAACAATTGAAGTTGCATAGAAAATGGCACTGTAGAAATTAGAAATTACAGCGAGCGAAAAAACTCGATGAGGCGGTTAAAGAGTAACAAGCAAAGAAACTTCTAGAATGTCATATGCTGAGAAAGAAATACAAGGAAGAAATGACGCAGCCTTTATAGTACCTAACAAAAAGATTGAAAAACAAAATAATGCCATTCAAACCAATTAACAAAAGATACTTAAGAGTAAAAAATAAATAGGCAAATATATAACAAATTTCTATGGTCCCACTGAAGAGAAATCTGAAAATAAAAAGACCAGATTTTTACCAGGAATTGGAGAAAGTAAATGAAACTATAACTAAGTTCGACACCCTACCAATATTATGTTACTTCAATGCCCAAATCGGCAGAGAAGACTTTGTAAAGTAGCTGGAAGGTAAAAGTACATAAAACCAAAAACGAGAACAGAACAAAGTTATGTCACTTTTAAACAATAATGAACTTAGTGGCTAACAGTATAAAGTTCTAGCAAAAGCCAACACATAAAAAGACATGGTTAATACCCTGCAAAAACAGAGACAATCAAATTGATCACGTGTTAATAAGAGCGAAGAGAGTTACATTACTAACAGATGAACAGTCAGGAAGGCGAACTGTGTAGGTGAAGAACAAAAATTAAAGAAGATGGGCATTAGAAAAATTAAATATTTACAAAAATAAGAGAAAATTCATAAAGAAGTTGAATAAAGAATTAGATAAAGAAAAAAGATTGGTTTAATGAAGAACGAGGTATTAACAAAACAAAAGGGAGAGACAAGAATGAAGTAGCTAAGGACGGGAAAAGAGTAAGATGAAAATATATACAGAAAACAAAAAAGAAGCAGCAAAGTTACGTAACAGAGCAATATGAAATGGATAGATAAAGCAATGGAAGAAATTGAGGTCAGTAGTATGAGCAACAATATAAGAAATATGTATAAAAATATCAGATATCAAAAAGTTATAATCAGCATCAAAGTTAGAGGAAAGAAGAACAGTACAAGCGATGTAAAATACAAGAAAGAAGAAATAACAGAAATTTGGAAATACAATTTTTTAAAATCTTGAATGAGGCACAAGTACAACTTAACGAATTGACTGAAGGCAAAGAAGAAATGTTACCCGCACCGTGACAAGAGGAATTCACACAAATGATTAAGAGAATTTAAAAAAAACAACGCATCTGACAAAGATAGAATATATGGGGAAATTATCAAAGAAAGAAGAAGGAAATTACACAAGAGAGTATACAAACTAATCCAAGAAGTACGGAAAACAGTACAAATGTTCGCAGAATGGAAAAATGGAATTATAGTATCTACACTGAAGAAGAGCAATCCAGAAGGTGCCAACACTGCAGGGGAATCACCTTACTGAATGTGACATATAAAATCGTCCAAAGACAGCTGGTAAAATACACTGAAGAGATTATCAATACGAGTTTAGATCAGGAAAGTCAGCAATAAACGCAATTTATGTAATGAACCAGATATTGAAAAATATATTAAAATAACAGATACAATTATCGGAAAAAGTGTAATTCAAAACATGCGAGATTTAAATATACCACAAGCATTAATTCAACTGACACAAATGACGTTGAAGGATTCAACGGCAATGGTAAAAGTATTAGAAGGAACAACAGAAACGTCCAAGTTAACTGGGGAGATGCCTTTATCAACATTATCATTTAATATAGTCCTGGAAAACATAAGTAAAATAAATGGGAATGGAACGTTGTAAGAAAATGCAAATAATTGCCTATAATGATGGTTTGGGTATAATTGCAAGGACCACACGGACGCTTAGTGAGACATTTAAATTAATAGACGAATTAGCATGTAAGAGAGGACTAAAATAAATAAAGAGAAAACAAAATACATGTGATGGCAGAGAAGAATAAGTACCGCCCAGAAGATAACAGAGGGAAATTACCTTTCAGGAAGTACAAACGTTTAGATATCTAAAGTACGTTTTTTTTCTATAATAACTTTCAAAGTGTTACAATGTTGGTAGATAGGTGATTAAAACGCTAGGAAATTTTTATACCTCATGTTGGTAGAACTTTTTCAAAATTATGGTTATGTGTCAATTTTGAATGTCAAAGTTTCTTAATTTGAACTCTTGACAAATTTCTTTTTTTAACATGGAATCATCATCATCATCAATAAAATCGGATAAAAAAGAAAACCAGGTAATATTTTAAATGCAAAAATGAAGCAAGCGATATTAAATTGACATATCTGTCAAAATGACAATAATTTTTTTAGTGGAAGAAAAAGATCTAAAAAACTATGTACCAACATTATTAAAACTAGGGACCCTGCAGGAATGCAACTTATCCCCTTGAAAATTATTATTAAAAAAAATGTAAGTACGTACTTTAGGCATGCAAATAAATAAGAGTAATGAAAGGAACCAGGAAATGAAAAGCAGAATACAAGTGGGAAACAGAGCATGCCATAACAAAGACACTAATGAAAGATAAGAAAATAAGTAAGTGGACAAAAATCAGAATTTACAAGAGATTGTAAGATAAGACCAGTAGTAACATATGCAGCAAAGGCGTTATACACTACAAAAGAAGAGGATGAACAATAAAGAAGATGGGAACGCAACATAATGAGAACAATATTAGGGCTCAAGAAGATCAGTGAAGAAATGTACAGACCCAAAATGAACTATGAATAGTTAGAAGAAATGCAGGGGGAAGAAAGCACACCACCAAAAACTATTCTTATTTCACTGTTTATCCCAGCTTACAATAATATTACTTACAAACGTTAACATAAAGCCTGAAATTACATCGGCTTTCGATATCTAATTTCAATTCTACGAAATTATTGATACAGGAGACATGTAGATTCAAGAGCAGTTTCATTTTGCTTAATTAGTACGATACCTACCTACTAGGCAAAATCTGCTTAACTCTCGTTTTGCCACACTATTTTATTAGTTTGTTAATATTAATATTGCTTAAGAATTTTCTTTTATTACAAATTTGTTAAAATTCCTCACCACACAAACACTTCCATTTGTGATTTGGCCACGAGCATATCGTTGCCATTTTGCTGTGTAAGTTTTTCGTAGCTACGGATGATGACAGCTTGTCTGTCAAAACACGTATTTAGCAGTTGTTAAATTATTTGTGAGGTGAGGGGTTTTAACAAATTTGTATTTTCAAACCACAGGCTCCAGCAGTGTTTCATTTTCTTTTAGAATGTTCAACATCCCTATTTAAATAAAAATTGTAAATATAAAGCATGTCCTTTGTAGTTATTAAATTGATCAACAGTTAAAATTACAAACTTGAAATCTCTAATCAAGAAAACTGAAATTCAACACAATAAATGAATTGATGATTTTTACAACAACTTATCATTGTTAATAAGCAAAACAAACACATTTCAAGTAATTATACAAAAAGATTTATTTATATTATTAGATCTACAATTATAATTAATAAATAAAAGGCGAATACTTAAATTAATTACAGCTTCAGTGGAATATTTGGCCATAACGTGGGACTGTGTTTGTCTATATATAAATCGTAATTTAATTGTATTGCCGTCTCCATTCCGCTGATCTTGGGGGCCATCGAGCCATATCGGGTAACAATCCGCTCCTTCTTTTCCTTCCTTTCCCGGTCATCAGGATCTTGGTACATCTCACATTCCACAGACTTCCGAACATGTTTTTCAGATTTCCACAGCTCCTTCTCCTCTTCCTCCTGATCGTCAACCTGGAGCTGTTCGTTGACATACTGGGCATAGTCCTGAATTTGCTGTGCGTACACGTTGCGGAGGTGTCTGTAGAGCATGCGGTTTTCGTGTTCAAGCGCTAAGGCGCGAGATTTCCAATAGGCGAGTTGGTGCTGATGCTGCCAGGCAGCGACCTCCCGCAGGGGTTCCACGAACGACGTCTGCGGGAGGTCCTCCAGCTCCATACCGGTAATGTCGATCACTGAAATCGTAGAGCAGAGATCGTCGGATTTCCTCTTCAAACGCAGCTGCTTGCGCTGGCGCCAGTACTTTAACTTACTGCGTTTACGCCGCAAAATCCGCCACTTGTTCCTTTTGTATTTGCGGAGCCCAGTTAGACTTAACTGCTTTTGCAGCGATTCGGGCAGTTCTAACCCTTCTTTTACGCAAACGAAAACATCGCTCGCTGCCATATTGATATTTTAGCGCGGGTGATGTTGGTATTCCTGGTTCTACATATACAGGATGGTTCTCAATTTCGGAGCAAAAGCAGTCGTACATTTTTTGTTCTGAATGGTGCTGAGACTCGGTTAGTAATATTAAGTAGTGTACGAATAATACTGGGAGAAAGTAAATCGACAATAATAGTATATTGTGTATCTAGGACGAAAAGTGTAACATTCCCAGACGACTATAAATGAAGCGTGCCATATGCAAAAGGTCTTAAGTGCCAATTTTTCAGCAATGCATTTTATATGCGAAATAGGTTCTAAGCGCCAAGTTTTACTTGCAGAATAGATGCCGGGTCGATAGTTCTGCTACAAGTGGCAGAAATAGGGACACAATTATCAAAACGTCCTAAGTGCCATAGTACTTTCATTCACAAAGTGCTGTTGTCAAGCGGTAGTTTTAGTGGATTTAGTTGGTTTATGAGCAGTTTAAAGAGTGCAAATGGAAAGTTCGGAAGATATTAGTGCTAAGAAAAAAATAACAGGAAATATAAGAATGGACACCCATTTTAATAAAAATTCCGGAAATCTGTACCTAACCCTAAAACAGAAGAAGTTCGTGCCTGGGAAAGCGACTCCGGAAGAAGTGGGTGTTCAAAATGTTTCTCTCTTTTTCATTCTTATAAAATTAATATTTGCAGGCAACATATAACTGCCAATTTGCTTGTAAGGCAATTACTCTCGCCAGTAGGCAGAAAATGGTTAGTAATTTATATAAAAAAAATTATAATGAACAACAAACCATTCCTCGTGGTTTTGTAAGAGTTGCTTTGATTAATAGAAGACGACATGGCACCTATACTGACAGCAGACGACTACGTTCTTTCAAGTATTTCTTACCGCTTCCTAGTCCCTCTGAAGTGCAAGTATAGAAAACTACTTTATGTAAAACATTTGGAATAACAAAAAGGGCAAGCCTTCTTTGCAAAACGAGTTTATCGGGTGATCTCTCTATTAGCGACAAGAGGTGGCAAAAGACCACAGAGACATCAAGCTTGGAAACAAAAAATCATTGAATTTATTGGGTCAATACCTACCAGGGAGAGCCACAATGGACGAGAAAAACATCCTAACAATCTAGCGATTTAAATGTGAAAAAGTTGTATACTGCTTTTCTCAAGAAATACGAACTTTTTGAACACAAGAAACCACCTGCTTCACGTCAATGGTTTAATGACATCTTTAAAAAGGAATTTAGATTGTCCTTTGGTCCACCAAGAGTTGACACATGTAGCACATGTGATGCATATCAAATACCCATATCTGCAGCTACGCCATGCGCTGTGGTTGTGAATAGACGTATTAGAGAGTCGCAAACGTACTTAACTTAAATCAAATCCTTTAACTTTGACAAAATGCCTGAAGTTAAAACCCGTGCAGCTCTGGAAGATGAGAAAAAAAACGAAGTGCTTATTCGCAAAATTGTGGATAGTGTGCTGGAGTCTGATGAATTCCTCGAAAAATTGCTGACAAAAATGCAGTGTAACTTCGATCGCCTGTATGAGGATCGCTTTAAGGTATACGCGAATAAGATTGGCCAGTTGGAAGAAAAACTCTCCAAGGCGGAAGAAGAACTTGTGAGGACCAATAAAGAACTAGAGAGGGTTAAGCAAGAAGCTACCGTTTCAACAGAAGCGCTGGAGCAATATACGAGGGCAAACAGTGTCAGAATCTTCGGCGTTCCAGAGATACCTAATGAAGACACAGATAACATTGTGGCAAAACTGTGTAATGAAAAACTGGGGTTAAACATTTCGCCTGCACACATCGATTGCAGTCATCGCCTTCCTGGTCGGGATGGCGTACATCGGCCCATTATAGTCAAATTTATTAGCCGCAATACAAAACACTCTGTTTATACAAATAAGAAAAAATTAAAAGGCACAAGAATAGTTATTAGGGAGGACCTTACTAAAACTAGGGTGGATCTACTCAAAGAAGCTGCAAAAAAATATGGTGTGAAGTGTGTGTGGACGAATAACGGAAACGTATTCGCTAAAGTAGGCAGTGCAATTAAACGCATACGTAACTACCTGGATTTGGTTTGAATTTGTGTACAATACATAAAATTTCTGTTGTTGCGATTAAAATAATCTTTAATTTTACACGTCTGGCTGCACGTGTTTATCAAATTGCAGAGACTTTATTTTATTTTGTTTGTTGTAATCGGCAACGTGGTTGTCACCTGACCTCCTGACTCTGTCAATAATCAAATATAAAAAGTTTATATAGGTACTATAATTTGATAGCGACTGAACAGTTGTCGAACTGTTTGTAATTTACGCTGTGATTACTTGTTTTCTTTGTTCTATTAAACTTTAATTAATTATTGTTTTAATAATTTCGTAGGTTTCTTTCGAAAGAATAGTTACCTACCCAGTATTAGTTGCAGGGGTTCGTTAATTATTTTGTTGGGATTACTATTTTTGTCTATCATTAAGAAAATAATAGTCCAATGAATTTAACACAATTTCGCACTTAAATATTCGCTCCCTGTTATTAAAGTTTACAGATTTTAAGATGCTTCTCGCCAATGGGGATTACGACATTGTTGCAGTGAGTGAAACCTGGTTAACTCAAAATATTTCTGAGGATGCGGTCTATATACCTGGTTATAATTTTTTCCGGATAGATAGAAGTACTAGGGGAGGAGGCGTTGGTATGTATGTTAAAAATACTTTGCACGCTCAACACGTGAATGTCATTGATAACGAATCTCTTGAACAGTTATGGTTAATCATTAAAACTCAACAAATCTCGCTTGGTATTGGAGTTATCTATAGACCTCCCAATAAAAGTATCAATAGTTTCTTTGAAGTGCTGGAGGAAACCTTATCCGACATGATATCTACATGCCAAGAAATAGTTTGCGTCGGTGATTTCAATATCGATATGTTATCAAACAGTGCTAATGCAAACGAATTACAATCTCTTCTAGATACTTATAATATTTTTCAAGTCATAGATGAGCCAACGAGAAATATGCCAATGACATCCACGCTAATTGACTTAATTTTAACCTCAAATAAAGAACTGATTACGAATCATGGTGTAGAACCAGTGCATGACTTAATTTTCTGCAATGTTTCCATTAACCGTCCTAAACTTTTGCCTGTATTTAAAACTTATAGAGATTTTTCTAAATTTAATCATGCTGAATTTGAGAGGGACTTACAGTCTCTACCGCTTTACCTTTTGATGGATATGCCTGATATTGATTCTAAACTCACCTTCCGAATTAGTCATATCACTAATTTGTTTAACATTCATGCTCCAATAAAATCTGCTCGTTTTTCAAAAAGAAACTGTCCATGGGTCACAGAAACTCTCAAGTTTATGATGTCTCTTAGAGATACAGCCTATAAACGTTACAAGAAAACAAAGAAGGTTGCCCACTTTAATTATTACAAATCTTTAAGAAATCTTGTTACTACACCCTGCAGGAATGAGAGAAAAGCTTATCTTGAGTATAGACTGCGTCACAAGGACTCGAAGGGTTTGTGGAAAGAACTAAGAGACATGGACATTTACAACAAATCCAAACAAAAGCAAATTCCTCCCGAACTTTTTTGTGTTAATGAAATTAACCAATCATTTATTCATTCCAATCTAGCAGTTAATTTAAATTTTCAAGAAACTCTTGCTTTTTATCTAAATAATAAAAAGCAGGGGATTAGTTCTGAATTTAAATTTAGTACCGTCACTGAAGAAGAAATCTATAAAATCATATGTAGTATTAAATCCTTGTCATCTGGTGTTGATAATATTAATATCAAGATGATAAAGCTTTGCACCCCGCTAATTTTGCAGTACATAACACACATCAACTTTTGTCTTGTTAACAATGTTTTTCCATCGCAATGGAAAATCGCTAAAGTAATTCCTTTGCCTAAAGTAAATCAACCAAATGAATTAAAAGATCTCAGACCTATAAGTTTATTATGTAGCATGTCAAAAATTTTAGAAAAGGTCATTGACTTTCAAATTCGAGCATTTTTTAATAACTTTAACTTATTTCCAAAACTGCAGTCGGGCTTTAGAAGAGGCTATAGCTGCACAACCGCTCTTTTAAACATTACCGACGATATATTCAAAGCAATCGAAGCTGGAATGTTAGCGGTTTTGATCTTACTAGACTACTCAAAGGCCTTCGACACGATCAATCATGAGATTCTCAGTGCTATACTAACATACTTAAATTTTAGTAATGATGCCTCTAAATGAATTCAGAATTACTTGAACAATCGATCACAATTTGTAATTCTAGGCAACGAATGTTCTGAACTTCTTAAAGTCAATACCGGAGTCCCCCAAGGCTCAATACTAGGGCCCCTGTTGTTCATAATATATACAAGTAATTTAGCTCACTCATTGGTTCATGGCAAATCACATACATATGCAGACGATACTCAATTATTCTATTCGTTTAACGTTAATCATATAGACACTGCAATTGAAAATATTAACCAAGACCTCAAAAATTTTAACAAAGCATCCGAAAGCCACTGTTTGAATTTAAATTCGAAAAAAACTGTAGTAATGTTGTTCGGCAGGAATAAAGATAGAGATGAGTATCATCATAAAATAAATATAAAGGTTGGTGATGCCATACTACCACTGAAAGATGTTACTCGTAATATTGGCTTGCAAATCGATAGTCAACTGAGATTCAAACGGCACGTAGATATTTGCATCGGAAAAGCGTATGCAAATTTAAAAATCCTCTATTCAAATAGACACATTTTAAACGTCAGAACTAAAGCTATTCTTGCAGAGTCCCTGGTCTTGTCCCAGTTTAATTTTTGTGATGCAGTCTATGGACCATGTTTAGATAAAAAAAACAGCGAGAAGGATACAGATTCTTCAAAATGCTTGTATTCGGTTAATTTATGGCATTAGAAAGTTTGATCGTGTGACGCATAAATTAAAAGAATTAAACTGGTTAAATATGTCTGATCGCAGACATCTGCATGCTTCTGTTTTATACCATAAAATCATATTAAGCCATACGCCACCTTACCTTTACAACAAAATTACTTTTAGAACAGACGTTCATACACTTAATCTCAGACACAGGGGTTTGCTCACTGTACCAATGCACAGGACTGTGATTTTTGAACGTTCCTTTACTTATAATATAACTAAAATCTACAATGCATTACCCAATTTTTTAAAGAATCTTTCAGTCGAAAAATTTAAGTGCGAACTTCAAAAAATCTTAATGAATGGACATTGTTAACACCTACATTTTGTCACAAACATAGTACCAGTATTTTTGTAGTTGGTTATGGTATATGCAACCATGTATTACATTTAAAAGTTAGGTTTATTATATAATTCACTCGTATATTTTTTTTTTACTTTTATTTTAAATAAATATATTTTTGCAGTTGTTTTGCTAGGTTAAGTGGAAGACCAGAAGCCCTTTGGGGTAACTGAACTTCGCCTCGAGGTTGACTTGTTCTTTTTTTTATGTAGCGAATGTATTTTTATTGTTATATTTGCAAGTCAATAAAGACATTATTATTATTAAAAGTTCCGAAGAAAAGCAAACTGAAAAACTGAAATGAGAAATTCATCATCGTAAAGCAAAAGCAGCTCAAACTCTAATGGCTCAGAATATCAACGATAGTCAGTACCCAATTCTGACACATGTGTTATCTCTTATGACTTACAGAAGCAATATATCTTCCTACACTTACTCATACTCAGATGTATTACAGCAGAGAGTATACTTGCATTAATTTTTGTATCCATTTTGGAAGATGAAGGAAGAGTATTTATGTACATGTGGGAAGAAATAGAAGGCACACGAAGATGCAACGAGCAGCTGTTTATACACCTTTATTAAAAAAGAGCTAAAAAGTGAAAAGGAGAAGTTAATCTTCCGGTTATATAACTGCAGCTGCCAAAACAAGAATCAAGGTCTGCTGGCTATGCACATCACCCTGGTGGTTAAAAGTTTCATGGATGAAGTACTCCATGCTTGTCCACAATGCGGTCATACGTTTCTTTTCTGTAATAGAGACTTTGGCTGTATTAAAAGGCGAAAAGAGGTTTAAAAGTTGAAGTTCCTATGGACATCATCCGTGTTAGGGCTAGTGCCCGTAAACAGAAGCCTTTTGGGATTTTCTTAACTAGATGCAAGTTGCAACATCAGGTCTCTCAACCAAACATTTAGGAATATTACAAACTAGTATGATAAAAATAGATAAGAAAAACCTAGAAAAAATTGAAATAAAGACTTCCTACTCTGAAGTAGCTCCTTGGAGAACAGTTCAAATCTTCAAACCTGGTTTTGGTGATCAATATTTTCAAAACTTAAACGTTGAACCATCTCAGCAGGATATGCGTCATTGGAGTCAGGATGACATCAAGCAAATCAAAGATATGATACCTTACATATCCCATGAAACCCGGGACTTTTACCAAGCTATAATTGTCAAACAAGAGGCTTTATCTGAGGGAAAATGGGTAGGTACCCTTCCTTATTTTTTTATATTAAAATATTTCGTTTTGAATGTAATAATATGCCTTATATTATGTTTTCTTGTTTAGTAATAAAAGCGTTGAATACTATTTTATTATTACTAATATTTTGAAAATATGAGGAGGTCTACTAAAATGCAGGTAGGTTGGCACTTACGACGTTTTGATATTTGACGGTGTGATACCTAACCTAATTATTTAAAATTTGTGTAATTTTATTGTCAGAACTATTAATCAGCCCATAGAGCATTTCCAGAGTCAAATACAGCAATGGTAAGTAAGCTGTTGGAGTTAACCAATATTTTTTGTTTCTCCTGTAAAATATGTCACTTTGGTACCTACGACCTTTTGCATGTAGCACGCTTCAAATATTGTTGGGCGAGGCGAATATCGACCGCAACAACACAGGAGTCTGGAAATGTTGCTTTTTGTCCAAGATACACATACTATTTTTCCGCCGATCGATACGAGTAATTAAAAAAATTAGGAAATAGTACTCGAACATTCCCTGCCTAGAGGCCGGGAACATTATTCCTGTACAGTTTTATTGTAAATTACCTAGCAACGGCTGATGTAATGGAATGTTTGACTTTGCTCAACAACATTTTGTCAATAATGTGTCAGTTCTAGTACCTACTATTGGCGGAAAAATATATTTCCGCCAATCGTACTAGAATTGACACATTATTGATAAAATTTTGTTGAGCAAAGTCAAACATACCATTACATCAGTCGTTGCTCGGTAATTTACAATAAAACTGTACAGGAATAATATTCCCGTCCAAGGCAGGGAATATTTTTCGAAAAAAGACACGTTTTCCTAATTTTTTTAATTACTTCTATCGATCGGCGGAAAAATAGTATGTGTATCTTGGACAAAAAACAACATTCCCAGACTCCTGTGTTGTTGGGCTTGACATTCGCCTCGCCCAACAATATTCACAGTTGTCTGGGAATATTACGCTTTTTGTCCTAGTTACACAATGTACTATTGAATTATTTATTATTTATTTATTTATTTATTTATTGCAAAGTAGCCACAGGCTAAGTAGATTCCAAAAATACCAACATACTTAAATATTCATAAATGTGCTGTTACAATATATCACTAATTTATAATTTATAATATAATTTAAAATATAACATTGCCTTCTCTAATTACCTACTTTAATTACAGACTTTTTATATTCCTGTATACTCACTTATAATACCATGAGTAGTCAAAGTTATGTCGACTATTTTTGCGGTGGTGTCACGAATGTCCATTGCGCTTTGGTACGATTAGGACGAGTGCGCTAGCACGAGTCCTAATCCCAAGCGCAATGGACATGAGTAGTGATACCACCGCAAAAATAATCTACTTAACTTTGACTAAGAATGGTATTCGAGGGACTATTTAATGAACCAAACTACTTTTTCAAATTAGTTTTCAGTAAATCTACCAACAAACTACGCAATTTCTATAGTAACAGAACACTAATATTGACTTTTTCTAATAAAAATCACATTTGTTTAAAATAGTCACTTGAATACCTTCTAGGAAGATATATCCACTGATATTTTTTTGATTGGTCAAGAAACGTCAGAATTCTGGATTTTCATTGGTCACTTTTTGACAGATGACAGGTGAATTGAATAGTCCTAATTATTCTTACATCTCTAGGTAACTTATTATAACATATTGTTCGTCTCTAAAAAACAGAGTTCATGGTACAAGTCTTATTTTTCCTAAATCTATGGTAACTGTCTGCTTGCCTGCTATTATATACCGGGTGGCCATAAATATCTGAGATCCCGGTAACCATGGAATTAGCTACTTATAAATGTTGGTTAGCATTATATTGCAATTACAATAAGTATTGGTACCTATGTAATGTAATAAAATACAATAAGAGGAGGGGAATGTGCCCCGGATTCTGCAGTTTAGCCTACGACTCGATTATAAAAATCTCCTGTTCTAACTCCATTACTTATTGCAATCTGTAGTAATTTTTGACAGATAGGAATTTCAGTTGTGATGACATTAATGACCTTTAGTTTAGTTGGATTCATCACTTTAATAAAGCGGTGTTGATTCCAAAGGTAATGTGATATCAGATATTTATGGCCACCCCATTTTTACTTAAAAATCTATTCAAGTACTGAGGTAACATATTATCTTCTATTCTATATATAAATACTACCTGGGGGGTGGATCCCTACCAGGCGCGCCCCCAGGTGGCGGATAGGGGAATGACATGAGTGTATGATCGTATGTGATGCAAAGGTCAGTGCTGATGATACAGATGCTCATCAGGCGTAAAGCTGCAACTGGTAGAGACCTAAAACGGCGCCGCGGACCAATCCACCCTGCTCAACTGTCATGTCGTGGTTAAGGGCCTGCACAGGGTTGAAACGGTGTCGGAAAGTGTTTAGCATTTCCGTTAAACCATGCACATTCCTGCTGACGTGGCCATGTCTCATGGGCAATAAAAATCCCATACTCCTGGAATGGGGAAAAGCAGTAGGGGTCCAGCTGGATAGCTCTGGGGCAACCCTAAGCTCTTCCAATACAACTCTTCCCAATCCAAGGTGGAACAGCTTACGCCGTGGGATGCATGGCCAAGGGGTTGCTTGGTCTCTAGTAAGCGGACTCTGGATACTACGGGACCTCCAGATTCAATATACCCTTACCACGGTACTGCAGGACTCTGCCGTGGCTGACCTATTTTTCCCTAGCTACTTGTGGGAACTTTATGAAAAGACCTGAGAAAAATGAGGGTGAAAACCATCCAACTAGTTTAGGGGACGAAAGTCCCCACACACAAATGGAGATAGAGGTGATTTCTAACGCCTCCTCCAGTACTAGTAACACCTCAACACCAAAAGAGGACGATGCCCAACAGCTTGAAGAGACTGTTTCAAAGCTCCAACTGAAGGACAAGCAGCAGCTGAGTGGAGCCCCAAGAAAAAGGTATAAATGGCTGCTAAAGCAAGGGCAAAGGAGTCATTTAAAAATACAGAAAAGGGGATCAGATCCTCAGATTCCACTCCTGAAATGGCCGGAAAGAAGAAGAAGACAGATGCGGAGAGCGCACCTCCAAGCGGGGCAACTGTTCCGCAGGTGGCAGCAACTTCCTCGAGTGCGGAAAGCTTCAAGCAGGCCTTAGAATCTAAAAAAGTGGGTATCATACACCAAAAATACCCAGAGGTCAACCTCACCACTGAGGAGATGAAGGCCCTCCAAGAGGCCATACTCCAAACAATTACTGACCTAGAAGAAGGCTCAACGAAGCCTAAATTCCTAGGCAACACCTTTAAAGCTTATTGTGACCTGTACTAACAATGCCACCGCGGAGTGGCTGAAGCAACTGGTCAACACCAATCTACAGCCTTGGGAAGGGGCTCAGCTGAAGGCCGTTGATGAAACGGACTTACCAAAGGCAGTCATTATGAATGCTTACTTCCCTAACAGTCAGAGTGATAACACTGACAGGATTCTAAAGCTGATCAAAGGCCAAAACAAATGCCTAAGTACAGCAATATGGAGGGTCCTCAACAGGAAGGAGGAAGGGAGGCCACAATCATCACCTTTTCAGTAGACCAAACTTCCTTCGAAACACTCAAGAAGTGTGGCTTTATATTCGGAGAAGTGGCAATTAGAACCAAAGGGCTGACACCGAAGAAGCCCAAGGACAACCACCCTCTAAAAAGTTCCGAAAGGCCAAAGGAGAATAGCGTGGCATCTTCATCTAAGTCTAGCAGAGAAGAAAAAGGGAAGAAGGCGAAAGGGACTCAAAAACTCATTAGAAAGGGGGCGAAAGCCCAAGAGGAGTCAAAGGATAAGGGTCGCCTGTCGCCCTCCCGAGACTCCTCAGGGCCAAACCCCCTGAATATTAAAAAAATACGATGGAAGCAATCACCTTCCTACAAGTGAATCTTCAGCACTGCAAAACTGCCTCAGATGTGCTGAACTACACATTCACTAAGAACACCATATACTGTGTATTAATTCAAGAGCCATACGTCTACAAAGGCCTAGTCCGCAGACTAGCAACACCAGCAGGTAGGTTAATTTGCTGTAAGGGTATTGATACACCTAGGGCAGCACTTCTCGTTAGGCCTACAGTAAAATGCTTTTTACTAACACAATTTCTTTGCAGTGATCTGGTTGCAGTTACAGCAGTGGCACCGACACCCGGGGGTAGACAATAATTAGTAATTGCCTCGGCCTACTTCCCTGGGGACTCAGAAGAAGTGCCACCTGTAGAGGTCCGTAACCTCATTCAATAATGCAAACAACAAAACAAACACCTTATCCTAGGCTGCGACCTAGACATAATTAATAGAGGGAAAGAACCCACTTTTGTGACTAGAGCTAGGCAGGAGGTGCTTGATATAACGCTTGCATCTCCCCTACTCAGCACAACTATAAAAAACTGGCATGTTTCCTGTGAAGCCTCCGCATCTGATCATAGACAAGTCAGATTCGATTTAAAGGTTACGGGTAAACAAAGCGAAGAAGTAAGAATCCCAAAACTAACAGACTGGTGCCTCTATGAGGGGTACATCAGATCTGAAGTGGATGAACTTAACATTGAGGTAGATACTGTAAAGGATCTGGAAACAGCCTCAACATATCTACACAAAGAATCATTGAAAATGAACAGGGCTATGCAACCAACATTACAGTAGTTGATTTACGTTTTCTGAATAGTCTATACATGATCAGAAATATTATTTATTCGCAACCATATATATAATGTTAACATTACTGACCTCATTTGAGTGTGGAAAGTCGTACATTTCAGCCCGCTACTTCCCGACCTCTGCGTAGGTAGGGACACTGGGAATCTCGTTCATCCATTCATGCGCGTCACAACCTGTCGTATCATAATATAATAATTTTTCCAATTATTGTTTAGAATAAAGTGGTTGCGAATAAAATAGTATACATACCACGGTGAAAAGTTTCATTCCTGTCTCGAGATAAAGTTGACCTCGATGCTACGCGTCTCGCTTAACTACTTAATCTCTCGACAGGAATGAAACACTTTCCACCTCGGTATGTAATATACTATTACATCGATAGTTCTATAAAATTTTTGATAATTATAGTAGTCTGCTAAAAACATTGCTTCAAATCTGTAACATATGTTGCATAACCCTTTTCATTTTCAATGATCGTGTCCGTACATAACCATATACACAAAGCGTATGAGCAAGCTGTCCCATTAAAAGCCGAAGGGTCATGCATAAAGTACCCTGGTGGAACATGGAGCTAGATACATTACGCTCTGAAACAAGAAGGCTATTTAATAAAACCAAAAATCAGAAACGCCAAGAGGCATGGGACCAATACAGAGAGGCTCTCGCAAAATATAACTTAGAAATTAGGACGTCGGAAAGAAGGACATGGCGGAGCTTCTGTGTAGGAATACAAGATACCCCAACAGCAGCACGCGTACAAAAAGTCCTTGCAAAAGATCATACTAACGACATTGGCCATCTGCAGAAGGCAGATGGACTCTTTACTGAGAGCATTAGAGAAACGTTGAAGCTACTACTAAGCACCCATTTCCCTGGCTCTCATACCCATATACCGGATGAACCAGTTCCAGAGGTAGTGGAAACAATACGTCCACACTCAAGAACTAAAAGTCTGGCCAACAGAATTTTCACGCCAAATAAGGTTAAATAGGCAATTCTTGCCTCTAAACCTTACTAAGCCC
Organism: Agriotes lineatus; assembly: GCA_940337035.1. Lineage (NCBI taxonomy): Eukaryota > Metazoa > Arthropoda > Insecta > Coleoptera > Elateridae > Agriotes > Agriotes lineatus. The sequence goes on along the minus strand of OW679197.1, from coordinate 57,687,613 downwards.
CCGGCGGAGACGGCATCAACTATATAAGGCCAGCTTCTGCCTTGGTTACATACCCAAAATGTGGAGAAAAGTAAATCTGGTCTTTATATCCAAGGGAGGAGGACGTTCCAACATCCATTCCAAGGCGTATAGACCCAGAAGCCTCACATCATTCTTGTTAAAACGAATGGAGAAGGTGCTTGAACAGTACCTAAGAAGTGAAGTTCTCCCAAACCGACCACTTCACTCCAACCAGCATGCCTATATCAAAAGGCAAAATCGACTGTAACAGCTCTTCACATTCTTTTTTATGGGCTGGAGAAGACCTTCATGGCAAAAGAAATAGCCTTCTGTGCCTTTGAGGATATTAAGGGTGCCTTTGATAACACCTCCTTCGAATGCATAGAAAGAGCTGCCATGAGAAAAGGATTTGATCCTCCGACTATCAAATGGATTAATGCTATGCTTGAAAGTCGGAAAATTACCGCAAGGCTGGTAGAAGAGACAGCTACCATAACAGCCACTAGAGGCTGCTTCCAAGAGGAGTATTATCACCTCTACTGTGGTCATTGGTGGTAGACGATCTTGTCAACCTGCTCATACAACACGGCTTTGAAATACAAGGGTATGGTTCATCCGGTATATGGGTATGAGAGCCAGGGAAATGGGTGCTTAGTAGTAGCTCCAACTTTTCTCTAATGCTCTCAGTAAAGAGTCCATCTGCCTTCTGCAGATGGCCAATGTCGTTAGTATGGTCTTTTGCATGGACTTTTTGTAGGCGTGCTGCTGTTGGGGTATCTTGTATTCCTACACAGAAGCTCCGCCATGTCCTTCTTTCCGACCTCCTAATTTCTAAGTTATATTTTGTGAGAGCCTCTCTGTATTGGTCCCATGTCTCTTGGCGTTTCTGATTTTTGGTTTTATTAAATAGCCTTCTTGTTTCAGAGCGTAATGTATCTAGCTCCATGTTCCACCAGGGTACTTTATGCGTGACCCTTCGGCTTTTAATGGGACAGCTTGCTTCATACGCTTTGTGTATATGGTTATGTACGCACACGATGATTGAAAATAAAAAGGGTTATGCAACATATGTTACAGATTTGAAGCAATGTTTTTAGCAGACTACTATAATTATCAAAAATTTTATAGAACTATCGATGTAATAGTATATTACATACCGAGGTGGAAAGTGTTTCATTCCTGTCGAGAGATTAAGTAGTTAAGCGAGACGCGTAGCGTCGAGGTCAACTTTATCTAGAGACAGGAATGAAACTTTTCACCGTGGTATGTATACTATTTTATTCGCAACCACTTTATTCTAATCAAAAATTGGAAAAATTATTATATTATGATACGACAGGTTGTAACTCGCATGAATGGATGAACAAAATTTCCAGTGTCCCTACCTACACAGCGGTCGGGAATGTACTTTCCGCACTCACTTCCCGCACTCGAGTGTAGTAGAGGGCGAAAATGTAGGACTTCCCACACTCAAATCAGGTCAGTAATGTTAACATTACATATATGGTTGCGAATAAATAATATTTCTAATCATGTATAGACTATTCAGAAAACGTAAATCAACTACTGTAATGTTGGTTGCATAGCCCTGTTCATTTTCAATGATTCTTTGTGTAGATATGTTGAGGCTGTTTCCAGATCCTTTACAGTATCTACCTCAATGTTAAGTTCATCCACTTCAGATCTGATGTACCCCTCATAGAGGCACCAGTCTGTTAGTTTTGGGATTCTTACTTCTTCGCTTTGTTTACCCGTAACCTTTAAATCGAATCTGATATGTCTATGATCAGATGGGGAGGCTTCACGGGAAACATGCCAGTTTTTTATAGTTGTGCTGAGTAGGGGAGATGCAAGCGTTATATCAAGCACCTCCTGCCTAGCTCTAGTCACAAAAGTGGGTTCTTTCCCTCTATTAATTATGTCTAGGTTGGTAGAAGAGAGAAATTCATAAGTACTCACCTCTTTTGTTTGTATCCGTGCTGCCTCATACTGTGTGGTGCGAGTTTGCATCGCAGCCTAGGATAAGGTGTTTGTTTTGTTGTTTGCAGTATTGAATGAGGTTATGGACCTCAACAGGTGGCACTTCTTCTGAGTCCCCAGGGAAGTAGGCCGAGGCAATTACTAACTATTGTCTACCCCCGGGTGTCGGTGCCACTGCTGTAACTGCAACCAGATCACTGCAAAGAAATTGTGTTAGTAAAAAGCATTTTACTGTGGGCCTAACGAGCAGTGCTGCCCTAGGTGTATCAATACCCTTACAGCAAATTAACCTACCTGCTGGTGTTGCTAGTCTGCGGACTAGGCCTTTGTAGACGTATGGCTCTTGAATTAGCACACAGTATATGGTTTTCTTAGTGAATGTGTAGTTCAGCACATCTGAGGCGGTTTTGCAGTGCTGAAGATTCACTTGTAGGAAGGTGAGCGCTTCCATCGTATTTTTTAAAAACAATTCACCATAACAAAATCATTCATATTAGGTGTTCGAAATGCTGATCCTGCATTTCAACGCACATTGGGGTCACCGAATCCAGTTTTGCGATACTCTTGAAAATTTTTGGCTTAACTGCTCTGTTGCAGCGTTGATGTGACGGTGCAATTCGTCGATTGTATCAACTTTGGTGGTGTATACCAATTCTTTCATAAAACCCCATAGGAAAAAGTCCACTGGGTTGAGATCTGGACTGCATGGAGGCCATGAAATGAATTCACCCCACCGATCCATCTTTGTGGAAAGATGGTGTTGAGGTAATCTCATGCAGCATGACTAAAATGTGGACAGCTGTCATGCATAAACCACATAATACGGCGCATATCCAAAGGAACATCTTCGAGGAACTCTGGTAGAACCCCTTGTAAAAACTGCAAATAAGAATGACCACTAAGGCGTGCTGGTAATTCGTAAGGCCCTATTAAGGTGTTGCTCAAAATATCAGCCCACAGATTCAAACTAAAACGCTGCTGAAAGCTACTTTGGCGAATCGCATGCGAATTTTGATCAGCCCATATGTGAGAATTGTGGAACTTGAGAACACCATTCCTAGTAAAACAGTATTCATCCGTCACCAGTACATGTATTGGGAAATTCTGCTTCCCGCAGCCATTCGCAAAACTGCTGCTGCAGCCGATAATCACTAGGCAACAAATTTTTTACTTTTTTAGAAACTATGTACAATTTTCGTTTATTTTATAATTCTAATAATAGTAATAAAAACAAATTTATTCTGGCACGTCAGGTTTTGGAAAATAAAATTATTGAAAAGTAAATGAAATAATATTAATTAGGTACCTATGTACATTACATAGAGCTGTATGCTATCGTCCTGTTTGGATTCTTTATACACGTACGGAACATTATGAAAAAAAAGGCGTTCAGCTATCACAAACTGATTTACATTGAATCGAAAGAGCCGGTGTAGCTTTTTATATACCCACATAACCAGAAATCGACCAATTTTTAATTTGATTGGTTCCAGAGCAAAAATGGGCGTGGTTTAAGTGCTGTGATGTAGGAAACATGCAAGGACATGTTCAAACATGTCCACTCAATGTTCGGCAGAAGATTTCTTTATTATATAAAAGTAACTTTGAAATTGCGTAAAATTTAATGTTTTTTGAAAAAACTATTTAAGAACATTTCTCAAAATTCTGACGTGATGGAGCAAATTTGAAATCAGATTCAGAATCAGCATGACAAAAGACATAAACTACACTTATTGATGTATAAGAAAACCAAACTGTGTTGACCAGTGAATCTGTACGAGTCAGTTCTTGCACCTTTTGCAGATGATACGGGTACAAACCATTGCTGCTCAATGTACGCTAAACAGAGGATGGAGAAACTTCAACTTGGTAGGAAATTTGGCATGTACTGGTAGTTGGATCAGCATCAACCATTTCTAAAACTTCTTCCTGCACAGTCACCCCAAGTTGATTGGTCCGCCGTCACCTTCGAATACATAGGTATGTCTTGCACGTGCAGCGTTTTCTTCAGCAGCTTCATACATAATAATCATATCTACATGTTCTTCGTTACTGTAGTTAGCCATTTAAGTCGAATTAAACACTTAACAGCTGATGTACCTATCTTAATTTTGATGTTTAAATAAATTAACACTAAGAAATTTCTACTGATACTTGTTTTTTAGTTATTATTAAATAGTCAACGGTTCCACTGCCTCCTACACTTACAAGCCATGCTGTTGGAGATTTGGCAACGCTGATCGTAGACCAATTTTTGTACTGTTTTATTTATAAAAGCGTCTGTTCAAATGTGGCATGTGAGTAAATATTAATATGTTGGACTGCTCTAAGTTTGAAGAAATACATTTATTTATATTACTGTACTGTTCGTGATAAGTGAAAGTAAAATTGCTGCTAGAATTTATGGGTTTCTATTAAGTATTTCACTAAGGTAAATAACAACCTAGCCTCATTTTTATGGCATTCCTTGTAACTTTTAATTTTATATTTAGAATTCCACCAAGACGCTGTGTAGCAACTACAACAGTTCTTTACAAGAAAATTGTATGCAAACTATAACATTTTCTTTTCCAGTGGACGAGATGCGAAAGAAAGCATGGCTTCGTGCAACAGCACGAGAACGTTGGACCTCAAGAAAAAATGCTGTCATGTGTGAAATACATTTTAATGGAAAAGACATTTGAAAACGTTAGAAATGAGAGTGGGAATCTGCAGAACTGTTGTTGCATTACCCTTGATTATTTCAAACTGGAGTATTGTAATTTAGGACCACCAACTACCAGAGATGCAATGTTGCAAAGTCTAACATCATGGCTTGTAAGTGTAGGAGGCAGTGACGGTTCTCAATCAGTGAACACCAATTTTTTGTTATTTATTTTTTATATATTTTTTTAAATTAACATTGTTTAGTCACCTCTCAAATATCCCCTGCTTGAACTTAAACGTAAATTACTCAGTTTGTAAAGGATGCTTGTTAATTTATTCAAGTTTAACTTCCTGTAACTTTCTTAGTGTAGGTTTTTGGTCAGACGTTTATTAAGAAAATAACTTTATTTTGGTCCTCTCTAGCTACCCTTTCAGTCTCCTCCGTACATTATGAAACACCCTGTATAAATGAAAATTGTTTAAATGTTTTTCAGCAAACAGCAGTAACTAACAATAACGATACAAGGATGTCATAATTATTAAGCTTCTGCGGCAATCTCCACATTTTGCATACAGTGACAATCCTAACAAGAAACATCGCTAGTCTTTTTTTAAAATCCACCACCTGTTGCGATAAGCTGGTATAAGGAAAACTAACTGCTGTTTAACAATAGAGGTTGTTTATGGTCTTCTCTGTATCCTTTCAAAGGGCGACGGTACACCTTAAAATGCCTCGGTAAGTTATCTAATAATTCTTATTTTTACATTAAACGATTAATTTGTTTTAAAATCTAGTAATCTACTACTCAATCAGCATTGTCCAATTGTTATTTAGTTTGTTTATTTGACATATTTGTCATCCATAAATTAACCTTTACTATCACCATTTTTTGACTAAAATCCTAACATTCAGTAACAGAAGATACACTGCATTATTGTTTGCAGATTTTTTTAAATAAATAAAGTTTTACTTCTCTAGTACATAAATCAAGGGGTACATTAACACCCGTATGCATAGTCGTTCGCCATCCGCTCGCCGGAGTTTCGTTATGAATAGTATGTTGGCGGCACTGTACGTCTATGTCAAATACGAGGTTATCAGGTTAGGTTTTCCGTCAGTTTTGACAGAAACTGACACAAAATCTAACCTGATAACCTCGAATTTGACATAAACGTACAGTGCCGCCAACATACTATTCATAACGAAACTCCAGCGAGTCGCCGGCGAACTGCTGGCGAACGACTATGAATACGGCTGTAAGTGTTTTGCAATAAATAACTAATGCAAAATAATTCATCTTTGGTTACACATTTTCCCGATCTACATAATCATCAAACCAGAACGACTCATAGAAAAACTTTTTATTTAAAATCATTACAATATCAAAACCTAGCGACAGGAGGCCATAATAGCGCCGACATTCTCGAAATCAATTTTCTCATTAATATTCTTAGTTTTAATGTTTTCGTCCTGATTAGCAATGAAGATCAGTCCCCCTTCCTCTTTCCAGCCATACTTCTTCACCCAGTGCTTCAGAGTCAAATCGTCAACATCCCCCAACAGCTCTGCCAAGTGTCCTCGGTCTATTCGCTGATATGTGATGCCTACGACGTGGCAGACAAACTTGCGGATGGAGTCGAGGAAGCCTGTAATGCGCTGCGTGAGCTCGGGCATGGAGTGCACTCGCTTCCAGAAGACTTGGAAGTCACACTGCTCCAGAATGTCCCCCAAGTACATTATCTGGTTGATAGGTTCCTCAGCTAGCTGAAATGCATTGCAATTTACATAAGCAATCAACTTGCATTATCATATGCTATAGTAACTATGATATTCTCTTGCCTCGAACCCTTGTTCGGCAGATATAGGTACTTTTGTATAGAATTCTCCTAATATCAAATTACTATCGCACCTCTAATTCTGTGATGTTAGTGAAGACTTACATTAAAGTATTCATACAAGAACACTTTCATGGAACAAGCATATGAGTTAAGAGAATTGTGTTGCTGACAATTGCCAGAATGTACTACATTGAATAAATTTTAATACCATGAGATAAAAAAAAAGTGATTCTGAGCAGGCCTTGATATGTGTTATACGTTTGGCAGTACTGAAGTGTATTGTCAGCCTATGTCAAATTCGAGATTTGCAGGTTAAGTTTTGCGTCAGTCAGTGTCAAACAACAAACAAAACCTAACCTTTTAATCTCGAATTTGACATAGACTGACAATACACTTCAGTACTGCCAAACGTATAACACATATCACAGCCTACCCTAATTGGTTCTTTTATTGATCTGTCTGTATCAACACCCCAACCTGTTTTCTATAAATCATTGTCAACCGAAGAAAATCGCCATACTGGAGAGTAAATGGCAAACCAAATAGAAATTGTATTCAAAGAAGTTGGAATTAACAAAACAATTGGATTTTGCTCAGATAATGCTGCAAACATGAAAAAATCTTGGGATTTACTATAAAACAGATATCCGGATAAACCACTTTCATATTATGGTTGTGCAGCGCATAAACTAAACTTGGCTAGTTAATGACACCATTAAATTAAAGACTACTGAACCTGTACTTAATGCTGCAAAATCCATCATAAAAGTAATAAAAAATAAATCCGTTTTAAGTTCAGCATTTCAAAGATTATCAAAGGAAAAGCACAAATCAGAATGCTGCACCCTTAAACTTTCCGTTGCAACTAGATGGGCATCTATAGTTACCAGTTTCAAAAACCTAAAAAAACAAAGGTGTACTTCAAGCAATGGCAATTACAGATGAATTCCAAGAACTACTAGAGAGACGAAACAAAAATGATATACTTGATGACGCATTCTGGACGAGAATAGAATTCTTTTAAACTTTATTGCACCCTTTGGAGAAATGAATATTGCGTTTGGAGCCCAATAAGTGCAATATCAGTGAAGTACCTGTTGCCTTTTATGAAATTGATAATGATTTTAAAAACGAGCTATCTACTTCTCCTCTATTGAAGCTAGAGGAGCAAAAAGTTACAGAATGTTTACAAGAAAGGCAAAAGATGTGCTTAAGGGGCATACATTTTGGATCCCTGATATAAAGGTAACAAATTACTTTTGTTAATATTGTTTTTTTTTTGTTTTACTGGCCATTATTTTTTAAGTTTTTTAATAGTTATTTTACTTCATTCATGATTTCCTTTATTTTAGGAAAACCTCAGACTCAGAAAGATATTGTAGAAAGTTTAACTTACATCCATTCCCTAGCTGTATACTTAGATTATGTAGATGAATGTAAACTACTTGAAAACTTTGCAGAATACAGAAGTAACGATGGTTTCTGGGCGTTACAATTTGTGCAAGATTGTGAAAAAAATCCGAACATTTTACCCTTAACATATTACAAGGGTATATGTACTAAAATGCCACTTCGATATGTGGCGAAAGCAGTACTTGGTATGCCATCTACTTCAGCAGCGACCGAAAGAACTTTTAGTTCATACGGACACATTAATTCGAAAACCAGAAATCGCCTTACAAAAAAAGAGCAGGGATGCTAACATATATAAATCACAATCTGAAATTATTTCCTTGTCTCAGCAGCAAGAACCCGAACAAAGACAACTAGAGTTTGATTGGTGCAGAGAAAAACATCTCAAGTATGCAGCCAAATCAATTAGGTATAGGTATTAAGTATTCTTATCTTTTAAGAAATATGCTAAAAACATTATTTAAAATTTTAGGGACTATTAATGATGACCAACGTTGGGAAGAATCAACATTAACTTCAACCGAGCCTTCAACTTCCACGATAATAGTGGCAGAATTGCCAGATGACGATGATGACCATGAAAGCTGTACTTATACTGATACAACTGAGGAAAACATCAGCCTAATTAACGAGATGGAAGCTACACTTTCTAAGTCACAGACGACTTTGATGTCAATGATTGTGACACTACTGATACTGAAGAAGAACTAATTTAGTTGACCAATAGGTTATTTCTTATTTTATTATCGACTTTAGAATGTGTTTTTGTTTTGTTTATAAAGAGATTTTTAGTTAATTTTAGAAACCTTTATACTTTTTATTTAGAGAACTCGATTTATTTTTGTTTTTTAAATTTTTTGTGTTTCTTAGTAGTATTTAAATAAATTTGCATTTAAATTTATGTGTGTATTTGCATTGAAGGTAAAGCGATGAAAAATTTACCATAAATGACATAAATGACCGTCACATGCCACATAAAAAAAATTACAGTCATTTTAGAACCCTACAGTCTATCCCTGAAAGGAATCACTTTTGACTATACATTTATTAATAAAACATTATTGTTTTCATGTATACTTTAAGCCCTGGAAGTTTGTCCCTGCAATTCAATAACACCACTGATCCAATAAAAATATTGTTTTAAGAAATTAAAATGTGGCGTGTTGTTTAAAATGTATTTTTAATAGTTATTTAACAAACAAGTTTGTTAATGAAAGCAATTAATAAGCGAGATATTTTAACACGCGAGCGCGTTAATTGTAGAGATTATTAATCACCGATTAACACACGAGTTATTTACAATATTTTTTCATTGATCGTATCTTATTAATATGAAGAAAATCTAATTTTATTCTATGAAAAGAATTTGACACTCAAATTTTGGACATTAATGGTATCTTTGATTACCTATACCAAAATTGTCTATTAATAAAAAATCATACATTAATAGGGGTTATTAATAAACGATTTTTAAAAATCATTTATTAATAAGGGTCATTAATAGACGATCTTCTACATATTAATAAAACCCGAAGATCAACGGAAAAACTATTTTAATGTCGCATCGCTCAAACTAATCACCTTAAGGAAGATCGCACGTCTCAGGAATATTGTAATGACATATCAGTAGCAACTTAAGAGGTAGGTAGATAGTAAGAAGAGAGATAAATAAACAAAGAAGAATACAGCGTCATATATAAAGCATGAAAAAACAAGGAAAAAGTGTAATAGGCTGTTTTATAACAAGTGTAGTGAAAAAGAGAATACTGGAATTTATAGCAATTTATGGACGGATCTCAAAAATAAGAATGGAATTTGAAAAAGCAAAGATAACAATAGTTAATACATGTTTGCTATATTTTGTGACAATTCCTATACATGTAATGTTTTATGGAAATAATAAATAAAGGGTGTTTATTAGAATTTGTGGTCTAGTCGGCTTTGGAACTGGTGAAGTCATGTCGTGCATTAAATCATATGGCTGATAACTGACACTGGTGAAATTGTAAGTCTATGTCAAATTCGATGTTAGCAGGTTAGGTTTTTCGTCAGTTTTGATACAGACTGACGCAAAACCTAATCTGCTAACCTCCAATTTGACATAGACTTACAGTGTCACCAGTGTCAGTTATCAGCCATATGATTTAATGCACGACATGACTTCATCAGTTTCAAAGCCGACTAGACCACAAATTCTAACGAACACCCGTTATATCATACATATGCTTCTTCAGAAAACACTGGAATAGAAAACACTGGAATAGATAAGAAGGAAAGATTTTACAATGAGAAAAAAAAAGTATGCGAAGCAACACCAAAGAAATATGTTACAATTTTTTATTAGACTTCACAGCACAAGTGGGAAAGAAAGAATATTTGAAAAAAGTAAGTGGAATAGAAGTGTGTCCACATTGGGTGAGCGTCCTTAAAAATATCTTAAAACTATAGTATTACATCAAGTTTAAAACACGTAAAAGTTAGTGTACCCTTCAACATTTGTCAAACAGAGAAGGTGCAACAAGGCGAAACAGCAAAATAAGCAATGAGGTGGGTAGTTTAATTATTAATTCCACGAATCGGAGACTGTCTTCTCGTGCTATGGGAAGACTACCACACATCCGAGGAGTTTCCGACAAACACAGAAAAATCGGAAACAGATTCAACATAAGAACTGTCTTAAAGTCCACAACTCTGAGAGACATGATGACGCATACCAAGCCTCAGAACGAAGATCAGAGTTGAAAGAACTGTATTTACAGCGTACCGTGCGAGTGTGGAAGACAATATATAGGGGAAACATAACGACCCCTACGAGTGAAATTATCGGAACACCGCAAAGATATTAGAAAGGGCGAAACCATCAAATCCAAGATCGCAGAACACGTTGTTACCGTTACGGAGACTGTAAAAGAAGTAAGCAAAGGCAACCGACTACTGAGCCAGAGCTGGTCATGGGTAAAACAAAAGACTCAAAAGCTTTAGCTGAAAAATAAAATATGGGCGCCAAATAGCAAGTAACCCAGCACTTTGCTAAACAAAAGGTACACTACAGAAGGCGCTACTAACCAAACCTGAAAATAAAAGGATAACAGCAAAGGTACAAATCAGATACGCAGGCAAAGAATAATTTCAGCAGCGAAAAATATAAACACAATTAAAATGCACACAAAAATATCACACGGCAAATCAAATCAGCATATCACAAATTTATATCACAGTAATAAAGTGTCTTAAGAAATCTCACCAAAATAACGGCACATAATTTACATAATAAATAAGGCGTATACGAAATATTAACGTAGCTCAAATAAAAAGGTTAAAGCATATTAATATGCATAATCGAATCACAGAATGACTAATCAAATGGCTAAATGCAAAACTAACAAGTTGTCGATAGCGCAATGGCTATGACACATTTATTACAGCTAAAAATGTAGAATTACTAGGTGAATTCGACCAATTACCCACTATGCAAGAGCAGTCTTAAAGCTTATCTAAAATAGTAATATCTCTCTTACGGAACCAAGATCTTGTTTCTTCCAAAAGCGCTTTGTAAACCGATATGTGACTAAGGTAAGTTTCAAATCTTTGTGAAGATGTTGCAAGCTAATCTTACACGGAATTACTTGCAAATGCGGGATTTAGCCTGAGGCTGGATTCGACCTAAAGCTATGTCACAAGTGTGACGTGAAGTCCGAAAACGGATTAATTTCGTCATGCAAATGCCGTACAACTTTCGCTAATATAATCACGTAAGCGGTGCGTGAAGCGCAACCATCCTAGTGACTTTTAACCTAAAAAGCTAATGAAAATAAACTATCGCAATAGATTTGTTAAAAACAAATACTTAAACTGCCTCAAAAAGGTGAGTCAAGTCGAATCCAAAATTTTAAGTGGCCCAAATCATAATGGATAACAACCGACCTTGCGATAATTCTTCAGGCTGTAGCAAGCACAAACGGACGGTCCGATAACCAGCAGCTGTGCTTGGCCAAGGTTAGTGCACAATAACGACCTGCCGGTCAGGGGTAGGCATGGGGGCTTCTATGTACTCGCAAAGCTCAAGGCGGCAGCTGGGACCAACTTTGCCAGATGATAAGGGGTCACAAGAGGGTCACGAAAGGGGGGGCACACAGGCGGACGCCACCAAAACCAAGGACCACACAAACCGACGCAGCAAAATTGGAATCGCAAAAAAAAGGACGCCAAAGTAACCCAAAGTCTAAACGAACGTTTATTTGCAAGAATTGAGAAGTTTATCAGAATGCTTTAAATACTATGTATGAATATTACTTCCAAGTAAAAATTTCCACTTTTTTGTTTATTTTTACTATGAATCTGAATTACACTAATGAAGGACTGACCGACATGGTATTAATTTATACAAAAGAGGGAATTTTATTAGAAATAGTGAAGAATAATCCAAAAATTAGTACGAGACGTTTTAAAAATCAAGTTTGATCTTTCTAGAAGTGTTGTACATACGATCCTTAAAGAATAATAACTCAATCCGTATCAGAGAAAATAGAGTTGACGATATATCTAAACTACCAAAAGACGATTTTCTTTATTAATGAAACGTGTTTCACCAGAAAAGGTATAACACACACATATAGTGACGACGTTTACGCTGATGAAAATCGTCAAATGATCAGAGAACAGCACTTTGAGTGCACGATTTTAGATCAAATGTGTGCAATGTGATAATTGGATATTGTTTAATAGGGCCTGTTATCCAGCCAAATCGATTGAAGAGCAAAAACTATGTAGACTTTCTCCACAATAAATTGCCCCTTCTGTTGGAAGATCTCGCGTTTGTGCTTCGTGGAGTTATCTGGTTTATGCATGATTTAGCACCACCTCACTGTGCTTTTAACATGATGGCCCATCTTCATGAACAGTAGCTCAATTGATGGATTGGTAGAGGACCAAATGCTCCCATAAATTGGGCCCGCCATTCACTGTACGTGATTGGTAACATTGAAAAAGGTCTACGCAACTCCGGTGAATTGCCACGAAAAACTTTAAACCAGAACTGAAACTGCTTTAACCTGTTAGAAATAATGAGCAAGCTTTGCAGACGATCCATTTTAATTTCCTGTCAAAGAAATGTATGTCAAGCTGAGAACGATGGCTATTTTAAACATTTATTAAAATAAACTACCGTTTGTTGGGCATTTTCTTGTTTATTTTTAAGAAATGAAATTTTTGTTGCCCAAGGTTTCCTAATAAACTGCGGCACTTTACTTATTTCAGGTAAAAGCATATGAGAATAAATAAATATTCCTCAACTCGAAAAGCATTGCGATTTAACAAAATTTTTTGTAAAAAGGTACGAATTTAGGTTAGCTGCAGTTTAAAATGTATGTATACTTAGTACAAACATTCCTATGTCATGTAAAAAATGTATGCAAACCGTAACAAGACGGTAAATTAATCTCTCCTTCCTATATTACTGGCTCTAGGAATAGTACCTAGTTCAAAGTGGACGACGTACACTACAAGATTGTCAAGGTCCTAATACCTCAGATTTAATGGCGCTAGAGCGATTCAATATAAAGAGAATTGTATGCAAGAAGTTTTCACCCGAACAAGACCATTGATCTATTCGTACGCACCCATAACCATAAACTAAACTTGTAGCCTACTAATAATAACGCATACCTGTCTCTCATTCAATAAGCATTTGCACAAAATAAAGTCCGTGTGAGGAAAGTTTGTAAGAGCCTTGAGCAGAATCTGGCTAGTTATGTCAATATTGAAGCCTTGTGGGTTAAACTGGTACAACTTTAATACTGCAAGGTTTGCTTCTAAATCGTAGGCGTTCTCCCTAGACTGTACTTCAACATAGCGCTCAAGGGTCGGCAGATTGTCCGGGTTGTATCTGCAACGAACAAGATTATATTACATTGTAGTTCAATGCTGGCCCCCTGTGCGCCACCGCCAACATCATATTAAACCGTGCATACCTCTCTATGCCTTTCAGCATAGTCGCTACGGTTTGCTTCATAGCTTCTGCCATTGCACCTATAAAATATTGGAAGCTGCACTGAGGCACGCTGCACTAACCTCACAAAATGTTTGGTTTGTTCCTGGCGAACAGTGTAGCCACGCACACAAACAATTTAGTTCCTACTAGATTATGGTAACAAACCTTTTTGCCATCAATATATCGGGTGCTCCACAAAGTGTAGGACATAGGTTGTACCTGATATGGGAAATGCATTGATTTCCTTTGCCGAGAAAAAAATATTAGACTTTATGAGAAAACAATATGACCATATGGTTGATCGTATGTGTTTTCTTAACATGGTAGTGTCCTATGGCCCGCAAACATGAGACGAGAGACAAGTCAGATTTTAATTAATCAAAGATGATTAATGGATTGGCTGATATACAGAGAGTAAGAAGTTGTGTGCTTTTTAAAAATGTTAGTAAATGGTTTAAAAGAGATTTTTGCAAGGGTGGTGGAGAGGCATGGGTGTTTTTCGTCAGTTGTAATTGGACATTCGAAAAACTTTCTGACAATTCATCATAATATGCTGAAGTACTACATTAAAATGAATGAAAATAACTAATCCTCCGAGTACAGTAAGATGCTACGAAGGCGTTTAAATGTTTAGAAATACATTTAAGGTGATATTATTTGCTGGTAATATAATATCACAATACAAAACTCAAAGTGTAGAATCGGTTACAGATATCTTCCCGATAATTTATTTTGACATTAACAAATGTACTATGTATACAGTCAAATACGAGCCTTGCGACATCTTTATAGGAAGTTAACACAGAAAACGTTTCTTTTATGCGTCATTCTCGTTATTTACAAGTGCGACAAGAATAGCATCACATTGGCATGTCTCTGGGTCTTTGAAAGTGGATTTGACTAGCTCGGTATGTGTCTGTAAAACACGCTGTTGCCGAACTTAATGATTGTTCTCTAAATCGAATGAAGATATTATCAGTAAACAGTAAATATATCTACATAGATTGACAACATTATTTTGAAAAAATTAAGTCTTTAATGCATACCTAATACCGTAAATGAAACCAACCAACTTGAGACATGCTCAGATGTTACCGTTGGCGGATTCCACACCAGACTTGAACACAAAAGGTTAATCATTTATTAACGTATCATAAAGTTGGCGGAACATATCAAAACACAGAAAAAGATTAAAGGAAGGCTGCACAGTAAAACCAACAGCTAAGAAGATTAAGACAAGAATACGGAGAAGTACATCTATTACAAGTAGCAGCAGTGGAATCCAATAACATATGAGAACTTTACAGAATTACTAAATGTTTAGCAACTAAAATCTTTCACGAGAGAATCAGCAATAGTTAAAAGCTTTAGTAGGAATTTCAGTTGGCTTCCACATCCAACGAACAGACAACCTGGCCCACAAGCTATACACCAACATCTAAGAAATTCTACAAATGTATCGGAGAAATTAAGAGGGCCAATTAAAACTTCAAAAAGCAGCCGAACTAGATAGCATACCACCTGAGCTATTCAGGTTCTACCACTTGTTACCACACGAAACGCTTCTAATAACATAATCGGGAAATATACCTAGAATACGCGGCCCTAACTCCGTTACAATGTACGGTAACAAAAGGTTGCTCCAGCTAGAACTCTGTCTAGAGGGCGGGTTCTTAACAACCTTTGAATTAGTTCTGCGCTCCGGTAACGAGGTAAAAGATGTTCAATAGTAAACCGCCACCACATTCGGACTAGATCGGGAAAACAAAATCAGCAAAACAGGTGAACACACTCTGAATGTGGAAGTAAGTGCTACACCTTTCTACTTCTAGCTTGGCAGAGTTTGGTCGACGATTCACGTACAACACTAACTTCCTTGCGGGAAACTCATTGATGCAGCTGCTAAACTCCTTTTACAACAGAAA
Source organism: Agriotes lineatus (assembly GCA_940337035.1). Classification (NCBI taxonomy): domain Eukaryota; kingdom Metazoa; phylum Arthropoda; class Insecta; order Coleoptera; family Elateridae; genus Agriotes; species Agriotes lineatus. Next base: position 57,671,821 of record OW679197.1, on the reverse strand, counting down.
AACAAACACACGAAACGCATGCAAATATCGTAAACGACAAACGAAAAAGATAATATGTGAATGAACAAGGGTTTAGAACAAAAATAAAGACAACGACAAGGGTTAGTGAGAGTTAGGTTATATTACGTAAAGTCTGAAATTAGTTAAAAGCGGTAAACTTGGCTACCACTGAACGGCATGAATCACAAACAGTATTACACATTAAATACCCCAAAATACTGACTCAATTACAAGGATACTTGACAGTAAGTACATTAAGTGCTCAAATACGATAATGCCACAACGTTAAGTGAGGCAGTAACAAAAAAAATATGGCGGCAATTAATTAAATTTGGCAAATTAGCAACTACCATGGTTCTAACAATAAATGCTGCGATGGCGGCAACATTACGCAAAATTATCAACACCTTTGGAGAGACGCTACGTGCACTGTAAGCTATGCACAATACATAAAAATGGTACCTAAAGGAGGTTAGTTGGCTGCGTTCGACTTCTGGCAGAGCTTTAGGTGGTCGTTCTCCAAACAAGCAACCCCAAAACGCCTGAAGAAACGCACAAATGCAACGGGAAGCTGTGGGTTGAAGCGATCTCGGTCTGACATCTCCCAACGGGGTAAATTCGAAGTCCATGGCAGTAAGGCAGATCTCGAAACGGTAAACGAAAGCTTCGGTATGCACAAATAAGCCTATTAGTGAAATTCCGAGAACAATAATCCGTCCAACGACGTATTTGAAGGTGCCACTTCGCGATAAACGAGAATTTCTAAGCGTATAACGGTTAAATACGGTACTCAACGACACTCAGCCACAATCCCAGGAACAACAGCTCCAAACACAAAAAGGCGGGGCAAATCACTGTTATTCGAAACATTAATACATTACGACCTTGTCAGGGAAGATAGACGGTCGGCCTTACCTTTTGGCGAAAGTTATACTAGTTATTTTGCCGGCTGGTAACTATCGGCCTAATTGGGCTAGCTCGCCGCGAGGGTCGCAGGGTTCCAGCTATGCTGAAAGAGAATACAAAAAAAAGGAGGGGGCGCCAGGTCCTAGACTCAGATCCAAATCCTTGTGCCGGACCTTACACAAGGTCGAGGATAAAAACCAGCAAGTCAAAAATAAACAAACCAACAACCAATGAATAGATCACAGCTTTATTTTAAATATATTGGTGCGCACTATAGTGCAAGGCTAACACAAATATATATATATAAATCACAGCAGGCAATATTTCTAGCAACACCAAAGAAAACACACAGTATGCGACATGCAATAATAAATATAAATACAAATATAAGTATAAATATCGAGCATATAGTAGCCCACGAGCGGCAATGACTAAGACCTGAGAATGGGCTAACACATTAAAACATTGCGCGGTTAAAAACGGAGCGTAGCGAGTATTAAATTAAAAAAAAAATAAATTAATCCCTGTGAGGCAGGATATAGCAGGGCCAGGTTATGCAAGCGCTCAGCTGATGCGAAACCCCGAATATCAGCTCAGAAAGATTCTAAAGTAATTAATCCAAAATTTCTAATGTCAAAACTACGAGGGTCTATGGCCATATAGTAACAGAGCAGTTTTTTTAGTGGAAATACATCAGGTGTATAAATGAACGCTAAAGCAATCGCTTGAATAAACCTTCGGCAAACTTGTACCTACGTAAACTCGCAAATAAAGTACAATAACGCGGAATTGACAATTATTCTACCGGCGGCGGGCCTTGCGACACAACCGTTACTAACCCGAGATTAGTTATTAGGCAAGAACTTAAACTGCAAACGTCAGGCGGCTGACACGCAAATGGCGACGAAAATAAATATAAATATCTGCATATTAAACAAACCGCAGGCAGCGAGCCGTGAGTACAACCATAAATCTGAAGTAATTAAACGAAAGATCTAACATACGATTTGCAGGGGAGCTCGATGGGGCACGGCGACCGGCGAAAGTAAATATAAATATCTGTGTATTAAACAAACCGCAGAGCTGCCTTCACAAAGTCAGGTAAGCTCGATTAATGTTTCGAAGAAGCACACTCAAATGCACAAAATGGATGCTCGAAATTTGCAAAAGCCCTATTATAATAACGCGTCAGATCTATACAAAAGCATGCACTAATAACTTAACTAGACGAAGCGTTGCTATGCCAAAAATTATCGCACATGTCCTAACTATTAACGAGGCGAGATACTATTAACTGACTATAAAATACACCAGGCGCAAATAGCTATATCAGTTTCTTGCCTGTAGTAAAAACATGTCAGCTCCTAACCTGTGGCTTGCGGGGGCCGAAGACGGCAGAAGCAATGGGGTTCCGGCAGACACAGCGGGAGGCCCAGCGGACCTAGAAGGCGGTGATTGTATCACAGGTGAGTGCAGTGCTACCCCTCCAGCGTAGCTACCAGGGAATTTGTAGAGCTCCTTGACAATTCGATGGTTTCAGGGGCCCAAATCGACGGTTTGGATGCCCGCAGAGTGCAGCCGAACAAGGAGTGCTAAGCCGCTTCAGGGGGGAGTTCAACCTCTCGCAGGAAGTGTCCGAACTCTCCCAAGGTCGTAGCCGACAGGAAATGGCATCCCACAATAAATCCAAATCCACAGTAAATCGAAGTCCACAGTAAATCGAATCCCACAGGGAATGGAATCCCACAGTAAATGGCTATAACGCACAACGCCCAAATAAGTCCCAAATAAGAAGAAACTGGCCTTATCTTACCTCACGCTGGAATTGAGCCAGAAGAAAGGGCAGAAGCAATGCTGGCCTCAGACGAATCCGCAGTTGCGAAGGACGTACGTATAACCAAATCAAATACGAACGTCTTAAGGGCACATGTGCTTTTTCAGATCCTCCGAAAAATCAAAGCGGAGCTGAGCTATACTAATTAGCTCAGAAATTTAAGCACACGGCCGAGGCACTAGCAGCCTGCACCAAGTTTAAAATGGGAAAGACCTCAAAAATCCACCAGCTACCAGTTATCAAAACTTTCCAAAATTTTTGGGCCAGAAGATGCGAAAAAAACAGCCTGAAAAATTTGACTGCAAGAAGTGATATCCTTTATCTAGCAACAAATAGAATAGTGCAGAAGAATTTGTAACAGGGGTTGCCTAAGCGCCATATACAAATATCTGTAGGAATATGACCTAAATAAATTTAGTTTGTAAAATATGGGTAATTATTCGAAGAGTTGCTTACCAAACTGCTTGATAATTATAGGAAAATAATTAAAAATAAGATACAGCTAATTATACCTAGTTTGAAGCATGCAAAAATTGACAAAAGCCAACCATAAATATTCAAGTTCAAAATTCAGCTAGCCAAAAGTTCAGTACTACGGGGGACACTCCAAAAGTATCGTAACAACCTCTGATCGACGGAAAAGCATACAGATAGATTCAGCACTTCTTTAGAAGGCACCAAAAATTGACGAAAGCACACATACAATTCTTAAGGCGGACGCGGGAATAAAAATTTTTCATAGAGCACCCCCGCCCGCGTAAAGCGAGGCGGCGGGAGCGCGAACTCGACACACGTGTCTTGTAACTCAGAGGTAGTCAATTGCCCAGTGCAGCGATGCCGGGACTAAATGAAAGGCGCACGCGCTACTTAAAATCATTCTCCTTTTTGTTTATGCGAAACGCTCGAAACATTCCAAGCTGATGCAACTTTTGACTCAGCAGTTTTGCAAGAAAACTCGGGGGAAGTTTTGGGCTGCCTGAACGACGAAATTCTGAGAAAGCGATAAGTCAAAATGCGTCGCTTTGCATGCGAGAACAGTTTACGTCACCCCAGCAGGAACAATGCTCAATTTAAAATTTAATTTCAACAAATATAACTGAACTGTAAAACGTTAATATACGAAATAAGTGCAAATAAGGTTCGTATGAAGTGAACTTTTGAGCTAAAAATGCGGAAATCACGAGATTCGGGAAATTGTTCTTACACCATCTAGCACTGCATATGTGTTATGAGACAAAACCATTAGAAAACTTGGCTTTATTTAACTAAGGACTTTGACAGTAATCTATATAATAAATTGACAGAAGAAATCAACGACTACTAATTTTATTTAAATACATATCATTCACCCCTCCGTCCTTGTTGCTCTGGCACGTAATCATGAAGATACAGCGGGATACGTTTCTCTCGAGTCGATCGTTGTGGTACATTTTGTTGTTCTTGACCAATGTCCGCTCGTTGAGGAGTATCTTGTTCGGGGTTCAAACATCCTTCTACCTCTTCTGTTGGTTGCTCTAGTCGATTCTCAGTACGCGAAGACGAATTGTTGTCCGGCGTACCGGCATCGTCGTCTTCCAGATCTTGAGATATAGGAAGAGGCGCTAATTGTCTATTAGAGACTGTGGTCTCTCGACCATCGGGAAGTTTTACGTAAGAGTAAGACGGGTTCGCTTCTAGAAGCTCGATCTCTTCGACGTAGGGGTCATATTTAAATTTTCTGACGTTATTTCTTAACAAAACTGGTCCTGGAGTCAAAATCCATGTAGGTAGAGAATGACCGTTACACGTCCGCCAGGGATGATTGAACATTTTCTCATGAGGAGTAGCGTTGGTAGCAGTACATAATAATGATCGTATGGCATGTAAAGCAACAGGTAAAACTTGTTGCCAGTTCTGAGTTTCCAAATTTTTGAATTTTAGACTAAGTTGAATGGTTTTCCACAAAGTACCATTTAATCGTTCAATTTGCCCGTTTCCTTGAGGGTTGTAAGGCGTTGTACTACTGCAAGCTACTCCGGTAGAATTCAAAAATTGTTTCAGTTCTTCAGATAAAAAAGTCGTTCCTCTATCCGAGTGTATATACATTGGAGCACCGAAGGTAAAAAACAGATCTTTTAAACATTTAATTACGGTTGTAGCGGTTAAATCAGAAACGGGATACGCAAAGGAGAATCTTGAGTATTCGTCTATGATTGTGAGTAGATATTTATTTCGAGTGTTAGATGGTAGGTATCGGACCTTTAAAATCTACACTTAGCCTTTCAAAAGGAGCTGTAGCTTTTATCAAACGACCCCGTGTTTTACAGAAGCGGGGTTTTAATTCAGCGCAAACTCGACAGGAAGAAGTCATTAATTTAATATCGTTTATAGAATAGGGCAGATTCTTCACTCTCACCCAGTGTACCATCCTAACAATCCCCGGATGACAAAGCATATTGTGTAATTCGTAGAGTTTGTTTGTCGAAGTGTTTATGCTAGCACATACGCGTGATAATGCATCTGCTGCAGCATTGTCTTTACCAGGACGATAGATAATGTCATATTTGTAACAAGATAGTTCCAGTCGCCATCTCTCTATTTTTTCATTTTTAATTTTGCTTTGATGTACCAGGTTGATCATAAATGCTACTGATTGTTGATCGGTTATCAGTAAGAAGTGTCTTCCAATCAAATAATGACGCCACCTTCGCAATGATTCGACGATTGCAGCCGCTTCTTTCTCGATCGATGGGTGCCGGCGCTCCGAGTCGTTTAAGGACCGTGAAAAGAAGGAAACCGGACGACCGTTCTGAGAGAGTATAGCAGCTATAGCATGTTCGGAAGCGGCAGTTTCCACTGTAAAGATTTCTGTTTCGTCGATCGCATTCAAGGCTGACTGAAGAATGTCACATTTTAAGTTTTCGAAGCAAGTCGTATTGGTTTGATCAAATGGAAAATTTGCATTTGTAATTCTAATCAAAGGGCTGACCTCTGAAAAATTATTGATCCACTTTGAATAATGGGCAAACATACCGAGAGATCTTTTGAGAGAAGCCATATCGGTTGGAACTGGGCGATTGAGTAAAGGACTCAGGCGTTCTTTGTCTGGTTTAATGATGTTATTATAAATTGTATATCCCAGAAGATTGATACTATTTTTACCAAATACGCATTTCTCATTGTTTAAAGTCAGTTTGTACTTTTCGACTGCATCCAGGAATTTTTTCAAATTTGTGTCATGATCGGATTTATCTCTCCCGCACACGGTGACGTCGTCCAAGTACACAACCGTTCCGTTTAGGTTTTCCGTTTTAATGATGTACTGCAAAGTTCTTTGGAAGGCAGCAACACCGTTCGTTACTCCGAATGGTATTCGAGTGAATTGATATAAATTTCCACAAGCTTCAAAGGCTGTATAAATCCGTTCTTTCTCTAGTATAGGAACTTGGTGATAGGCACTTTTGAGATCAATTTGACTGAAATAATTATACTTTGCTACTTTAGAAACAATCGATTCTATGCTAGGTAAGGGAAATGCATCTAATTGTGTAAACTTATTAATTGTTAAGGAATAATCAACGACTAGTCGCTTTCGATGCGTAGTTCCTCTCGTAACCAATACTTGAGCACGCCTTGGAGATACGCTTGGTTCTATGACACCATCTTCTAACAATTTCGATATTTCATCTTTAATGAATTTCTGGTCTTCTTCGTGGTATTTTCTGGATTTTATGGTTATCGGTTTAATGTTCGGGTTTACATTCGAGAAAACTGAAGCAGGTGGTACAGATGCCACAGCGACGTTACAAATTTGTAATGGTTCTCGGGATCCTCCCAATGTAAATGATAAAGCAGCCTGATTCTTAAGTATATCGTGGCCAATGATTACATCCGCACAAAGGTCATTAACGACTAACAGTGGTTGTTGTTTATAAGTGTGGATTCCTAATTCGATTGTAGCAAAACATACACCTTCCACAAACTATACGTGATTCAATGAAGCTAGAGTAATTGTTTGTTTTGTAGATTTTCTTCTTAAATGCATGGATTGTGCTAATTTGCTATCTATAAAACCAACCGAACTTCCAGTGTCAATTAGTGCATCGGCTTCGATGTTGTTAATGTGTATGGGAACCGTAGCTTTACGCAAGCTTGGAGGGGAAGCTGCTGATATACCTGCTACTTCTGCGTTTTCTTCGGTGATAACATTGACAACAGACCTACCACTGCGGCATACGTTGCAAAGTGTCCCTTCTTAGAACATAATTGGCAGATGGCGTTGAAGGCAGGGCATTTCACTCTTTGGTGTAAAACATTACTCCCGCAGAATAAGCAGCGTCTCTTTTTCTGTGGCGTAGATACAGCTAAGTTTTGATCCATTTGTAGCGTTTGAGCAACATCGGTAAGTGCATTAAGATGAGAAGTGCCAAAAGTTTGTGAATTCTTTTCAGCCATTTCGAAAGTGATAGCCTGATTGAGAGCCTCATCTAGTGTTAAAGATTTGTTTTCCAATAGCCTCTGACGAATCCTTTGCGAAGAAATACCGGCGATAAAAGCATTACGAATACTTTCGTTTTTGAATTGTTCAGCCGTTGCATCTTTGAAATTACAATCTTGTGCTAGTTGTTTGAGTACACGGACATATTCTTCGATCGATTCGTCTGGTTGCTGTTGTCTGGTTGCTAAGACGTGCCTCGCATGTATTATATTCTTAGATTTGATATAGATGTCATCGAGTAAACGTAAAGCAGCTTCGTAATCTCTACATCCTTGTATACAGAGAAAATTCATGAACTGCGAACACGAGTAAATCAAGGCGAATTTACGATTGCCTAAAAAGACACCAAGACCAATGGACAGTTGATCTAGGGTACTCTGCTATGAATTATATTAAACCAAGAGTGGTTTGAGTTAATTGTTTAAGTAATTGTTCAACGCAGATGGCGTATCCACACATAGTGTAGTACAGTGACTATATACAAGACAGTGTGGCCGTAGGGATGTCTTCGCCGCTATTGGTCGACGCGAATATCCGCCATTAACAGGCAAAATATTTAGTTACTTCTAAGTTGTTCTCAGAGAGGTTGGTAGAACCTGTTCATTTGGTTATGGAAGAAAATAAAACCTTTCAAATCTGACAATTGTAAATTGTCAGTGTCAAATAATTCATTAGCGTCGCAAGCGGGTGAAATTTTATCATCTATTGCCCTGAAAAACTAATATCCTGCACAGTATTTAAATGTTACAATTTAGAATTGTGCTATTGTTGTACCTAATAGCACAAGATGCGTTCGACTTGGAATGTATGATAAAGAGATTACATCGTTGCTACGATAAATGGGGCTTTAGCATAAGTTTAGAGAAAACGGATTATCTATTTAGTAATCAACTCGGAAGCATAATATGAAGTCTTAATAAATGAAGACGTCGCAGTAAGACAAGTAGAAAGGTTTAAATACATCGGTGCTACAATACAATCGATGAAAAAGGTTTGGGAACAGAAGAGATCAAAACTCGAATAGTACAAAGTAATAAGATAATGGGATGCTTGAAATCAACTTGATGGGACAATACTATTTCTAACAAAAACAAAAAAAGATTAGGTGAAGTAATGGTAGAGTCGATGCTATGTTATGGCAGTGAGGTATGGACTGTAACAGCGGAAATGAAACGAAGACTAAACACAGTTCAAATGGACGAAAAAGCGCAAAGGTGTCGAGACGAGATAGAGTGACGAACGAGGAAATAATACGCAGAATGGAGGCACCAGAATGAGTTGTGGAGAGAACTGGACGGAAAGCGTTAAACTGGTTTGGTCATCTGATGAGAATGGAGGAGACGACGTGGCCTATAAAGATCTTTAAATGGTCGCCGCCGGGTAAGAAAAAAAAGAGGTAGAGCACACAAACCGTGGAATGAGGGTATTCGGAGAGCCATGGAAGAGAGAAAGCTGGAAGAAGACCAAGCACAGGACAGGCAGGTTTGGAGACCGGGAACAGGAAAACGGCATTTAGCTGTATATAACTGAAACCGGTTGTAAACTTTATGCAACACCTTAAAGCACCACGAACGAACGCCAATGAAAAATGTCAAACGTTCAAACATAATACTGCACGTGCAGCAAACATCAACTAGTTAAAATAACTAGCGCCAAAATAATGACTACTCAAAAACGTTCGATTATTTCTAAAGGCTATCTCTACGCTCAAATTTGCCTGAAAATGACCGCCAACAATCGTATGGCCACGCTGTCTTGTATATAGTCACTGTATAGTGTAGGTACTTTTTGTAATTGAATAATTACATCACAGTTAAGTTGTATGAGATACTGTGTTATTCTGTGATTAAATTCAGATGATAAATTCAGATTTGAAGAACAGGATTTTCAGAGATTAACAGTAAAGAAAAAGAAGGTAGTTTACAAAGTAAAACGCATTCTGGAGAAATAAACAATTTATTCTGAACAAACAAAATAATAGTAAAAAATATGCAAATAAAACTAAAACTATTTTTATTTCAAACAAAAAATTCAAGTTTTTAAATGAGTTCGTGCTCGAAGAGCCCGCTTTCTTGCGCTAAATAATAACCTAAGCGACCATAGAAACTTCTTCGCGCATTAGCCACCAAACTAGGACTAATACTTTGAAATGCCTCTTCAATTGTTAAACGCAATTTCCCCAAATCTGTAGTACCTAATGTTATCCGGAAAACCATAAATTTTCGATTTCGAGCCCCATAAGCAGAAATCATTGGAAAAGAGATCTGGAGAGTTAGCTGGCCACAAACTAGTTCCTCGTCCAGTCAACAACCTATTTATTTTGGTAATGTATTGTTTAGAGATTCTTGAACTGCAACAGTGTTGTGAGTGTGGCAGCCATGCTACTGCAACCAAAGTTCATTAAATCTCTCATTTCTCATCGTCCAATTTCTGGAATGATTTGCTGCTGTAGTAGGTCAAGGTATTTAGGGCTGGTTAGGGTTCCATCAATAAAAAATACACCGATCATGTTCTTACCCGGCATTCCTACCCAAACATTTAAGTTTTGGGCTACTGGGCCCAGAATTCAAAATATCTACAAACGTTTTCTGGCGGTCAGTAAGCACATTTTATGGGTTATGGCGACCATGCACTGAAAAATGTCGACTCATCAGTGAAAACGACTTTCCGGAGGAAGTGTTCGCCATTTCTATCACAGTTTCACAAAATCCATACGTCTGCAACGGTCATCGGGAAGAATTTCGTGTCTTTTGTAGTTCATAGGATCGATAACAGACTTTTCGTAAAATAATTCTAGTAGTGGAAGCACCTAAATCTACTAGTTCAACAATTTGGTTAAGGGAATAATCTGGATGGTCATTAGCAGTAGTACAAACGATTAGTTCATTTAAATCCCTGTCTTCGTTGGGAACACTAGGCCTTTTATACTTTTGGGGAGAAACGCATCCAAATTTTCCAAAATTTGAGGTAACTCTGTACAACATTAATAACGATGGAAAACGTCTATTTTCAAATGTTGTTGTGAAAGAATTTTGAATTTCCCGAAAAGTTTGAACCTGATAATAGCATTTTACAATTTCCACTTTTTTGTTGCCTGGTAGTTATCCATTTTAAGATAGAAATAATGACATATATTATCTGTTGACAAAATTCGCGAACTGCATTTTTCAAATTCGTCATATCTTCTGCCGTGTTCGTAGTAAAGAAAATCTCTCTGTATAAGTGTAGGTAGTAGGACCTACATGATTAATCAGTAGTTTCAGTTTTGTAGAGGCTGAGGTCGTATCAGTTACCTCTTCAGCTAGAAAATTCGAGAAAGTATATCGCCAATGTGCCCACCTGAGATCTGCATTAGTTGTGCCAGGGTCGACATCGAATCTCTCCGGTCGCAGAAATCGAGACAAGCCCGAAGCCATTGGATTTTTACTTCGACCAGGATCTTCATCATTTGTAGCCATTCCTTAGTTAAATAAATTGTTATGAGACAAAACCATTAGAGAACTTGGCTTTATTTAACTAAGGACTTTGACAGTAATCAATATAATAAATTGACAGAATAAATCAACGACTACTAATTTTATTTAAATACATATCAATATGTATTGCACTCACTCATATAGACTACTTTGAATGCCGAAAAAATACTGACAGCGTGGAAGGACGGTCTCAAACTGATAAAGAAGGGTGATTTTGATGAGTGCCGAAAATGGTGAGGAATCACTCTTCTTAATATGATAAATAGTAAATGTTACTACCATAAACAACAGACTGGAAGAGACCATAGAACCCACCTTTCGCAATGAACAAGCAGGTTTCAGACCTCAATGCTTAGTACGGTTATGCCCATTTTGTATCTTAACAGCTCATTAAATAATTTCTTTCCGTTTATGTTCAATTCGTGTATGTTCCAGCCTCCGATATTCATGTACCGTTTTATTTGCTTTCATCGTATTACACATTTTCTATTGGGGTTATGACATATTATTAATGTTAATTCGAATTGGGATCCTGATAATACTTAAGTTGATTTAAATAAATTGATGATATTATTTTAAGTGTAAAATATCCAAATTGTATTTACCATTGTATTTTACTAGCTGATTAAAATAAAATAAAATAAATATTATTATGCTTTTATTTCGTGTTCGTTCAACGAACCCTTAATTTTTAAGTTACGTCGTTTTTGTTACTTTTAAAGTTTTTACAGTCATCCAGTGTTGTTTTTTTTATTTTGTGTATTGTGTGGTATCCTGCTGAACTTCGAGTATGCATTTATTTGCTGTGTTCCACATATTATTTGGTGATGTACGTATTAGCATTTGAAAATATTTGCTCTATCAGCATACTGACTTTTTGTTGAACCTCATCTTTGTTTTGAATTTCAGTCTTTTCTGTCAACCTTATTTATAACTCTTTTTAGTTTTAAGTGCAGTGTTGCTCACATTTTAAATCATGCTGTGGTGAGACTGCAGTATAAGGTCTTGTATATCACGGATTATCAAAAATCGACCTTCAGGCATGGATGTCATCAGCAGTTCCAAAAAATCTTATGGAACATTCAATTTAAAACACTATCAAAAGCTGCAACTAACCTAAACGAGCTAGAACGACACAGCAAATTGCTGGTGGATTATTTGAAACCACTGCCTCTTTACCTGGCGTGAATACAACTAGCTCCGGGTATAGCAACAATCAATCAGAATCAGACTGGCGAACATACGCAATAGGCAAGACATTATACTGCAGTCTCACCACAGCATGATTTAAAATGCTTTAATAATACAAGCTACTACGTTATTGGATTTATTGTGACCAGAGTAATAGATAATACTGTTATTAGTTGTGAAATGCCAGAGTCCTGCCAGTAAGTCTCATATATACCAGCATGGGATGTTGTAGTGCTGTACCGTTTTTTCTACACCATTAAGTTTTCCTGAAGATGCTAGGCCTTCTACGTTCCAAGCTCAGATTCGTATTTCTTCTTTCAGTTTGATCGTCTTGTTTCCATCCGTCGGATTGTCATACATTACAACTATCTTAGGTATGTTGTAAATATCATATACATGGATGTGTTTGTGGGATGTACTAGTATCGTGGTCTTCCGTGGCAGTTTCCAACCGATGTCGCTGTTACAGCTACGTTTGGAAATGTCCATAATAATTAGATCTGCTCGATAATTTTTCTCTCTACTCTAATGTGGTACTACTCTATTTGGTCCGCGGCTACATTGTGTAACTATTCTACATTTTCCTATCCGCAATCTAGGGACGCGTCGTATTGGAGTTAAGGTTCTTCAAATGGCTTCACAGGCGCAACTTTTATAACATTCTGCTAAATAAGCAACCGCCTAGTTTAAACCATCACAGGCACGAGTTGCCTAATGAAAAGGCGTAAAATTAATATTCAAACTTTACACCTTTCCATTAGTTGATCACCTACAGTTTGTAACTGTCAAAAGACTGTGATGTTCTCTTTGTCAACAGCTTCCGATTCAAATTAGTAGTGTACATGTCTTCAATATTCTTCTTCAGGGTACATGCTTGCTGAAGCCGCCCTGAAATTCCTCGGCGGAATTATTTGCTTTGCGATTTGACATTGTGAGGAAGGATAAATGGTTTGGCCTTACCTGTTGCCGAAAGTTGTATTAGATATTTTTCCGGCTGATAAATATCGGCCTAATTGCGCTAACTTGCCGAGAAGGGTTGGGGTTCCAACTACGCTGAAAAAGAATACAAAACAAATACCAAGGGAGAGGGCGCCAGGTCCTCGACATCGAATAATCCTTGCGTCGGACCATCACAAGGTATGAGATAAATCCAGCAGATCAAACAAAATAGTAACGACCAATAAATTATCACAGCTTTTATTCGAATTGGTACTATAATGCAATACAATAACAATAACTAGTCGAACACGGACAGGCAAATTGTCAATCAAAAGCCAACAATATACAAACAAGTCAATAACACAACAATAATCAAATATCCACACAAATCAATAAATAGCCTAAAAAACACATTAAAATTGACAAAGGGCGCTGCATCAAAATCTGTGAAACTATTTGATTCATAGACTAATAATAAAACAACCTAAGCTGTAAGCTATCGCGAGCAAAGAAAACATAGTGCTACTCAATTGGCAACGCAGGTACAAAAATTCGCAAGCACCCTGTGAGGCAGAGGGCGGCAAAATCAGAGCTATGCAAGCAAAAAGGTTAACTACTACCCCGAATGTTAGCTTGAACTTAAATGTGACAACGTTAAGATTTTGAAGGGTCGAAACCCGCTTTACGATTGTATGATCATACAGGACGAGGCGGTTTCTGTGTTAAACTTATCATGCTTTTTATGACTACTCAAAACAATGGCTTGTATATGCTCCTGACAAAGTTAAAATAACAAGTTGCAAAATCGCTTCACGAACATCCAATATTTGAGCATTATATTACCGCGAGCGGTCCGCTAGTTACAACTACTTATTGCCGAATGACATTTATAAATCTAATCTCTAAAGCTAAATTTGTTTAATACAGTAGTTAATGTATTGCTAAATACAGCTAGCCTGTAATCTGGGTAAGTTTAACCGTCCTAAAGGGCTTGATAGCATAACTGAATGTTACATTACGTTACATGGCCTAATTCAAAACGACCTTCAACGAAGCACTCAATACCACGACTATGAAAGGTATGCCCTAATGCTACCTATACAATTAATTTACTATAACAAATACTGAATGAAATGCCTACAATGAACTAGGCGGTTAGTTCGCTAACATAAATTCACAACCCAAATCATGTTTCGTACGATTCACACAGATGCGGCTGTCCAGGGCCGAACGCAAGCCACCAGCTTCTCCGGGGCACCTAGTGCGTCAAGGACACACGGAGCAGAATATGCGCCGACTTCTACCAGCATAGCTAGTATCGCAGGGAGGACGGCGAACAGGCCGCAGGCAGGCGATGCAAGCGCCAATTGCCCCAATGCACGTAGCACCAATCGAGGTAAAAGAACACATTCCAGCTAACAATTCATTTCCCAGGGTGGAATAAAATGGCTAAAATTACAAATTTTCCAGATAGATTACGCCGCTCAAAAGAGGAGATCGTAGGCAAACACCAACTACAAACTTTAAAGGTGTAATGCAGCCATCTCGTTGAGTCAGGAGTGTGAAGAAAGAACGTCCCATGAAATCCGTCTGCGACGAAGCGAATGCCGATGCCGGTGATACCAGCATCAATCTCCGGAACATTCCAACAGGGGTTAAGAAGTCTCCAAGTCCTTCCAACAATGAAGATGGCTATCAAAGCCCCGAAACTAGGCCCCCAAAGGAAGCGATTCAAACTTACACTACGCAAGACTTGCCAGGAAATTGGCGAGAAATGCTCAAAAACAGCCCAATTCAGTTTATCAGAGTTCCAAAGTTCGAAAAAAGGAAGAAAAACTATAAGAGTGCAGATTGTAATGTGCCAAACTGATAAACAAAACTGTTCCTTTTATTCAGAATTAAAACTGATGGTAGTATGGGTTGCCTAACCATAGGTAAAACATTGTATTTTTAGGAAATGAAAGTAAATTGCCGAATCTGACTAAGAAAATGACAAAATGAGCATAACAACATCCCAGTTGCCGTTCCTAACTGTTGATCGAAATCTAGTTTACATGTGGGTGCTTCTCTGTCTCTGTCTCTGTTTGTGTCTGGTGCTCGAGCTAGAGCTGGCGATCGAGCACGAGCACGATCAGAAGCACGAGCTAGTTTACATGTGGGCATTTCTCGCTGTCTTTACTTTAACATTTTTTTACAAGCGTACAGAGCTCTCCCCCGTTTAGTGAGCCCACTTGCGTTTTACATTAGATATTCTTCGGATTACATGCGTGCGGAAGTAGCCCTGAAATTCGTCGGGATTATTTACGTTGCGATTCGACATCCTTGTTGCCGTCCTTACTGTTAATCTACATCCAGTTTACATATGGACGTTTCTCATTATCCCTACTTAAACATTTTGGACATGCGCGCGGAAATTGCCCCAAAATTGGTCGACGTTTAACGAACTCACCTGCCAGCCTTTTATTAGATATTATTCGGGGTACATGCGTGCCAAAGTCGCATTGAAATTAGTCGGGATTATTTACTCTGCGATTCAACATCCTCGTTGCTCTTCTTACTGTTGATCTACATCCAATTTACATATGGGTGTTTTCGTGTCTCTGTTTGGCAGTCTTTCTGTCTGTTTGTGTGTCTGGCGCTCGAACTGGTGTTCTTCCACTAGCTCTAACTTGAGCACGAACTCGAGCACGAGCACGAGCTAGTTTACATGTAAGAGTTTCTCAATCTCCCTACTTTAACATTTTTTTTCACATGCGTACAGAACTCGCCCCGATATTAGTCAGTAGAAATGGAACAGCTCTCTTCTCCACTTTTAACTGATTAAGCCCTGAGGGCATAATTAATAAATTAATAATTGCGCAATAATTAAATTGCCTGGGGCTTTTCAATAATTAAATTGCTTGGAGAACGAAGCGGCGGCCATTTTGGATTTTTATTTTACCGCGTGATGCTAGTGCCATTTTGTTTTGCCATTTTGGATTTTTATTTCGCCACGTGATGCTTTGTATTCGTCACACTAAACACACACTTTCTCTCTTACAATCATGCTATCTCTCTTGCATTTGTGGAAAGCGATTCTTTATCTTTGTCGTACTAACGGTAAGGTTCTGTCTTGCCCGTTCTAAAGTCGCATTTTATTTAAAAAACTTTTCTGCTCCAAGCCGGACTAGAACCTGACACCATTGTATTGCTATCCTCACACGATAACCATTAGTCTACGGAGACTTGTTAATATAATGACTGCTTATGTCCGTCACTGTAAACGACTATTTAAAGTTTAAATGGTTTCCTACCAATTCTTGTCTCATCTTAATATATATTCTTTGAAATGAATAATACAGTAATTTTCAAACTTACGAATGTAATTACAAAAAAGCTATTTGTGAAGCCCGTTAATTAAGAAGTTTGCCCTATACCGACTAAACTTAGAATCCTGTAACGTAACTGAAATAAAAGAGTTAAATATTGTAAAATATTTTTTATTAAAGTATTTCCTCTGTATACAAATTTATTCACTTAAACATTAATAAAAATATATGTTCTTATTATAAAAAAAAATGTTTTTTTGGTTTTATTTCAAAAACTAAATAACGTTGAATAAGTTTAACATAATAAAGTACTGTGCGTAAACTTTTTTTTACAAAATTGTCGTTTGTATGTTTTCCAATGGTTGGCTACCTAAATAATACCCAAAGGCCATCCTGGAATTTATATTTATCAGAATAAACGGTTAGAAATGCCACATGGGTACAGTAACTTCTAATGTTTTTCTGTAGTGTTTTTCGGGTTACAGTATATTAATTGGAGCATATTTCTATGTTCTTTAACAAATAATACCTTCATTTAGATTATTATTACGTGTAAAAACATCATTTTCGATTTTCGGGGACCATTTATTCCATAAAGTTATATTTTATTCGTATTTACGGCAGCCGTCAACAACAATATGTATGTTTTCCAAAGGTTGGGTACATAAATAATACGCAGAGGCCTTCCTGGAGTTGATATTTATCAGAATAACGGTTACAAATGGCCACATGGATACAGTAATTTCTAATGTCCTTCTGTAGTGCTTTTCGGGTTACAGTAAATTAATAGGAGCACATTTCCACACCCTTTACCAAATAATTCCTTCATTTAGATCAGTGATTCCCAAAGTGGGCGATATCGCCCCTTGGGGGGGGGGGGGGGGGCGCTAGAACGATCCAGGGGGCGATAGTAGCCTCGGGTGCATTTGGGTGGCGGTGAATAAAAATAAGGGGTTGGTGAAGGCTTAAAGAAGGAAGAGAAGATAAGAAGATTTAGAAAAACCATTCGTACATATTTCATCTGTTGTGTAACATAGTGTAACATTATTTTCCATATAAACACACAAAATGCAAATCACAGATTTATTTATTCCATAAAGACGATTTACCATTATTAAATGTTATTTATTTAGTCGTTTATTCTCAGTTTCTTTAATTTTACTTTATCACTACACCATTCAGAAAGTAAATACCATTATAATAAGGAGTTTTTATTATTCACATTTGCTTTTACTCTAAATACAAGTTACGAATTCAGAGAAGATTTGTTTATTTAAAAATATCATTTTCTCTAGCAATAATAATTTATACAAAATTTCTATATGGTATATTTTATTATAACATTTCATAATTGACTTTTTCAGATAATCATTTGAGTTTGGCTTTCATTTTAATTATTCCGATTGTCAGTTGATACCTACAAATTGAAATCTAAGCCTTGATGTTACCAAACAACCATCCCAACTAAATTAACTTATATGCTCGAACCTTTTTAATAAACTATTCACAATTTAACAATAACTGTATCTAATGTATCATTCATTAAACAATTCTCAAATATTTATGTTGTACCTTTAATATAGAGATCCCTCTTGTACTTTTTAATTGCTAATTAATTTATTCTTTCAAAAAATTTCCAACCTAGAAATACACTAATAGATAATTATAAGTCTCAAGCAGTTACCACTACAATATCTTTCTGTTTGTTCGCCTAAAGAATGTAGATTTCCAGGGGGCGCTGAGTATTTTTTTCTGAAAAGGCGTCGGTAGGCCAAATAAGTTTGGGAACCACTGATTTGGATTATTATAACGTTTAAAAAGAGCAGTTATGATTTTCGGAAACCATTTTATTGCGTTTAGTTATATTATATCCGTATTTACGGCCGCCATTGCCAACAATGTGGATATTTTTCAATGGTTGGCTACCTAAATAATTCGCAGAGGACCTCCTGGCGTTTATATTAATTAGAATAACCGCTTACAAATACCAACATGGATACAGTAACTTCTAATGTCCTTCTGTAGTGTTTTTCGGGTTAGAGGAAATTAATAGGAGCACATATCCATTCCCATTACCAAATAATTCCATGATCTATATTATTATAAGGTTTAAAAAGAGCAGTTTCGACCTTCGGGGACCAGTTATTGCATTGAGTTATATTTTATCCGTATTTACGGCAGCCGTCAGCAACAATATGGATGTTTTCCAAAAGTTGGCTACCTAAATAACACGCAAAGGCCTTTCTGGAGATTATATTATCAGAAGAAACGCTTACAAATGGCCACATGGATACAGTAACTTCTAATGTCCTTCTGTAGGGTTTTTCAGGTTACAGTAAATTAATAGGAGCACATTTCCACACCCTTTACCGAATAATTCCTTCATTTATATTATTATAACATTTAAAAAGAACAGTATCGATTTTCGGGGACTATTTATTGCATTCAGTTATATTTTAACCGTATTTACGGCTGCCATCAACAACAATATAGACGTTTTCCAACGGTTGGTTACCTAAATAATACGTAAAGACCTTCCTGGAGTTTATATTTATCAGAATAAACGCTTACAAATGCCACATGGGTACAGTAATTCCTAATGTCCTTCTGTAGTGTTTTTCGGGTTACAGAAAATTAACAGGAGCACATTTACACACCCTTTACCGAATAATTCTTTCATTTATATTATTATAACATTTAAAAAGAATAGGGGGAACCATTTATTGCATTCAGTTATATCTTATCCATATTTACGGCAGTCATCATATGGTTGTTTATATAAATATCATGCAGAGGCCTTCGTGGAGTTTATATTTATCAGAATAAACGCTTAGAAATGGCCACATGGGTACAGTAACTCCTAATGTCCTTCTGTAGGGTTTTTCAGGTTACAGTAAGTTAATAGAAGCACATTTCCACACCCATTACCGAATAGTTCCTTCATTTATATTATTATAACATTTAAAAAGAATAGTTTCGATTTTCGGGGACCATTTATTGCATTCAGTTATATTTTAACCGTATTTACGGCAGCCATCAACAACAATATAGACGTTTTCCAATGGTTGGCTACCTAACTAATATGCAAAGGCCTTCCTGGAGTTTATATTTATCCGAATAAGCGCTTACAAATGACCACATGAGTACAGTTACTTCTAATGTCCTTCTGATGTGTTTTTCGGGTTACAGAAAATTAACAGGAGCACATTTACACAACCTTTACCGAATAATTCCTTCATTTATATTATTATAACATTTAAAAAGAATAGTTTCGATATTCGGGAACCATTTATTGCATTCAGTTATATATTACCCGTATTTACGGCAGTCATCATCAACAATATGGACATTTTCCTATGGTTGGTTATATAAATATCACGCAAAGGCCTTCGTGGAGTTTATATTTATCAGTATAAACGCTTAGAAATGGCCACATGGTTACAGTAACTTCTAATGTCCTTCTGTAGTGTTTTTCGGGTTACAGTAAATTAATTGGAGCGCATTTCCACACCCTTTAACAAATAATTCCTTTATTTATATTATTATAACATTTAAAAAGAATACTTTAGATTTTTAGGGACCATTTATTGCATTTAGTTATATTTTATCCGAATTTACGGCAGCCATCAACAACAATATAGACGTTTTCCAATGGCTGGCTACCTAAATAATATGCAAAGACCTTCCTGGAGTTTATATTTATCAGAATAAACGCTTACAAATGCCACATGGGTACAGTAACTCCTAATGTCCTTCTGTAGGGTTTTTCAGGTTACAGTAAGTTAATAGAAGCACATTTCCACACTCATTACCGAATAATTCCTTCATTTATATTATTATAACATTTAAAAAGAATAGTTTCGATTTTCGGGGACCATTTATTGCATTCAGTTATATTTTAACCGTATTTACGGCAGCCATCAACAACAATATAGACGTTTTCCAATGGTTGGCTACCTAACTAATATGCAAAGGCCTTCCTGGAGTTTATATTTATCCGAATAAGCGCTTACAAATGACCACATGAGTACAGTTACTTCTAATGTCTTTCTGTAGTGTTTTTCGGGTTACAGACAATTAACAGGAGCACATTTCCACACCCTTTACCGAATATTTCCTTTATTTATATTATTATAACATTTAAAAAGAATAGTTTCGATTTTGGGGACCATTTATTGCATTCAGTTATATTTTATCCATATTTACGGCAGCCATCAACAACAATATAGGCGTTTTCCAATGGTTGGCTACCTAAATAATACGCAAAGACCTTGGAGTTTATATTCATCAGAATAAACGCTTACAAATGCCACATGAGTACAGTAACTCCTAATGTCCTTCTGTAGTGTTTTTCGGGTTACAGTAAATTAATAGGAGCGCATTTCCATACCCTTTAACAAGTAATTCCTTTATTTAGATTATTATAACGTTTAAAAAGAGTAGTTTCGGTTTTCGGGGACCATTTGTTGCATTTGGATATATTTTATCCGTTTTTACGGAAGCCATCAACAACAATATAGATGTTTTCCAATGGTTGGCTGCTCAAATAATACGCAAAGACCTTCCTGGAGTTTATATTTATCCGAATAAACGCTTACAAATTGCCACATGGATACAGTAACTTCTAGTGTCCTTCTGTAGTGCTTTTCGGGTTACAGTAAATTAATAGGAGCACATTTCTACACTCTTTACCAAATAATCCTTTTATGTAGAATATTATAACGTTTAAAAAGAGCAGTTTCGATTTTTAGGGACCATTTATTGCATTTAGTTATATTTTATCCGAATTTACGGCAGCCATCAACAACCAACAACAATATGGGCGTTTTCCAATGATTGGCTACATAAGTAATACGCAGAGGCCTTCGTGGAGTTTATATTTATCAGAATAAACGCTTACAAATGGCCACGTGGATAAGGTAACTTCTAATGTCCTTCTGTAGTGGTATTCGGGTTGCAATAAATCAATAGGAGCACATTTCCTCACTCTTTGCCATATAATTCCTTTATTTAGACTATTATAACGTTTAAAAAGAGCAGTTTCCATTTTTGGGAACCATTTATTGCATTTAGTTATATTTTATACGTAGATACAGTAACTTCTGATGTTCTTCTGTAGAGTTTTTCGTGTTACAGTAAATTAATAGGAGTACATTTCCACACTCTTTACCAAATAATTTCTCCATTTAAATTATTGTAACGTTTAAAAAGAGCAGTTTCGATTTTCGGGGACTATTTGTAACAACCTGAATTTCTTATTGAGTTATTTAATTTTGCATGTATTTTTGAGCCATGAATAATTACTACTGTTAATGAACTTCTTAACCTCGGGCAGCTCATATGCCAAGATCCAATTTACTCTCTCAAGTATATAGAAAAGTACACATAACATAACAGGGATTTATTTGGGTTTAACTATTTACATTGTAACATAATAATAAATAAAATATTTCCTGTATTCGGTACAACAAATATAAGATCTCTTCTCTGGCTTCTCTGGAGCACCTGGCAAGCAGACAACCCCTTTTACTTCGCGGGTTGGACGGGTCGCGGATCGCCAAGGGGATCACGCACGTACCGCTGTTCTGGCTTGCGTAAACGTCCTCTAACGGCCAAGACTGTAAACGGAACAATTCGAGGTTAACTTTGTTTATAATTGTCGAATGTTATTAATTCTGGTGTAATCTCGTTTATTTCGGGGGCTGTGACTACAAATAAACGTGAGGCGAAGGTCTAACTTGCCCCAACCTAATCCGTAGTGCCGAATAGCTTCTTTCAGCAAGTGAAGTGACAGTGTATCAAATTTTCGTGGGAACGGCGTTAACCTACAAATTTGCTAATTAAACCAAGGAGTTATTAATTGTTAAATTAACGCACTACGGACAGGCTCATGACGTCTCTGAAACAACGCCCCTCTAGGTGAGTGAAGCTCTCTTAGGTTCTACGAATAAGTTTCGTGTTCTGGCTCAATAAGGATTTTGAGATTTTTGCCAAAATAAAGGGTGACGCCCTTTTAAGTTCTGCGAATAAGTCTCGCATTGGTTCTTACGACTAGCGTGGAGGGCTTCGCCTGAAGGGCTTTAAAATAGGGGAAAGACAGGTCTGTACCCTAAGAGCCGTTTCTACAGGCTGAGAAAAGCTTATAACAGATCGCTTTGGTCGCTATTCACGAAGCCCTAAACGATTGTTATTATAGCAAGCACCGCGAAAGTTTTACAGAAATCAAGGTTTGTTTATAACAGATCGCTTTGGTCGCTATTCACGAAGCCCTAAACGATTGTTATTATAGCAAGCACCGCGAAAGTTTTACAGAAATCGAGGTTTGTTTATAACAGATCGCTTTGGTCGCTATTCACGAAACCCTAAGCGATTGTTATTCTAGCAGGTCTCGGAAAGTTTTCTACAGGAATTTCTAGTCGCAGGAACGAAGTGCTTCGGACTGGTTTCAGGAACTAGGCCCCAGGGGGACCTAGAGCAAGACGCGGGTCAGTATCGGCGGATGCAAGCTCATCTAACCGCGTGCGTTATCTATTTATACTATACCATACTCTTTATCAGTGCTGGAAATTTGGAAGGGATGCGCCGGACGACGTACTGTCGATGCGGGCGCAGAACGATGATTTTTCCCGCTCCTCGGCGATGGTTTTCTAGCCGAATGTGACGAAGTTTTAGCGGGACGAAATTTGAACGCATTCCAATGCGTAGAAATAATAATTTTGGCCGGAGCTAACGTCACATATTTATTGCAATTAGTAATATTTTTCTGTATTTACAGCATCCATCAATAACAATATGGACGTTTTCCAATGGTTGGCTACCTAAATAATACGGAGAGGCCTTCGTGGAGTTTATATTTATAAGAATAAACACTTACAAATGGCCACATGGATACAGTAACTTCTAATGTTCTTCTGTAGTGTTTTTCGGGTTACAGTAAATCAATAGGAGCACATCTCCAGGTTCGTTATCAAATAATTTTTTCATTTAGATTTCGTTTCAAAAGAGCAGTTTCCATTTTCGGGGACCATTTATTGGATTTAGTTATATTTTATCTGTTGTTACGGAAGCCATCAACAACAATATGGATGTTTTCCAATGCTTGGCTACCTAAATAATTCGCAGAAACCTTCGTGGAGTTTATACGAGGTAGAGTCAAATGAAAACCTTAAAAGTGCCCTAAAAAATGTACCGAACGGAACTTTGCATTACAAGTTGGCAGAAATATTATTTTCGAGATGTAGAAGGCCTTCCTAATGACATATCATAAAAACAATTGAAAATGTTGACACAGCGACAGTTTAAAAATGGCAACTCCACTAGAGCACTGCACCAGGGAGAAGCAACGATCTGTTATTCGTTTCTTGCACAGTGAAGGGGTGAAACTCATTGATATCCATCGTAGAAAGAAGCTACAATATGGAAATTCATGTTTGTCACTACAGCAAGTGTATGAATGGAGCCACAAGTTCAAAAACGGGGTGATTTCCGTAGCAGATTCTTCCCGACCTGGTCAAGCAAATCCTGTTGTGACGCCTGAATCGATTGCGGCAGTTGAAGCTTTGGTGAAAGAAAATCGTCGGGTTATCCTCGATGAAATCGCTGAAGTTTTGAATATGAGCCATGGTTCTGTAAATCACATTATGCATGACATCCTCCAGTTCCGTAGGTGGGTACCAAAGCAATTGACTCCAGAATTGAAACTGCGACGTGTTGATGCTTGTAAAGAACTTTTGCGAAGGTATGAAGCAGAAGGAGACGCCTTTCTGGCAAGGAATGTGATTGAGGATGAGTTCTGGGTGCACTATCATCAACCCGAAAAAATAAGCAAGCAAAGAATGGCGTCACACCTCTTCGCCAAAACCCAAGAAATTTCGCACACAGCGCTCGGCAGGAAAGGTTATGCTGACCCTTTTTTGGGATGCAAGAGGGGCAATTTTGGAGGACTACATGCCTAATGGGGTTACTATTACTAGTGTCACATACTCAAAACTCCTAAAGAACCGTCTCAAGCCTGCCATTAGAACCCAAGGCGCGGATTTCTGAGTAATGGTATTCTTTTGCAGCACGACAAGGCGAGGTCCCATACAGCACGTTTAACGGTGGCAACCATCCAAGATTTGAAGTTTGAGTGTCCACCACATCCTCCTTATTCCCCTGACCTCGCCCCAAGCGAATACCATTTCTTTGGTTCACTTAAAAAAGCATTAGGTGGAAAGAAATTTCAGAGCATAATAAAGTGATTCAAGCTGTGCATGAGAGGCTGCGCACTCGACCAAAATAATTTTTTTCTTCGGGTATTCAATCGCTTCCAAAACCGTGGAGGAAGTGCTTAGAACGTAATAGGGATTGAGTCGAAAAATGACATATTTGTTTTTGACATTGCTTCAATAAATTATGTTTAAAAACGTTTTTAAGGTTTTCATTTGACTCTACCTCGTATTATCAGAATAAACACTTACAAATGGCCACATGGATACAGTAACTTCTAATGTTCTTCTGTAGGGTTTTTCGGGTTACAGTAAATTAATAGGAGCACATTTCCACACCCTTTACCAAATAATTTCTTGATTTAGATTATTATACGTTTAAAAAAAACAGTTTCCATTTTCGGGGACCATTTTATGCATTTACTTATATTTTATCCGTATCTACGGCAGCCATCAATAACAATATGGACGTTTACCAATGGTTGGCTACCTAAATAATACGCAGAGGAGTTCGTGGAGTTTATATTAATAAGAATAAACGCTTACAAATGGCCACATGGATACAGTAACTTCTAATGTTCGTCTGTAGTGTTTTTAGGGTTACAGTAAATAAATAGGAGCACATCTCCACGTTCGTTACCAAATAATCCCTTCATTTCGATTATTATAACGTTTAAAAAGAGCAGTTTCCATTTTCGGGACCATTTATTGCATTTAGTGATATATTATCCCTATTTACGTCAGCCATCAACAACAATATGGACGTTTTCCAAAGGTTGGCTACCTAAATACTACGCAGAGGCCATCGTAGTGTTTATATTTATCAGAATAAACCCTTACAAATGGCCTCATGGATACAGTAATTTCTGATCTTCTTCTGTAGTGTTTTTCGGGTTACAGTAAATTAATAGGAGCACATTTCCACGTTCGTTCCCAAATAATTCCTTCATTTAGATTATTATAACGCTTAAAAAGAGCAGTTTACATTTTCGGGACCATTTATTGCTTTTAGTGATATATTATCCCTATTTACGGCAGCCATCAACAACAATATGGACGTTTTCCAAAGGTTGGCTACCTAAATAATACGCAGAGGCCATCGTAGTGTTTATATTTATCAGAATAAACGCTTACAAATGGCCACATGGATACAGTAATTTCTGATTTTCTTCTGTAGTGTTTTTCGGGTTACAGTAAATTAATAAGAGCACATTTCCACACTCTTACCAAATAATTCCTTCATTTAAATTATTCTAACGTTTAAAAAGAGCAGTTTCGATTTTCGTGGACCATTTATTGCAGTTAGTTATATTTTATCCGTATCTACGGCAGCCATCAATAACAATATGGACGGTTTCTAATGGTTGGCTACCTAAATAATACGCAGAGGCGATCGTAGTGTTTATATTTATCAGAATAAACGCTAACAAATGGCCACATGGATACAGTAACTTCTAATGTTCTTCTGTAGTGTTTTTCCCGGTTACAGTAAATTAATAGGAGCACATTTCCACGTTCGTTACCAAATAATTCCTTCATTTAGATTATTATAACGTTTCAAAAGAGCAGTTTCCATTTTTAAGGACCGTTTATTGGATTTAGTTATATTTTATCCGTATATGCGGCAGCCATCAACAACAATATGGATGTTTTCCAATGGTTGGCTACCTAATTAATACGCAGGGGCCATCGTAGTGTTTATATTTATCAGAACAAACGCTTACAAATGGCCACATGGATACAGTAACTTCTAATGATCTTCTGTAGTGTTTTTCGGGTTACAGTAGATAAATAGGAGCGCATTTCCACGTTCGTTACCAAATAATTCCTTCATTTAGCTTATTATAACGTTTAAAAAGAGCAGTTTCAATTTTCGGGACCATTTATTGCATTTAGTGGTATATTATCCCTATTTACGGCAGCCATCAACAACAATAAGAATGTTTTCCGATGCCTGGCTACTTAAATAATACGTAGAGGCCTTCGTGGAGTTTATATTAATCAGAATAAACGATTACAATTGGCCACATGGATACAGTAACTTCTAAGGTGCTTCTGTAGTGTTTTTCCGGTTACAGTAAATTAATAGGAGTACATTTACACGTCCTTTGCCAAATAATTCCTTTAATTAGATTATTATGCGTTTAAAAAAAGCAATTTCCATTTTCGAGGACCATTTATTGCATTTAGTGATATTTTATCAGTATTTACGGCAGCCATCAACAACAATATAGATGTTTTCCAATCGATGGCTACCAAAATAATACGCAGAGACCTTCCTGGAGTTTATATTTATCAGAATAAACGATTACAATTGGCCACATGGATACAGTAACTTCTAAGGTTCTTCTGTAGTGTTTTTCCGGTTACAGTAAATTAATAGGAGTACATTTCCACGTCCTTTGCCAAATAATTCCTTCATTTAGATTATTATGCGTTTAAAAAAAGCAATTTCCATTTTAGAGGCCCATTTATTGCATTTAGTGATATTTTATCCGCATTTACGGCAGCCATCAACAACAATATAGATGTTTTCCAATGGATGGCTACCTAGATAATACGCAGAGACCTTCCTGGAGTTTATATTTATCAGAATAAACGCTTACAAATGGCTACATGGATACAGTAACTTCTAATGTTTTTCTGTAGTGTTTTTCGGGTTAAAGTAAATTAATAAAAGGACATTTCCACGTCCTTTGCCAAATAATTCCTTCATTTAGATTATTATGCGTTTAAAAAATGCAATTTCCATTTTCGAGGACCAGTTATTGCATTTAGTGATATATTATCCCTATTTACGGCAGCCAGCAACAACAATAAGAATGTTTTCCGATGCCTGGCTACTTAAATAATAAGTAGAGGCCTTCGTGGAGTTTATATTAATCAGAATAAACGATTACAATTGGCCACATGGATACAGTAACTTCTAAGGTTCTTCTGTAGTGTTTTTCCGGTTACAGTAAATTAATAGGAGTACATTTCCACGTCCTTTGCCAAATAATTCCTTTAATTAGATTATTATGCGTTTAAAAAAAGCAATTTCCATTTTCGAGGACCATTTATTGCATTTAGTGATATTTTATCCGTATTTACGGCAGCTATCAACAACAATATAGATGTTTTCCAATGGATAGCTACCTAGATAATACGCAGAGACCTTCCTGGAGTTTATATTTATCAGAATAAACGCTTACAAATGGCTACATGGATACAGTAACTTCTAATGTTTTTCTGTAGTGTTTTTCGGGTTAAAGTAAATTAATAGAAGGACATTTCCACGTCCTTTGCCAAATAATTCCTTCATTTAGATTATTATGCGTTTAAAAAAGCAATTTCCATTTTCGAGGACCATTTATTGCATTTAGTGATATTTTATCCGTATTTACGGCAGCCATCAACAACAATATAGATGTTTTCCAATGGATGGCTACCTAGATAATACGCAGAGACCTTCCTGGAGTTTATATTTATCAGAATAAACGCTTACAAATGGCTACATGGATACAGTAACTTCTAATGTTCTTCTGTAGTGTTTTTCGGGTTACAGTAAATTAATAGAGGGACATTTCCAAGTCCTTTACCAAATAATTCCTTCATTTATATTATTATACGTCTAAAAAGAGCAGTTTCCATTTTCAGGGACCATTTATAGCATTTAGTGATATTTTATCAGTATTTACGGCGGCCTTCAACAACAATATGGATGTTTTCCAATGGTTGGCTACCTAAATAATACGCAGAGTTCTTCGTGGAGTTTATATTAATCAGAATAAACGATTACAAATGGCCACATGGATACAGTAACTTCTAATGTTCTTCTGTAGTGTTTTTCGGGTTACAGTAAATTAATAAGACATTTCCACGTCCTTTACCAAACAATTCCTTCATTTATATTATTATACGTCTAAAAAGAGCAGTTTCCATTTTCGGGACCATTTATTGCATTTAGTGATATATTATCCCTATTTACGGCAGCCAGCAACAACAATATGGACGTTTTCCAATGGTTGGCTACCTAAATAATACGCAGAGGCCATCGTAGTGTTTATATTTATCAGAATAAACGCTTACAAATGGCCACATGGATACAGTAATTTTTGATGTTCTTCTGTAGTTTTTTTCGGGTTACAGTAAATTAATAAAAGGACATTTCCACGTCCTTTTCCAAATAATTCCTTCATTTAGATTATTATGCGTTTAAAAAATGCAATTTCCATTTTCGAGGACCAGTTATTGCATTTAGTGATATATTATCCCTATTTACGGCAGCCAGCAACAACAATAAGAATGTTTTCCGATGCCTGGCTACTTAAATAATAAGTAGAGGCCTTCGTGGAGTTTATATTAATCAGAATAAACGATTACAATTGGCCACATGGATACAGTAACTTCTAAGGTTCTTCTGTAGTGTTTTTCCGGTTACAGTAAATTAATAGGAATACATTTCCACGTCCTTTGCCAAATAATTCCTTTAATTAGATTATTATGCGTTTAAAAAAAGCAATTTCCATTTTCGAGGACCATTTATTGAATTTAGTGATATTTTATCCGTATTTACGGCAGCCATCAACAACAATATAGATGTTTTCCAATGGATGGCTACCTAGATAATACGCAGAGACCTTCCTGGAGTTTATATTTATCAGAATAAACGCTTACAAATGGCTACATGGATACAGTAACTTCTAATGTTTTTCTGTAGTGTTTTTCGGGTTAAAGTAAATTAATAGAAGGACATTTCCAAGTCCTTTACCAAATTATTCCTTCCTCCTTCCTGGAGTTTATATTTATCAGAATAAACGCTTACAAATGGCTACATGGATACAGTAACTTCTAATGTTCTTCTGTAGTGTTTTTCGGGTTACAGTAAATTAATAGAGGGACATTTCCAAGTCCTTTACCAAATAATTCCTTCATTTATATTATTATACGTCTAAAAAGAGCAGTTTCCATTTTCAGGGACCATTTATAGCATTTAGTGATATTTTATCAGTATTTACGGCGGCCTTCAACAACAATATGGATGTTTTCCAATGGTTGGCTACCTAAATAATACGCAGAAGCCTTCGTGGAGTTTATATGTACAAGAATAAACGCTTACAAATGTCCACATGGATACAGTAACTGCTAATGTCCTACTGGTGTGTTTTTCGGTTTACAGTAAATTAATAGAAGCACATTTCTACGTCCTTTGCCAAATAATTCCTTTAATTAGATTATTATGCGTTTAAAAAAAGCAATTTCCATTTTCGAGGACCATGTATTGCATTTAGTGATATATTATCCCTATTTACGGCAGCCATCAACAACAATAAGAATGTTTTCCGATGCCTGGCTACTTAAATAATACGTAGAGGCCTTCGTGGAGTTTATATTAATCAGAATAAACGATTACAATTATTATTATTTTTATTATTATACTTGTGGATATTATATTTGTATTTGTATTTGTATTTATTTTATAAAGAATGAATGAAATTACATCAGAACATACATACACTGTAATAACAATACATCATCACATTCCAACAAGAAAACAATTTTAAAGAATACATTATTAAATACAGGAATGTCGATAATGTAAGCGCAGAAACAATAATACAGAAAAATAAAAAAGACAGATATTCCAACTAAATGAAAGAAATGAAAAAAAAAATAATAAAAGAAAGGTATAGATAATACATCAAAAGGCTCCCACCTAAGCATAATGCTTGTGCGCAGGAGCCTGTTGATGTTTGTAATATGACCAGTGCTTTCTATTAAATTTGATTATTATTAATAAATCAGTTTACCTGTTTAGTGGTTGATACTTATTGAATCGAAAATCATTAATTAGAAATTTATATTACGTACCTATTATTTAAGTAATTCTAGAAATTTAGTGATATCACATTCCAACAGATATTTTTTTAGTTTTTGTTTAAATTGCCTGTGGTTTCTTATTTCACTGAATGAGACTGGAAGCAGATTATAAAAGCGTGGTGCCAAGTATGTACTACAACGTGTTCCAATAGTTTTATTTGCTTTAGGTGTTATGACTTTTCCTTTGCTTTCATATCTTGTATTCAGACCATGATTAATTAATTGTTTTTTTATTTTATAATGAAAAAATGAAGTAATTGTCATTATGTACATTTGCCTGATATTACATACATTTGCCTCCCGATATAGCAGTTTAGTGCTATATCGATATGGTTTTTTAAGCATTATTCTTAGTATGATGTTCTGTGCAGTTTTTAAATTATGTAACATATTCGAATACATCCCACCCCACGCAACAACCCCGTAGTGCAAGACAGACTGAACAAGGCCATGGTATATAATTTTTAAATGTTTGATGTCCAAAAATTCTCTAATCTTTTTAAATATATAGAAAAATTTTCTAATTCTTTTAACTAGCTGCTCTACGTGAAATTTCCACTTTAAATGATTATCTATGTAAACACCTAAATAGCGTACTTTTTCGTCTACTTCAATTTCAAGATTAGTAGTATTTATTTTAATAGATTTAAAAAGTGGGAGTTTATTC
This sequence comes from Agriotes lineatus, assembly GCA_940337035.1. Lineage (NCBI taxonomy): Eukaryota > Metazoa > Arthropoda > Insecta > Coleoptera > Elateridae > Agriotes > Agriotes lineatus. The sequence continues at coordinate 57,640,955 of OW679197.1, read as the reverse complement.
TTATACGCTACACAAGGAATACATTTCGTTTTGGTTACATTCAAAGATAGTAAATTCGCGTCGAGCCATTTTGCAATTTGTTTCATTTTATAACTGATTTTGTTGTAAACTTCTTGCCATGACTGCCCCGCACAGTACAAGACGGTGTCGTCAGCATAGGATACGATGCACTCGTTATCACATAAATCTTTGGAGAGAGATAGGAGATCATTAATATACAGTATGAATAAAATCGGGCCCAAAACGCTCCCCTGAGGAACACCATAAGGTTTACATAATATTGTGTCACTAAGTATATTTCCAATTTTAACTCTTTGCTGTCTGTTATTAAGGTAGCTAGCTAATAGATCTAAAGATGTTCCTCGAATTCCTAATCTGTCAAGTTTTGTAAGTAAAAGTTTATGACTAACAGTGTCGAAAGCCTTTGCTAAGTCAAGGAAAACTGCTAAACTATAATTTCCATTATCTAAGTTTTTATACATTTTGGAAGTCAAATATTCAATAGCATCTTCTGTTGATTTATGTTGTTGGAAGCCAAATTGAGTTTGTGAAATAATTTTATTGTTTTCTGTAAACGAGATTATGCGCTTTTTAATAACTTTTTCAACTATTTTTGACAGGCAAGATAATAGTGAAATGGGCCGATAACTCTCCAAGATTGTTTTCTCGCCTGATTTGTAAATTGGGATTATAGTGGCCAATTTAAAAATATTCGGAAATATTCCGCTACTTAGAATTAAATTACAAATATGTTGAAGTGGTATTTGAATATAATCTTTAACTATTTTTAAGTGTTTGTTTGTAATATTATCTGATCCAGAGGATTTTGAATTGTTCAATGAGTTAATGTGCTCTACTATCTCCTCATTTGTGACGGGCGTAAAAAACACACTTTTTGGAATCATGGGAATATTATCGCACCCCTCAGTATTTCCCTCACGTAGGTTTTTTTCTTTTAGTGCCTCAGCCATTCTTTCACCAATTTCAGAATTGTGTATATTAAATTCATCAGCAATTTGTTTTTTGTTTTGTAATTTTATGCTCTGTTTTGAGAATACTGTTTGAATGTCTTGTACCGAATTTACTTCATTTAAACTTTCCTTTACGGTGTTCCACAGATGTTTGGGATCGTTAGGAGCTTGTGATATTTTTTGTTTGTAGTAATTTGACTTGAGAGTTTTTATGCAATTATTAACTATGTTTCGGTATCGTTTGTAGTAACTTTCTAAATTAGTATCATTTTTAGCCTTTAACAATTGTTGTTTTAACATATCTCTTACGTTTATACAATTAATTATGCCATTAGTTATCCAACTTTTCCTTTTCCTAATTTTAGAAGTTACCCTACGTATAGTAGTAGCACGTGACTTACAATTATTTACAATATCGACAAATTTTTCTGCAACCACATTAACATCTTCAGTACGAAGTAAATCATTCCAATTTTCCAAGCTAACATAAGTTTGGCCACATGGATACAGTAACTTCTAAGGTTCTTCTGTAGTGTTTTTCCGGTTACAGTAAATTAATAGGAGTACATTTCTACGTCCTTTGCCAAATAATTCCTTTAATTAGATTATTATGCGTTTAAAAAAAGCAATTTCCATCTTCGAGGACCATTTATTGCATTTAGTGATATTTTATCCGTATTTACGGCAGCCATCAACAACAATATAGATGTTTTCCAATGGATGGCTACCAAAATAATACGCAGAGACCTTCCTGGAGTTTATATTTATCAGAATAAACGATTACAATTGGCCACATGGATACAGTAACTTCTAAGGTTCTTCTGTAGTGTTTTTCGGGTTACGGTAAATTAATTGGAGGACATTTCCACGTCCTTTACCAAATAATTCCTTCATTTAGATTATTATAAGTCTAAAAAGAGCTGTTTCCATTTTCGGGGACCATTTATTGCATTTACTTATATATTATCCGTATTTACGGCAGCTATCAACAACAATATGGGTGTTTTCCAATGGTTGGCTACCTAAATAATACGCAGAAGCCTTCGTGGAGTTTATATTTACAAGAATAAACGCTTACAAATGTCCACATGGATACAGTAACTGCTAATGTCCTACCGGTGTGTTTTTCGGTTTACAGTAAATTAATAGAAGCACATTTCCACACTCTTTACCAAATAATGCATTCATCTAGATTAATATAACGTTTAAAAAGAGCAGTTTCATTTTTCGGGGACCATTTGTTGCATTTACTTATATATTATCCGCATTTACGGCAGCTATCAACAACAATATGGGTGTTTTCCAATGGTTGGCTACCTAAATAATACGCAGAAGCTTTCGTGGATTTATTATTTATCAGAATAAACGCTTACAGATGGGCACATGGATACACTAACTTCTAATGTTCTTCTGTAGTGTTCTGCGGGTTACGGTAAATTAATTGGAGGACATTTCCACTTCCTTTACCAAATAATGCATTCATCTAGATTAATATAACGTTTAAAAAGAGCAGTTTCATTTTTCGGGGACCATTTATTGCATTTAGTTATGTATTATCCGTATTTACGGCAGCTATCAACAACAATATGGGTGTTTTCCAATGGTTGGCAACCTAAATAATACGCAGAAGCCTTCGTGGAGTTTATATGTACAAGAATAAACGCTTACAAATGTCCACATGGATACAGTAACTGCTAATGTCCTACTGGTGTGTTTTTCGGTTTACAGTAAATTAATAGAAGCACATTTCCACACTCTTTACCAAATAATGCATTCATCTAGATTAATATAACGTTTAAAAAGCGCAGTTTCAATTTTCAGGGACCATTTATTGCATTTACTTATATATTATCCTCATTTACGGCAACTATCAACAACAATATGGGTGCTTTCCAATGGTTGGCTACCTAAATAATACGCAGAAGCCTTCGTGGAGTTTATATTGATCAGAATAAACGCTTACAAATGGCCACATAGATACAGTAACCTCTAATGTTCTTCTGTAGTATTTTGCGGGTTACGGTAAATTAATTGGAGGACATTTCCACGTCCTTTACCAAATAATTCCTTCATTTAGATTATTATAAGTCTAAAAAGAGCAGTTTCCATTTTCGGGGACCATTTATTGCATTTAGTTATATATTATCCGTATTTACGGCAGCTATCAACAACAATATGGGTGTTTTCCAATGGTTGGCTACCTAAATAATACGCAGAAGCCTTCGTGGAGTTTATATTTACAAGAATAAACGCTTACAAATGTCCACATGGATACAGTAACTGCTAATGTCCTACTGGTGTCTTTTTCGGTTTACAGTAAATTAATAGAAGCACATTTTCACACTCTTTACCAAATAATGCATTCATCTAGATTAATATAACGTTTAAAAAGAGCAGTTTCATTTTTTGGGGACCATTTATTGCATTTAGTGATATTTTATCCGTATTTACGGCAGCCATCAACAACAATATGGGTGTTTTCCAATGGTTGGCTACCTAAATAATACGCAGAAGCCTTCGTGGAGTTTATATTTACAAGAATAAACGCTTACAAATGTCCACATGGATACAGTAACTGCTAATGTCCTACTGGTGTGTTTTTCGGTTTACAGTAAATTAATAGAAGCACATTTCCACACTCTTTACCAAATAATGCATTCATCTAGATTAATATAACGTTTAAAAAGAGCAGTTTCATTTTTCGGGGACCATTTGTTGCATTTACTTATATATTATCCGCATTTACGGCAGCTATCAACAACAATATGGGTGTTTTCCAATGGTTGGCTACCTAAATAATACGCAGAAGCTTTCGTGGATTTATTATTTATCAGAATAAACGCTTACAGATGGGCACATGGATACACTAACTTTTAATGTTCTTCTGTAGTGTTTTGCGGGTTACGGTAAATTAATTGGAGGACATTTCCACTTCCATTACCAAATAATGCATTCATCTAGATTAATATAACGTTTAAAAAGAGCAGTTTCATTTTTCGGGGACCATTTATTGCATTTAGTTATGTATTATCCGTATTTACGGCAGCTATCAACAACAATATGGGTGTTTTCCAATGGTTGGCTACCTAAATAATACGCAGAAGCCTTCGTGGAGTTTATATGTACAAGAATAAACGCTTACAAATGTCCACATGGATACAGTAACTGCTAATGTCCTACTGGTGTGTTTTTCGGTTTACAGTAAATTAATAGAAGCACATTTCCACACTCTTTACCAAATAATGCATTCATCTAGATTAATATAACGTTTAAAAAGCGCAGTTTCAATTTTCAGGGACCATTTATTGCATTTACTTATATATTATCCTCATTTACGGCAACTATCAACAACAATATGGGTGCTTTCCAATGGTTGGCTACCTAAATAATACGTAGAAGCCTTCGTGGAGTTTATATTGATCAGAATAAACGCTTACAAATGGCCACATAGATACAGTAACCTCTAATGTTCTTTTGTAGTATTTTGCGGGTTACGGTAAATTAATTGGAGGACATTTCCACGTCCTTTACCAAATAATTCCTTCATTTAGATTATTATAAGTCTAAAAAGAGCAGTTTCCATTTTCGGGGACCATTTATTGCATTTAGTTATATATTATCCGTATTTACGGCAGCTATCAACAACAATATGGGTGTTTTCCAATGGTTGGCTACCTAAATAATAGGCAGAAACCTTCGTGGAGTTTATATTTACAAGAATAAACGCTTACAAATGTCCACATGGATACAGTAACTGCTAATGTCCTACTGGTGTCTTTTTCGGTTTACAGTAAATTAATAGAAGCACATATCCACACTCTTTACCAAATAATGCATTCATCTAGATTAATATAACGTTTAAAAAGAGCAGTTTCATTTTTTGGGGACCATTTATTGCATTTAGTGATATTTTATCCGTATTTACGGCAGCCATCAACAACAATATAGATGTTTTCCAATGGATGGCTACCTAGATAATACGCAGAGACCTTCCTGGAGTTTATATTTATCAGAATAAAAGCTTACAAATGGCTACATGGATACAGTAACTTCTAATGTCTTTCTGTAGTGTTTTTCGGGTTAAAGTAAATTAATAGAAGGACATTTCCACGTCCGTTACCAAATAATTCCTTCATTTAGATTATTATAAGTCTAAAAAGAGCAGTTTCCATTTTCGGTGACCATTTATTGCATTTAGTTATATATTATCCGTATTTACGGCAGCTATCAACAACAATATGGGGTGTTTTCCAATTGTTGGCTACCTAATAATACGCAGAAGCCTTCGTGGAGTTTATATTTACAAGAATAAAAGCTTACAAATGTCCACATGGATACAGTAACTGCTAATGTCCTACTGGTGTGTTTTTCGGTTTACAGTAAATTAATAGAAGCACATTTCCACACTCTTTACCAAATAATGCATTCATCTAGATTAATATAACGTTTAAAAAGAGCAGTTTCATTTTTTGGGGACCATTATTGAATTTAGTGATATTTTATCCGTATTTACGGCAGCCATCAACAACAATATAGATGTTTTCCAATGGATGGCTACCTAGATAATACGCAGAGACCTTCCTGGAGTTTATATTTATCAGAATAAAAGCTTATAGATGGCTACATGGATACAGTAACTTCTAATGTTTTTCTGTAGTGTTTTTCGGGTTAAAGTAAATTAATAGAAGGACATTTCCACGTCTTTTGCCAAATAATTCCTTCATTTAGATTATTATGCGTTTAAAAAAAGCAATTTACATTTTCGAGGACCATTTATTGCATTTAGTGATATATTATCCCTATTTACGGCAGCCATCAACAACAAAAAGAATGTTTTCCGATGCCTGGCTACCTTAATATTACGTAGAGGCCTTCGTGGAGTTTATATTAATCAGAATAAAACTATTACAATTGGCACATGGATACAGTAACTTCTAAGGTTCTTCTGTAGTGTTTTTCCGGTTACAATAAATTAATAGGAGTACATTTCCACGTCCTTTGCCAAATAATTCCTTATTTAGATTATTATGCGTTTAAAAAAAGCAATTTCCATTTTCGAGGACCATTTATTGCATTTAGTGATATTTTATCCGTATTTACGGCAGCCATCAACAACAATATAGATGTTTTCCAATGAATTGGTTACGTAGATAATACGCAGAGACCTTCTTGGAGTTTATATTTATCAGAATAAACGCTAACAAATGGCTACATGGATACAGTAACTTCTAATGTTTTTCTGTAGTGTTTTTCGGGTAAAAGTAAATTAATAGAAGGACATTTCCACGTCCTTTGCCAAATAATTCCTTCATTTAGATTATGATGCGTTTAAAAAAAAGTTTCCATTTTCGAGGACCATTTATTGCATTTAGTGAAATTTTACTCCGTATTTACGGCAGCCATCAACAACAATATAGATGTTTTCCAATGGATGGTTACCTAGATGATACGCAGAGACCTTCCTGGAATTTATATTTATCAGAATAAACGCTTACAAATGGCTACATGGATACAGTAACTTCTAATGTTCTTCTGTAGTGTTTTTCGGGTTACAGTAAATTAATAGAAGGACATTTCCAAGTCCTTTACCAATAATTCCTTCATTTATATTATTATACGCCTAAAAAGAGCAGTTTCCATTTTCAGGGACCATTTATAGCATTTAGTGATATTTTATCCGTATTTACGGCGGCCATCAACATCAATCTGGATGTTTTCCAATGGTTGGCTACCTAAATAATACGCAGAGTTCTTCGTGGAGTTTATATTAATCAGAATAAACGATTACAAATGGCCACATGGATACAGTAACTTCTAATGTTCTTCTGTAGTGTTTTTCGGGTTACAGAAAATTAATAAGACATTTCCACGTCTTTTACCAAACAATTCCTTCATTTATATTATTATTCGTCTAAAAAGATCAGTTTCTATTTTCGGAACCATTTATTGCATTTAGTGATATATTATCCCTATTTACGGCAGCCAGCAACAACAATATGGACGTTTTCCAATGGTTGGCTACCTAAATAATACGCAGAGGCCATCGTGGAGTTTATATTTACAAGAATAAACGCTTACAAATGTCCACATGGATACAGTAACTGCTAATGTCTACTGGTGTGTTTTTCGGTTTACAGTAAATTAATAGAAGCACATTTCCACACTCTTTACCAAATAATGCATTCATCTAGATTAATATAACGTTTAAAAAGAGCAGTTTCATTTTTCGGGGACCATTTGTTGCATTTACTTATATATTATCCGCATTTACGGCAGCTATCCACAACAATATGGTGTTTTCCAATGGTTGGCTACCTAAATAATACGCAGAAGCTTTCGTGGATTTATTATTTATCAGAATAAACGCTTACAGATGGGCACATGGATACACTAACTTCTAATGTTCTTCTGTAGTGTTTTGCGGGTTACGGTAAATTAATTGGAGAACATTTCCACTTCCATTACCAAATAATGCATTCATCTAGATTAATATAACGTTTAAAAGAGCAGTTTCATTTTTCGGGACCATTTATTGCATTTAGTTATGTATTATCCGTATTTACGGCAGCTATCAACAACAATATGGGTGCTTTCCAATGGTTGGCTACCTAAATAACACGCAGAAGCCTTCGTGGAGTTTATATGTACAAGAATAAACGCTTACAAATGTCCACATGGATACAGTAACTGCTAATGTCCTACTGGTGTGTTTTTTCGGTATACAGTAAATTAATAGAAGCACATTTCCACACTCTTTACCAAATAATGCATTCATCTAGATTAATATAACGTTTAAAAAGCGCAGTTTCAATTTTCAGGGACCATTTATTGCATTTACTTATATATTATCCTCATTTACGGCAACTATCAACAACAATATGGGTGCTTTCCAATGGTTGGTTACCTAAATAATACGCAGAAGCTTTCGTGGATTTATTATTTATCAGAATAAACGCTTACAGATGGGCACATGGATACACTTACTTCTAATGTTCTTCTGTAGTGTTTTGCGGGTTACGGTAAATTAATTGGAGGACATTTCCACTTCCTTTACCAAATAATGCATTCATCTAGATTAATATAACGTTTAAAAAGAGCAGTTTCATTTTCGGGGACCATTTTATTGCATTTAGTTATGTATTATCCGTATTTACGGCAGCTATCAACAACAATATGGGTGTTTTCCAATGGTTGGCTACCTAAATAATACGCAGAAGCCTTCGTGGAGTTTATATGTACAAGAATAAACGCTTACAAATGTCCACATGGATACAGTAACTGCTAATGCCCTACTGGTGTGTTTTTTCGGTTTACAGTAAATTAATAGAAGCACATTTCCACACTCTTTACCAAATAATGCATTCATCTAGATTAATATAACGTTTAAAAAGCGCAGTTTCAATTTTCAGGGACCCATTTATTGCATTTACTTATATATTATCCTCATTTACGGCAACTATCAACAACAATATGGGTGCTTTCCAATGGTTGGCTACCTAAATAATACGCAGAAGCCTTCGTGGAGTTTATATTGATCAGAATAAACGCTTAAAATTGGCCACATAGATACAGTAACCTCTAATGTCTCTTTTGTATTATTTTGCGGGTGTTCGGTAAATTAATTGGAGGACATTTCCACGTCCTTTACCAAATAATTCCTTCATTAGATTATTATAAGTCTAAAAGAGCAGTTTCCATTTTCGGGGACCATTTATTGCATTTAGTTATATATTATCCGTATTTACGGCAGCTATCAACAACAATATGGGTGTTTTCCAATGGTTGGCTACCTAAATAATACGCAGAAACCTTCGTGGAGTTAATATTTACAAGAATAAACGCTTACAAATGTCCACATGGATACAGTAACTGCTAATGTCCTACTGGTGTCTTTTTCGGTTACAGTAAATTAATAGAAGCACATTTCCACACTCTTTACCAAATAATGCATTCATCTAGATTAATATAACGTTTAAAAAAGAGCAGTTTCATTTTTTGGGGACCATTTATTGCATTTAGTGATATTTTTATCAGTATTTACGGCAGCCATCAACAACAATATAGATGTTTTCCAATGGATGGCTACCTAGATAATACGCAGAGACTTTCCTGGAGTTTATATTTATCAGAATAAAAGCTTACAAATGGCTACATGGTTACAGTAACTTCTAATGTCTTTCTGTAGTGTTTTTCGGGTTAAAGTAAATTAATAGAAGGACATTTCCACGTCCGGTACCAAATAATTCCTTCATTTATATTATTATAAGTCTAAAAGAGCAGTTTCCATTTTCGGTGACCATTTATTGCATTTAGTTATATATTATCCGTATTTACGGCAGCTATCAACAACAATATGGGTGTTTTCCAATGGTTGGCTACCTAAATAATACGCAGAAGCCTTCGTGGAGTTTATATTTACAAGAATAAACGCTTACAAATGTCCACATGGATACAGTAACTGCTAATGTCCTACTGGTGTCTTTTTTCGGTTTACAGTAAATTAATAGAAGCACATTTCCACACTCTTTACCAAATAATGCATTCATTCTAGATTAATATAACGTTTAAAAAGAGCAGTTTCATTTTTTCGGGGACCAGTTTGTTGCATTTACTTATATATTATCCGCATTTACGGCAGCTATCAACAACAATATGGGTGTTTTCCAATGGTTGGCTACCTAAATAATACGCAGAAGCCTTCGTGGAGTTTATATGTACAAGAATAAACGCTTACCAAATGTCCACATGGATACAGTAACTGCTAATGTCCTACTGGTGTGTTTTTCGGTTTACAGTAAATTAATAGAAGCACATTTCCACACTCTTTACCAAATAATGCATTCATCTAGATTAATATAACGTTTTAAAAGCGCTGTTTCAATTTCAGGGACCATTTATTGCATTTACTTATATATTATCCTCATTTACGGCAACTATCAACAACAATATGGGTGCTTTCCAATGGTTGGCTACCTAAATAATACGTAGAAGCCTTCGTGGAGTTTATATTGATCAGAATAAAATGCTTACAAATGGCACATAGATACAGTAACCTCTAATGTTCTTTTGTAGTATTTTGCGGGTTACGGTAAATTAATTGGAGGACATTTCCACGTCCCTTACCAAATAATTCCTTCATTTAGATTATTATAAGTCTAAAAAGAGCAGTTTCCATTTTCGGGGACCATTTATTGCATTTAGTTATATATTATCCGTATTTACGGCAGCTATCAACAACAATATGGGTGTTTTCCAATGGTTGGCTACCTAAATAATAGGCAGAAACCTTCGTGAGTTTATATTTACAAGAATAAACGCTTACAAATGTCCACATGGATACAGTAACTGCTAATGTCCTACTGGTGTCTTTTTCGGTTTACAGTAAATTAATAGAAGCACATATCCACACTCTTTACCAAATAATGCATTCATCTAGATTAATATAACGTTTAAAAAAGAGCAGTTTCATTTTTGGGACCATTTATTGCATTTAGTGATATTTTATCCGTATTTACGGCAGCCATCAACAACAATATAGATGTTTTCCAATGGATGGCTACCTAGATAATACGCAGAGACCTTCCTGGAGTTTATATTTATCAGAATAAAAGCTTACAAATGGCTACATGGATACAGTAACTTCTAATGTCTTTCTGTAGTGTTTTTCGCGGGGTTAAAGTAAATTAATAGAAGGACACTTCCACGTCCGTTACCAAATAATTCCTTCATTTAGATTATTATAAGTCTAAAAAGAGCAGTTTCCATTTTCGGTGACCATTTATTGCATTAGTTATATATTATCCGTATTTACGGCAGCTATCAACAACAATATGGGTGGTTTTCCAATTGTTGGCTACCTAAATAATACGCAGAAGCCTTCGTGGAGTTTATATTTACAAGAATAAAAGCTTACAATGTCCACATGGATACAGTAACTGCTAATGTCCTACTGGTGTGTTTTCGGTTTACAGTAATTAATAGAAGCACATTTTCCACACTCTTTACAAATAATGCATTCATCTAGATTAATATATCGTTTAAAAAGAGCAGTTTCATTTTTTGGGGACCATTTATTGAATTTAGTGATATTTTATCCGTATTTACGGCAGCCATCAACAACAATATAGATGTTTTCCAATGGATGGCTACCTAGATAATACGCAGAGACCTTCCTGGAGTTTATATTTATCAGAATAAAAGCTTATAGATGGCTACATGGATACAGTACTTCTAATGTTTTTCTGTAGTGTTTTTTCGGGTTAAAGTAAATTAATAGAAGGACAATTTCCACGTCTTTTGCCAAATAATTCCTTCATTTAGATTATTATGCGTTTAAAAAAGCAATTTACATTTTCGAGGACCATTTATTGCATTTAGTGATATATTATCCCTATTTACGGCAGCCATCAACAACAAAAAGAATGTTTTCCGATGCCTGGCTACTTAAATATTACGTAGAGGCCTTCGTGGAGTTTATATTAATCAGAATAAACTATTACAATTGGCCACATGGATACAGTAACTTCTAAGTTTCTTCTGTAGTGTTTTTCCGGTTACAGTAAATTAATAGGAGTACATTTCCACGTCCTTTGCCAAATAATTCCTTTATTTAGATTATTTATGCGTTAAAAAAAAGCAATTTCCATTTTCGAGGACATTTTATTGCATTTAGTGATATTTTATCCGTATTTACGGCAGCCATCAACAACAATATAAGATGTTTCCAATGATTGGTTACGTAGATAATACGCAGAGACCTTCTTGGAGTTTATATTTACAGAATAAACGCTAACAAATGGCTACATGATACAGTAACTTCTAATGTTTTTCTGTAGTGTTTTTTCGGGTAAAGTAAATTAATAGAAGGACATTTCCACGTCCTTTGCCAAATAATTCCTTCATTTAGATTATGATGCGTTTAAAAAAAAGTTTCCATTTTCGAGGACCATTTATTGCATTTAGTGAAATTTTACTCCGTATTTACGGCAGCCATCAACAACAATATAGATGTTTTCCAATGGATGGTTACCTAGATGATACGCAGAGACCTTCCTGGAATTTATATTTATCAGAATAAACGCTTACAAATGGCTACATGGATACAGTAACTTCTATGTTCTTCTGTAGTGTTTTCGGGTTACAGTAAATTAATAGAAGGGACATTTCCAAGTCCTTTACCAAATAATTCCTTCATTTATATTATTATACGCCTAAAAGAGCAGTTTCCATTTTCAGGAACCATTTATAGGCATTTAGTGATATTTTATCCGTATTTACGGGCGGCCATCAACATCAATCTGGATGTTTTCCAATGGTTGGCTACCTAAATAATACGCAGAGTTCTCGTGAGTTTATATTAATCAGAATAAACGATTACAAATGGCCACATGGATACAGTAACTTCTAATGTTCTCTGTAGTGTTTTTCGGGTTACAGAAAATTAATAAAGACATTTCCACGTCTTTTACCAACAATTCCTTCATTTATATTATTATTCGTCTAAAAAGATCAGTTTCTATTTCGGAACCATTTATTGCATTTAGTGATATATTATCCCTATTTACGGCAGCCAGCAACAACAATATGGACGTTTTCCAATGGTTGGCTACCTAAATAATACGCAGAGGCCATCGTGGAGTTTATATTTACAAGAATAAACGCTTACAAAATGTCCACATGGATACAGTAACTGCTAATGTCCTACTGGTGTGTTTCGGTTTACAGTAAATTAATAGAAGCACATTTCACACTCTTTACCAAATAATGCATTCATCTAGATTAATATAACGTTTAAAAAGAGCAGTTTCATTTTTTCGGGGACCATTTGTTGCATTTACTTATATATTATCGCATTTCGGCAGCTATCCACAACAATATGGGTGTTTTCCAATGGTTGGCTACCTAAATAATACGCA
>OW679197.1:57490788-57627969 GCA_940337035.1 Agriotes lineatus | reverse complement strand
AGGCCTTCGTGAAGTTTATATTTATCAGAATAAACGATTACAAATGGCCACATAGATACAGTAATATCTAATATCCTTCAGTAGTGTTTTTCGGGTTACAATATATTAACAGGAGCACATTTCCACGTCCTTTACCAAATAATTCCTTCATTTATATTATTATAACGTTTAAAAGGAGCAGTTTCGATTTTCGGGGACCATTTATTGCATTTAGTTATATTTTATCCGTATTTACGGCAGCCATAAACAACAATATGGATGTTTTCCAATGGTTGGCTAGATAAATAACACGCAGAGGCCTTCGTGGAGTTTACATTTATCAGAATAAAGGCTTACAAATGGCCTCATGGTTACAGTAACTTCTAATGTTTTTTTGTAGTGTTTTTTCGGATTACAGTAAATTAATAGGAACACATTTCCACGTCCTTTACCAAATAATTCCTTCATTTATATTATTATAACGTTTAAAAGGAGCAGTTTCGATTTTCGGGGACCATTTATTGCAGAGGCCTTCGTGGAGTTTATATTTATCAGAATGAAGGCTTACAAATGGCCACATGGATACAGTAACATCTAATATCCTTCAGTAGTGTTTTTTGGATTACAGTAAATTAATACGAGCACATTTCGACGTCCTTTACCAAATAATTCCTTCTTCTAGATTATTATAACGTTTAAACAGAGCAGTTTCGATTTTCGGGGACACTTTATTGCATTTAGTTATATTTTATCCGTATTTACGGCAGCCACCCACAACAATATGGATGTTTTCCAATGGTTGGCTAGCAAAATAACACGCAGAGGCCTTCGTGGAGTTTATATTTATCAGAATAAACGCCTACAAATGGCCACATGGATACAGTAACATCTAATATCCTTCAGTAGTGTTTTTTGGATTACAGTAAATTAATACGAGCACATTTCGACGTCCTTTACCAAATAATTCCTTCTTCTAGATTATTATAACGTTTAAACAGAGCAGTTTCGATTTTCGGGGACACTTTATTTCATTTAGTTATATTTTATCCGTATTTACGGCAGCCACCCACAACAATATGGATGTTTTCCAATGGTTGGCTAGCAAAATAACACGCAGAGGCCTTCGTGGAGTTTATATTTATCAGAATAAACGCCTACAAATGGCCACATGGATACAGTAACATCTAATATCCTTCAGTAGTGTTTTTTGGATTACAGTAAATTAATACGAGCACATTTCCACGTCCTTTACCAAATAATTCCTTCTTCTAGATTATTATAACGTTTAAACAGAGCAGTTTCGATTTTCGGGGACACTTTATTGCATTTAGTTATATTTTATCCGTATTTACGGCAGCCATCCACAACAATATGGATGTTTTCCAATGGTTGGCTAGCAAATAACACGCAGAGGCCTACGTGGAATTTACATCTATCAGAAGAAAGGCTTACAAATTGCCACATGGATACAGTAACATCTAATATCCTTCAGTAGTGTTTTTTGGATTACAGTAAATTAATACGAGCAACATTTCCACGTCCTTTACCAAATAATTCCTTCTTCTAGATTATTATAACGTTTAAACTGAGCAGTTTCGATTTTCGGGGACACTTTATTGCATTTAGTTATATTTTATCCGTATTTACGGCAGCCATCCACAACAATATGGATGTTTTCCAATGGTTGGCTAGCAAAATAACACGCACAGGCCTTCGTGGAGTTTACATTTATCAGAATAAAGGCTTACAAATGGCCACATGGATACAGTAACATCTAATATCCTTCAGTAGTGTTTTTTGGATTACAGTAAATTAATACGAGCACGAATTTCCACGTCCTTTAACCAAATAATTCCTTCTTCTAGATTATTCTAACGTTTAAACTGAGCAGTTTCGATTTTCGGGGACACTTTATTGCATTTAGTTATATATTATCCGTATTTACGGCAGCCATCCACAACAATATGGATGTTTTCCAATGGTTGGCTAGCAAAATAACACGCAGAGGCCTTCGTGGAGTTTACATTTATCAGAATAAAGGCTTACAAATGGCCACATGGATACAGTAACATCTAATATCCTTCAGTAGTGTTTTTTGGATTACAGTAAATCAATACGAACACATTTCCACGTCCTTTACCAAATAATTCCTTCTTCTAGACTATTATAACGTTTAAAACAGAGCAGTTTCGATTTTCGGGGACACTTTATGGCATTTAGTTATATTTTATCCGTATTTACGGCAGCCATCCACAACAATATGGATGTTTTCCAATGGTTGCCTAGCAAAATAACACGCAGAGGCCTTCGTGGAGTTTACATTTATCAGAATAAAGGCTTACAAATGGCCACATGGATACAGTAACATCTAATATCCTTCAGTAGTGTTTTTTGGATTACAGTAAATTAATACGAGCACATTTCCACACCTTTTACAAAATAATTCCTTCATTAAAATTATTATAACATTTAAAAAGAGTAGTTTCGAATTTCGCGGACAATTTATTGCATTTTGTTATATATTATCCGTATTTACGGCAGCCATCAACAACAGTATGGATGTTTTCCAATGGTTGGCTAGCTATATAACACGCAGAGGCCTTCGTGGTGTTTATATTTATAAGAATAAACGCTTACAAATGGCCACATGGATACAGTAACATCCAATATCCTTCAGTAGGGTTTTTTTGGATTACAGTAAATTAATACGAGCACATTTCCACGTCCTTTACCAAATAATTCCTTCTTCTAGATTATTATAACGGTTAAACAGAGCAGTTTCGATTTTCGGGGACACTTTATTGCATTTAGTTATATTTTATCCGTATTTACGGCAGCCATCCACAACAATATGGATGTTTTCCAATGGTTGGCTAGCAAAATAACACGCAGAGGCCCTCGTGGAGTTTATAGTCATCAGAATAAACGCCTACAAATGGCCACATGGATACAGTAACATCTAATATCCTTCAGTAGTGTTTTTTGGGTTACAGTAAATTAATACAAGCACATTTCCACGTCCTTTACCAAATAATTCCTTCTTCTAGATTATTATAACGTTTAAACAGAGCAGTTTCGATTTTCGGGGACACTTTATTGCATTTAGTTATATTTTATCCGTATTTACGGCAGCCATCCAGAACAATATGGATGTTTTCCAATGGTTGGCTAGCAAAATAACACGCAGAGGCCTTCGTGGAGTTTATAGTCATCAGAATAAACGCCTACAAATGGCCACATGGATACAGTAACATCTAATATCCGTTCAGTAGAGTTTTTTAGATTACAGTAAATTAATACGAGCACATTTCCACGTCCTTCACCAAATAATTCCTTCTTCTAGATTATTATAACGTTTAAACAGAGCAGTTTCGATTTTCGGGGACACTTTATTGCATTTAGTTATATTTTATCCGTATTTACGGCAGCCATCCCACAACAATATGGATGTTTTCCAATGGTTGGCTAGCAAAATAACACGCAGAGGCCCTCGTGGAGTTTATAGTCATCAGAATAAACGCCTACAAATGGCCACATGGATACAGTAACATCTAATATCCTTCAGTAGTGTTTTTTGGATTACAGTAAATTAATACGAGCACATTTCCACGTCCTTTACCAAATAATTCCTTCTTCTAGATTATTATAACGTTTAAACAGAGCAGTTTCGATTTTCGGCGACACTTTATTGCATTTAGTTATATTTTATCCGTATTTACGGCAGCCATCCACAACAATATGGATGTTTTCCAATGGTTGGCTAGCAAAATAACACGCAGAGGCCTTCGTGGAGTTTATATTTATCAGAATGAAGGCTTACAAATGGCCACATGGATACAGTACATCTAATATACTTCAGTAGTGTTTTTCGGATTACAGTAAATTAATACGAGCACATTGCCACGTCCTTTACCAAATAATTCGTCTTCTAGATTATTATAACGTTTAAACAGAGCAGTTTCGATTTTCGGGGACAATTTATTGCATTTAGTTATATTTTATCCGTATTTACGGCAACCATCCACAACAATATGGATGTTTTCCAATGGTTGGTAAGCAAAATAACACGCAGAGGCCTTCGTGGAGTTTATATTTATCAGAATAAAGGCTTACAAATGGCCACATGGATACAGTAACTTCTAATATCATTCAGTTGTATTATTCGGGTTACAGTAAATTAATAGGAGCACATTTCCACGTCCTTTACCAAATAATTCCTTCATTTAAATTATTATAACGTTTAAACAGAGCAGTTTCGATTTTCGGCAACCATTTATTGAATTTAGATTATAGTTTATCCGTATTTACGGCAGCCATCCAGAATAATATGGATGTTTTCCAATGGTTGGCTAGCAAAATAACACGCAGAGGCCTTCGTGGAGTTATATTCCTCAGAATAAATACCTACAAATGGGCCACATGGATACAGTAACATCTAATATACTTCAGTAGTGTTTTTCGGGTTGTTAAAATAAATTAATAGGAGCACATTTCGACTTCCTTTACCAAATAATTCCTTCTTTTAGATTATTATCACGTTTAAAAAAGAGCAGTTTCAATTTTCGGCGACCATTTATTGAATTTAGTTAAATTTAATCCGTATTTACGGCCGGTATCCGCAACAATCTGGATGTTTTTCAATGGTTGGCTACCTAAATAATACGCAGAGGCCTTCGTGGAGTTTATATTTATCAGAATAAACGATTACAAATGGCCACATAGATACAGTAATATCTAATATCCTTCAGTAGTGTTTTTTCGGGCTACAGTATATTAATAGGAGCCACATTTCCACGTCCTTTACCAAATAATTCCCTTCATTTATATTATTATAACGTTTCAAAGGAGCAGTTTCGATTTTCGGGGACCATTTATTGCATTTAGTTATATTTTATGTCCGTATTTACGACAGCCATCAACAAAAATAAGAATGGTTTTCCAATGGTTGGCTACCTAAATAATACGCAGAGGCCTTCGTGGAATTTATATTTATCAGAATAAACGATTACAAATGGCCACATGGATACAATAACTTCTAATGTCCTTCTGTAGTTGTATTCGGGTTACAGTAAATTAATAGGAGCACATTTCCACGTCCTTTACCAAATAATTCCTTCATTTATATTATTATAACGTTTAAAAGGAGCAGTTTCGATTTTCGGGGACCATTTATTGCATTTAGTTATATTTAATCCGTATTTACGGCAGGTATCCACAACAATATGGATGTTTTTCAATGGTTGGCTACCTAAATAATACGCAGAGGCCTTCGTGGAGTTTATATTTATCAGAATAAACGATTACAAATGGCCACATGGATACAATAACTTCTAATATCCTTCAGTAGTGTTTTTCGGGCTACAGTATATTATAGGAGCACATTTCCACGTCCTTTATCAAATAATTTCTGTCATTTATATTATTATAACGTTTCAAAGGAGCAGTTTCGATTTTCGGGGACCATTTATTGCATTTAGTTATATTTATATCCGTATTTACGACAGCCATCAACAAAAATAAGAATGTTTTCCAATGGTTGGCTACCTAAATAAAACGCAGAGGGCCTTCGTGGAATTTATATTTATCAGAATAAACGATTACAAATGGCCACATGGATACAATAACTTCTGCTAATGTCCTTCTGTAGTGTTATTCGGGTTACAGTAAATTAATAGTACATTTCTACGTCTCTTGCCAAATAATTCCCTACATTTAGATTATTATAACGTTTAAAAAGAGCAGTTTCGATTTTTGCGGACCATTTATTGCATTTACTTATATTTTATCCGTATTTACGGCAGCCATCCACAACAATATGGATGTTTTTCCAATGGTTGGCTAACAAAATAACACGCAGAGGCCTTCGTGGAGTTTATATTTATCAGAATAAAGGCTTACAATGGCCACATGGATACAGTACATCTAATATCATCCAGTAGTATTATTCGGGTTACAGTAAAATTAATAGGAGCACATTTCCACGTCCTTTACCAAATAATTCCTTCATTTAGGATGATTATAACGTTTAAAAAGAGCAGTTTCGATTTTCGGCGACCATTTATTGCATTTAGTTATATATTATCCGTATTTACGGCTGCCATCAGCAACAATATGGATGTTTTCAATGGTTGGTTAGCTAAATAACACGCATAGCCCTTCGTGGCGTTTACATTTATCAGAATAAAGGCTTACAAATGGCCTCATGGATACAGTAACTTCTAATGTTCTTTTGTAGTGTTTTTCGGATTACAGTAAATTAATACGAGCACATTTCCCACGTCCTTTACCAAATAATTCCTTCTTCTAGATTATTATAACGTTTTAAACAGAGCAGTTTCGATTTTCGGGGACACTTTATTGCATTTAGTTAAATTTTATCCGTATTTACGGCAGCCATCCACAACAATATGGATGTTTTCCAATGGTTGGCTAGCAAAATAACAAGCAGAGGCCTTCGTGGTGTTTATATTTATAAGAATAAACGCTTACAAATGGCCACCATGGATACAGTAACATCCAATATCCTTCAGTAGGGTTTTTTGGATTACAGTAAAATTAATACGAGCACATTTCCACGTCCTTTACCAAATAATTCCTTCTTCTAGATTATTATAACGGTTAAACAGAGCAGTTTCGATTTTCGGGGACACTTTATTGCATTTAGTTATATTTTATCCGTATTTACGGCAGCCATCCACAACAATATGGATGTTTTCCAATGGTTGGCTAGCAAAATAACACGCAGAGGCCCCTCGTGGAGTTTATAGTCATCAGAATAAACGCCTACAAATGGCCACATGGATACAGTAACATCTAATATCCTTCAGTAGTGTTTTTTGGGTTACAGTAAATTAATACGAGCACATTTCCACGTCCTTTACCAAATAATTCCTTCTTCTAGATTATTATAACGTTTAAACAGAGCAGTTTCGATTTTCGGGGACACTTTATTGCATTTAGTTATATTTTATCCGTATTTACGGCAGCCATCCAGAACAATATGGATGTTTTCCAATGGTTGGCTAGCAAAAATAACACGCAGAGGCCTTCGTGGAGTTTATATTATCAGAATGAAGGCTTACAAATGGCCACATGGATACAGTAACATCTAATATCCTTCAGTAGAGTTTTTTAGATTACAGTAAATTAATACGAGCACATTTCCACGTCCTTTAACCAAATAATTCCTTCTTCTAGATTATTATAACGTTTTAAACAGAGCAGTTTCGATTTTCGGGGACACTTTATTGCATTTAGTTATATTTTATCCGTATTTACGGCAGCATCCACAACAATATGGATGTTTTCCAATGGTTGGCTAGCAAATAACACGCAGAGGCCCTCGTGGAGTTTATAGTCATCAGAATAAACGCCTACAAATGGCCACATGGATACAGTAACATCTAATATCCTTCAGTAGTGTTTTTTGGATTACAGTAAATTAATACGAGCACATTTCCACGTCCTTTACCAAATAATTCCTTCTTCTAGATTATTATAACGTTTAAACAGAGCAGTTTCGATTTTCGGCGACACTTTATGCATTTAGTTATATTTTATCCGTATGTTACGGCATCCATCCACAACAATATGGATGTTTTCCAATGGTTGGCTAGCAAAATAACACGCAGAGGCCTTCGTGGAGTTTATATTTATCAGAATGAAGGCTTACAAATGGCCACATGGATACAGTAACATCTAATATACTTCAGTAGTGTTTTTTCGGATTACAGTAAATTAATACGAGCACATTGCCACGTCCTTTACCAAATAATTCCTTCTTCTAGATTATTATAACGTTTAAACAGAGCAGTTTCGATTTTCGGGGACAATTTATTGCATTTAGTTATATTTTATCCGTATTTACGGCAACCATCCACAACAATATGGATGTTTTTCATGGTTGGCTACCTAAATAATACGCAGAGGCCTTCGTGGAGTTTATATTTATCAGAATAAACGATTACAAATGGCCACATGGATACAATAACTTCTAATATCCTTCAGTAGTGTTTTTCGGGCTACAGTATATTAATAGGAGCACATTTCACACGTCCTTTATCAAATAATTTCTTCATTTATATTATTATAACGTTTCAAAGGAGCAGTTTCGATTTTCGGGGACCATTTATTGCAATTTAGTTATATTTTATCCGTATTTACGACAGCCATCAACAAAAATAAGAATGTTTTCCAATGGTTGGCTACCTAAATAAAAACGCAGAGGCCTTCGTGGAATTTATATTTATCAGAATAAACGGATTACAAATGGCCACATGAGATACAATAACTTCTAATGTCCTTCTGTAGTGTTATTCGGGTTACAGTAAATTAATAGTACATTTCTACGTCTCTTGCCAAATAATTCCTACATTTAGATTATTATAACGTTAAAAAGAGCAGTTTCGATTTCTTGCGGTACCATTTATTGCATTTACTTATATTTTATCCGTATTTACGGCAGCCATCCACAACAATATGGATGTTTTCCAATGGTTGGCTAACAAAATAACACGCAGAGGCCTTCGTTGGAGTTTATATTTATCAGAATAAAGGCTTACAAATGGCCACATGGATACAGTAACATCTAATATCATCCAGTAGTATTATTCGGGTTACAGTAAATTAATAGGAGCACATTTCCACGTCCTTTACCAAATATTCCTTCATTTAGATGATTATAACGTTTAAAAAGAGCAGTTTCGATTTTCGGCGACCATTTATTGCATTTAGTTATATATTATCCGTATTTACGGCTGCCATCAAGCAACAATATGGATGTTTTCCCAATGGTTGGTTAGCTAAATAACACGCATAGCCCTTCGTGGCGTTTACATTTATCAGAATAAAGGCTTACAAACTGGCCTCATGGATACAGTAACTTCTAATGTTCTTTTGTAGTGTTTTTTCGGATTACAGTAAATTAATACGAGCACATTTCCACGTCCTTTACCAAATAATTCCTCTTCTTAGATTATTATAACGTTTAAACAGAGCAGTTTCGATTTTCGGGGACACTTTATTGCATTTAGTTAAATTTTATCCGTATTTACGGCAGCCATCCACAACAATATGGATGTTTTCCAATGGTTGGCTAGCAAATATACAAGCAGAGGCCTTCGTGGTGTTTATATTTATAAGAATAACGCTTACAAATGGCCACATGGATACAGTAACATCCAATATCCTTCAGTAGGGTTTTTTGGATTACAGTAAATTAATACGAGCACATTTCCACGTCCTTTACCAAATAATTCCTTCTTCTAGATTATTATAACGGTTAAACAGAGCAGTTTCGATTTTCGGGGACACTTTATTGCATTTAGTTATATTTTATCCGTATTTACGGCAGCCATCCACAACAATATGATGTATTTCAATGGTTGGCTAGCAAAATAACACGCAGAGGCCCTCGTGGAGTTTATAGTCATCAGAATAAACGCTACAAATGGCCACATGGATACAGTAACATCTAATATCCTTCAGTAGTGTTTTTTGGGTTACAGTAAATTAAATACGAGCACATTTCCACGTCCTTTACCAAATAATTCCTTCTTCTAGTTATTATAACGTTTAAACAGAGCAGTTTCGATTTTCGGGGACACTTTATTGCATTTAGTTATAATTTTATCCGTATTTACGGCAGCCATCCAGAACAATATGGATGTTTTCCAATGGTTGGCTAGCAAAATAACACCGCAGGAGGCCTTCGTGGAGTTTATATTTATCAGAATGAAGGCTTACAAATGGCCACATGGATACAGTAACATCTAATATCCTTCAGTAGAGTTTTTTAGATTACAGTAAATTAATACGAGCACATTTTCCACGTCCTTTACCAATAATTCCTTCTTCTAGATTATTATAACGTTTAAACAGAGCAGTTTCGATTTTCGGGACACTTTATTGCATTTAGTTATATTTTATCCGTATTTACGGCAGCCATCCACAACAATATGGATGTTTTCCAATGGATTGGCTAGCAAAATAACACGCAGAGGCCCTCGTGGAGTTATAGTCATCAGAATAAACGCCTACAAATGGCCACATGGATACAGTAACATCTAATATCCTTCAAGTAGTGTTTTTTGGATTACAGTAAATTAATACGAGCACATTTCCACGTCCTTTACCAAATATTCCTTCTTCTAGATTATTATAACGTTTAAACAGAGCAGTTTCGATTTTCGGCGACACTTTATTGCATTTAGTTATATTTTATCCGTATTTACGGCAGCCATCCACAACAATATGGATGTTTTCCAATGGTTGGCTAGCAAAATAACACGCAGAGGCCTTCGTGGAGTTTATATTTATCAGAATGAAGGCTTACAAATGGGCCACATGGATACAGTAACATCTAATATACTTCAGTAGTGTTTTTCGGATTACAGTAAATTAATACGAGCACATTGCCACGTCCTTTACCAATAATTCCTTCTTCTAGATTATTATAACGTTTAAACAGAGCAGTTTCGATTTTCGGGGACAATTTATTGCATTTAGTTATATTTTATCCGTATTTACGGCAACCATCCACAACAATATGGATGTTTTCCAATGGTTGGTAAGCAAAATAACACGCAGAGGCCCTTCGTGGAGTTTATATTTATCAGAATAAAGGCTTACAAATGGCCACATGGATACAGTAACTTCTAATATCATTCAGTTGTATTATTCGGGTTACAGTAAATTAATAGAGCACATTTCCACGTCCTTTTACCAAATAATTCCTTCATTTAAATTATTATAACGTTTTAAACAGAGACAGTTTCGATTTTCGGCAACCTTTTATTGAATTTAGTTATAGTTTATCCGTATTTACGGCAGCCATCCAGAATAATATGGATGTTTTCCAATGGTTGGCTAGCAAAATAACACGCAGAAGCCTTCGTGAGTTTATATTCCTCAGAATAAATACCTACAAATGCTCACATGGATACAGTAACATCTAATATACTTCATTAATAGGAGCACATTTCGACTTCCTTTACCAAATAATTCCTTCTTTTAGATTATTATCACGTTTAAAAAGAGCAGTTTCAATTTTCGGCGACCATTTATTGAATTTAGTTAAATTTAATCCGTATTTACGGCCGGTATCCGCAACAATCTGGATGTTTTTCAATGGTTGGCTACCTAAATAATACGCAGAGGCCTTCGTGGAGTTTATATTTATCAGAATAAACGATTACAAATGGCCACATAGATACAGTAATATCTAATATCCTTCAGTAGTGTTTTTCGGGCTACAGTATATTAATAGGAGCACATTTCCACGTCCTTTACCAAATAATTCCTTCATTTATATTATTATAACGTTTCAAAGGAGCAGTTTCGATTTTCGGGGACCATTTATTGCATTTAGTTATATTTTATCCGTATTTACGACAGCCATCAACAAAAATAAGAATGTTTTCCAATGGTTGGCTACCTAAATAATACGCAGAGGCCTTCGTGGAATTTATATTTATCAGAATAAACGATTACAAATGGCCACATGGATACAATAACTTCTAATGTCCTTCTGTAGTGTTATTCGGGTTACAGTAAATTAATAGGAGCACATTTCCACGTCCTTTACCAAATAATTCCTTCATTTATATTATTATAACGTTTAAAAGGAGCAGTTTCGATTTTCGGGGACCATTTATTGCATTTAGTTATATTTAATCCGTATTTACGGCAGGTATCCACAACAATATGGATGTTTTTCAATGGTTGGCTACCTAAATAATACGCAGAGGCCTTCGTGGAGTTTATATTTATCAGAATAAACGATTACAAATGGCCACATGGATACAATAACTTCTAATATCCTTCAGTAGTGTTTTTCGGGCTACAGTATATTAATAGGAGCACATTTCCACGTCCTTTATCAAATAATTTCTTCATTTATATTATTATAACGTTTCAAAGGAGCAGTTTCGATTTTCGGGGACCATTTATTGCATTTAGTTATATTTTATCCGTATTTACGACAGCCATCAACAAAAATAAGAATGTTTTCCAATGGTTGGCTACCTAAATAAAACGCAGAGGCCTTCGTGGAATTTATATTTATCAGAATAAACGATTACAAATGGCCACATGGATACAATAACTTCTAATGTCCTTCTGTAGTGTTATTCGGGTTACAGTAAATTAATAGTACATTTCTACGTCTCTTGCCAAATAATTCCTACATTTAGATTATTATAACGTTTAAAAAGAGCAGTTTCGATTTTTGCGGACCATTTATTGCATTTACTTATATTTTATCCGTATTTACGGCAGCCATCCACAACAATATGGATGTTTTCCAATGGTTGGCTAACAAAATAACACGCAGAGGCCTTCGTGGAGTTTATATTTATCAGAATAAAGGCTTACAAATGGCCACATGGATACAGTAACATCTAATATCATCCAGTAGTATTATTCGGGTTACAGTAAATTAATAGGAGCACATTTCCACGTCCTTTACCAAATAATTCCTTCATTTAGATGATTATAACGTTTAAAAAGAGCAGTTTCGATTTTCGGCGACCATTTATTGCATTTAGTTATATATTATCCGTATTTACGGCTGCCATCAGCAACAATATGGATGTTTTCCAATGGTTGGTTAGCTAAATAACACGCATAGCCCTTCGTGGCGTTTACATTTATCAGAATAAAGGCTTACAAATGGCCTCATGGATACAGTAACTTCTAATGTTCTTTTGTAGTGTTTTTCGGATTACAGTAAATTAATACGAGCACATTTCCACGTCCTTTACCAAATAATTCCTTCTTCTAGATTATTATAACGTTTAAACAGAGCAGTTTCGATTTTCGGGGACACTTTATTGCATTTAGTTAAATTTTATCCGTATTTACGGCAGCCATCCACAACAATATGGATGTTTTCCAATGGTTGGCTAGCAAAATAACAAGCAGAGGCCTTCGTGGTGTTTATATTTATAAGAATAAACGCTTACAAATGGCCACATGGATACAGTAACATCCAATATCCTTCAGTAGGGTTTTTTGGATTACAGTAAATTAATACGAGCACATTTCCACGTCCTTTACCAAATAATTCCTTCTTCTAGATTATTATAACGGTTAAACAGAGCAGTTTCGATTTTCGGGGACACTTTATTGCATTTAGTTATATTTTATCCGTATTTACGGCAGCCATCCACAACAATATGGATGTTTTCCAATGGTTGGCTAGCAAAATAACACGCAGAGGCCCTCGTGGAGTTTATAGTCATCAGAATAAACGCCTACAAATGGCCACATGGATACAGTAACATCTAATATCCTTCAGTAGTGTTTTTTGGGTTACAGTAAATTAATACGAGCACATTTCCACGTCCTTTACCAAATAATTCCTTCTTCTAGATTATTATAACGTTTAAACAGAGCAGTTTCGATTTTCGGGGACACTTTATTGCATTTAGTTATATTTTATCCGTATTTACGGCAGCCATCCAGAACAATATGGATGTTTTCCAATGGTTGGCTAGCAAAATAACACGCAGAGGCCTTCGTGGAGTTTATATTTATCAGAATGAAGGCTTACAAATGGCCACATGGATACAGTAACATCTAATATCCTTCAGTAGAGTTTTTTAGATTACAGTAAATTAATACGAGCACATTTCCACGTCCTTTACCAAATAATTCCTTCTTCTAGATTATTATAACGTTTAAACAGAGCAGTTTCGATTTTCGGGGACACTTTATTGCATTTAGTTATATTTTATCCGTATTTACGGCAGCCATCCACAACAATATGGATGTTTTCCAATGGTTGGCTAGCAAAATAACACGCAGAGGCCCTCGTGGAGTTTATAGTCATCAGAATAAACGCCTACAAATGGCCACATGGATACAGTAACATCTAATATCCTTCAGTAGTGTTTTTTGGATTACAGTAAATTAATACGAGCACATTTCCACGTCCTTTACCAAATAATTCCTTCTTCTAGATTATTATAACGTTTAAACAGAGCAGTTTCGATTTTCGGCGACACTTTATTGCATTTAGTTATATTTTATCCGTATTTACGGCAGCCATCCACAACAATATGGATGTTTTCCAATGGTTGGCTAGCAAAATAACACGCAGAGGCCTTCGTGGAGTTTATATTTATCAGAATGAAGGCTTACAAATGGCCACATGGATACAGTAACATCTAATATACTTCAGTAGTGTTTTTCGGATTACAGTAAATTAATACGAGCACATTGCCACGTCCTTTACCAAATAATTCCTTCTTCTAGATTATTATAACGTTTAAACAGAGCAGTTTCGATTTTCGGGGACAATTTATTGCATTTAGTTATATTTTATCCGTATTTACGGCAACCATCCACAACAATATGGATGTTTTCCAATGGTTGGTAAGCAAAATAACACGCAGAGGCCTTCGTGGAGTTTATATTTATCAGAATAAAGGCTTACAAATGGCCACATGGATACAGTAACTTCTAATATCATTCAGTTGTATTATTCGGGTTACAGTAAATTAATAGGAGCACATTTCCACGTCCTTTACCAAATAATTCCTTCATTTAAATTATTATAACGTTTAAACAGAGCAGTTTCGATTTTCGGCAACCTTTTATTGAATTTAGTTATAGTTTATCCGTATTTACGGCAGCCATCCAGAATAATATGGATGTTTTCCAATGGTTGGCTAGCAAAATAACACGCAGAGGCCTTCGTGGAGTTTATATTCCTCAGAATAAATACCTACAAATGGCCACATGGATACAGTAACATCTAATATACTTCAGTAGTGTTTTTCGGGTTGTTAAAATAAATTAATAGGAGCACATTTCGACTTCCTTTACCAAATAATTCCTTCTTTTAGATTATTATCACGTTTAAAAAGAGCAGTTTCAATTTTCGGCGACCATTTATTGAATTTAGTTAAATTTAATCCGTATTTACGGCCGGTATCCGCAACAATCTGGATGTTTTTCAATGGTTGGCTACCTAAATAATACGCAGAGGCCTTCGTGGAGTTTATATTTATCAGAATAAACGATTACAAATGGCCACATAGATACAGTAATATCTAATATCCTTCAGTAGTGTTTTTCGGGCTACAGTATATTAATAGGAGCACATTTCCACGTCCTTTACCAAATAATTCCTTCATTTATATTATTATAACGTTTCAAAGGAGCAGTTTCGATTTTCGGGGACCATTTATTGCATTTAGTTATATTTTATCCGTATTTACGACAGCCATCAACAAAAATAAGAATGTTTTCCAATGGTTGGCTACCTAAATAATACGCAGAGGCCTTCGTGGAATTTATATTTATCAGAATAAACGATTACAAATGGCCACATGGATACAATAACTTCTAATGTCCTTCTGTAGTGTTATTCGGGTTACAGTAAATTAATAGGAGCACATTTCCACGTCCTTTACCAAATAATTCCTTCATTTATATTATTATAACGTTTAAAAGGAGCAGTTTCGATTTTCGGGGACCATTTATTGCATTTAGTTATATTTAATCCGTATTTACGGCAGGTATCCACAACAATATGGATGTTTTTCAATGGTTGGCTACCTAAATAATACGCAGAGGCCTTCGTGGAGTTTATATTTATCAGAATAAACGATTACAAATGGCCACATGGATACAATAACTTCTAATATCCTTCAGTAGTGTTTTTCGGGCTACAGTATATTAATAGGAGCACATTTCCACGTCCTTTATCAAATAATTTCTTCATTTATATTATTATAACGTTTCAAAGGAGCAGTTTCGATTTTCGGGGACCATTTATTGCATTTAGTTATATTTTATCCGTATTTACGACAGCCATCAACAAAAATAAGAATGTTTTCCAATGGTTGGCTACCTAAATAAAACGCAGAGGCCTTCGTGGAATTTATATTTATCAGAATAAACGATTACAAATGGCCACATGGATACAATAACTTCTAATGTCCTTCTGTAGTGTTATTCGGGTTTCAGTAAATTAATAGTACATTTCTACGTCTCTTGCCAAATAATTCCTACATTTAGATTATTATAACGTTTAAAAAGAGCAGTTTCGATTTTTGCGGACCATTTATTGCATTTACTTATATTTTATCCGTATTTACGGCAGCCATCCACAACAATATGGATGTTTTCCAATGGTTGGCTAGCAAAATAACACACAGAGGCCTTCGTGGAGTTTATATTTATCAGAATAAAGGCTTACAAATGGCCACATGGATACAGTAACATCTAATATCATCCAGTAGTATTATTCGGGTTACAGTAAATTAATAGGAGCACATTTCCACGTCCTTTACCAAATAATTCCTTCATTTAGATGATTATAACGTTTAAAAAGAGCAGTTTCGATTTTCGGCGACCATTTATTGCATTTAGTTATATATTATCCGTATTTACGGCTGCCATCAGCAACAATATGGATGTTTTCCAATGGTTGGTTAGCTAAATAACACGCAGAGCCCTTCGTGGCGTTTACATTTATCAGAATAAAGGCTTACAAATGGCCTCATGGATACAGTAACTTCTAATGTTCTTTTGTAGTGTTTTTCGGATTACAGTAAATTAATACGAGCACATTTCCACGTCCTTTACCAAATAATTCCTTCTTCTAGATTATTATAACGTTTAAACAGAGCAGTTTCGATTTTCGGGGACACTTTATTGCATTTAGTTAAATTTTATCCGTATTTACGGCAGCCATCCACAACAATATGGATGTTTTCCAATGGTTGGCTAGCAAAATAACAAGCAGAGGCCTTCGTGGAGTTTATATTTATCAGAATGAAGGCTTACAAATGGCCACATGGATACAGTAACATCTAATATCCTTCAGTAGTGTTTTTTGGATTACAGTAAATTAATACGAGCACATTTCCACGTCCTTTACCAAATAATTCCTTCTTCTAGATTATTATAACGTTTAAACAGAGCAGTTTCGATTTTCGGGGACACTTGATTGCATTTAGTTATATTTTATCCGTATTTACGGCACCATCCACAACAATATGGATGTTTTCCAATGGTTGGTTAGCAAAATAACACGCAGAGGCCTTCGTGGAGTTTATATTTATCAGAATAAAGGCTTACAAATGGCCACATGGATACAGTAACTTCTAATATCATTCAGTTGTATTATTCGGGTTACAGTAAATTAATAGGAGCACATTTCCACGTAATTTACCAAATAATTCCTTCATTTAAATTATTATAACGTTTAAACAGAGCAGTTTCGATTTTCGGCAACCATTTATTGAATTTAGTTATAGTTTATCCGTATTTACGGCAGCCATCCAGAATAATATGGATGTTTTCCAATGGTTGGCTAGCAAAATAACACGCAGAGGCCTTCGTGGAGTTTATATTCATCAGAATAAATACCTACAAATGGCCACATGGATACAGTTACATCTAATATACTTCAGTAGTGTTTTTCGGGTTGTTACAGTAAATTAATAGGAGCACATTTCGACTTCCTTTACCAAATAATTCCTCCATTTAGATTATTATAACGTTTAAAAAAAGCAGTTTCGATTTTCGGCGACCATTTATTGAATTTAGTATATTTTATCCATATTTACGGCAGCCATCCACAACAATGTGGATGTTTTCCAATGGTTGGCTACCTAAATAACACGCAGAGGCCTTCGCGGAGTTTATATTTATCAGAATAAACGCTTACAAATAGCCACTTGGATACAGTAACATCTAATGTTCTTCTGTAGCGTTTTTCGGGTTACAGTAAATTAATAGGAGCACATTTCCACGTCCTTTACCAAATAATTCCTTCATTTATATTATTATAACGTTTAAAAGGAGCAGTTTTGATTTTCGGGGACCATTTACTGCATTTAGTTATATTTAATCCGTATTAACGGCCGGTATCCACAACAATATGGATGTTTTTCAATGGTTGGCTACCTAAATAATACGCAGAGGCCTTCGTGGAGTTTATATTTATCAGAATAAACGATTACAAATGGCCACATAGATACAGTAATATCTAATATCCTTCAGTAGTGTTTTTCGGGCTACAGTATATTAATAGGAGCACATTTCCACGTCCTTTACCAAATAATTCCTTCATTTATATTATTATAACGTTTCAAAGGAGCAGTTTCGATTTTCGGGGACCATTATACAACAATATGAATGTTTTCCAATGGTTGTCTACCTAAATAACACGCAGAAGCCTTCGTGGAGTTTATATTTATCAGAATAAAAGCTTACAAATAGCCACTTGGATACAGTAACATCTAATGTTCTTCTGTAACGTTTTTCGGGCTACACTAAATTAATAGGAGCACAATTCCACGTCCTTTACCAAATAATTCCTTCATTTATATTATTATAACGTTTAAAAGGAGCAGTTTCGATTTTCGGGGACCATTTATTGCATTTAGTTATATTTAATCCGTATTTACGGCAGGTATCCACAACAATATGGATGTTTTTCAATGGTTGGCTACCTAAATAATACGCAGAGGCCTTCGTGGAGTTTATATTTATCAGAATAAACGATTACAAATGGCCACATAGATACGTACAGTAATATCTAATATCCTTCAGCAGTGTTTTTCGGGCTACAGTAAATTAATGGAGCACATTTCCACGTCCTTTACCAAATAATTCCATCATTTAGATTATTATAACGTTTAAAATAAGCAGTTTCGATTTTCGGGGACCATTTATTGCATTTAGTTATATTTTATACGTATTTACGGCAGCTTTCCACAACAATATGAATGTTTTCCAATGGTTGGCTACCTAAATAACACGCAGAGGCCTTCGTGGAGTTTATATTTATCAGAATAAACGCTTACAAATAGCCCCTTGGATACAGTAACATCTAATGTTCTTCTGTAGCGTTTTTCGGGTTACAGTAAATTAATAGGAGCACATTTCCACGTCCTTTATAAATAATTCCTTCATTTATATTATTATAACATTTAAAAGGCGCAGTTTCGATTTTCGGGGACCATTTATTGCATTTAGTTATATTTAATCCGTATTTACGGCAGGTATCCACAACAATATGGATGTTTTTCAATGGTTGGCTACCTAAATAATACGCAGAGGCCTTCGTGGAATTTATATTTATCAGAATAAATGATTACAAATGGCCACATGGATACAATAACTTCTAATGTCCTTCTGTAGTGTTATTCGGGTTACAGTAAATTAATAGAAGTACATTTCTACGTCTTTTGCCAAATAATTCCTACATTTAGATTATTATAACGTTTAAAAAGAGCAGTTTCGATTTTCGCGGACCATTTTTGCATTTACTTATATTTTATCCGTATTTACGGCAGCTTTCCACAACAATATGAATGTTTTCCAATGGTTGGCTACCTAAATAACACGCAGAGGCCTTCGTGGAGTTTATATTTATCAGAATAAACGCTTACAAATAGCCTCATGGATACAGTAACTTCTAATGTTCTTTTGTAGTGTTTTTCGGGTTACAGTAAATTAATAGAAGTACATTTCTACGTCTTTTGCCAAATAATTCCTACATTTAGATTATTATAACGTTTAAAAAGAGCAGTTTCGATTTTCGCGGACCATTTTTGCATTTACTTATATTTTATCCGTATTTACGGCAGCCATCCACAACAATATGGATGTTTTCCAATGGTTGGCCAGCAAAATAACACGCAGAGCCCTTCGTGGAGTTTACATTTATTAGAATAAAGGCTTACAAATGGCCTCATGGATACAGTAACTTCTAATGTTCTTTTGTAGTGTTTTTCGGATTACAGTAAATTAATAGGAACACATTTCCACGTCCTTTGCCAAATAATTCCTTCATTTATATTATTATAACGTTTAAAAGGAGCAGTTTCGATTTTCGGGGACCATTTATTGCATTTAGTTATATTTTATCCGTATTTACGGCAGCCATCCACAACAATGTGGATGTTTTCCAATGGTTGGCTACCTAAATAACACGCAGAGGCCTTCGTGGAGTTTATATTTATCAGAATAAACGCTTACAAATAGCCACTTGGATACAGTAACATCTAATGTTCTTCTGTAGCGTTTTTCGGGTTACAGTAAATTAATAGGAACACATTTCCACGTCTTTTGCAAAATAATTCCTACATTTAGATTATTATAACGTTTAAAAAGAGCAGTTTCGATTTTCGCGGACCATTTATTGCATTTAGTTATATATTATCCGTATTTACGGCTGCCATCAGCAACAATATGGATGTTTTCCAATGGTTGGTTAGCTAAATAACACGCAGAGCCCTTCGTGGAGTTTACATTTATCAGAATAAAGGCTTACAAATGGCCTCATGGATACAGTAACTTCTAATGATCTTTTGTAGTGTTTTTCGGATTACAGTAAATTAATAGGAACACATTTCCACGTCCTTTGCCAAATAATTCCTTCATTTATATTATTATAACGTTTAAAAGGAGCAGTTTCGATTTTCGGGGACCATTTATTGCATTTAGTTATATTTTATCCGTATTTACGGCAGCCATAAACAACAATATGGATGTTTTCCAATGGTTGGCTAGCTAAATAACACGCAGAGGCCTTCGTGGAGTTTACATTTATCAGAATAAAGGCTTACAAATGGCCACATGGATACAGTAACTTCTAATGTTCTTTTGTAGTGTTTTCGGATTACACTAAATTAATAGAACCACATATCCACACCTTTTACAAAATAATTCCCTCATTAAAATTATTATAACATTTAAAAAGAGCAGTTTCGATTTTCGCGGACAATTTATTGCATTTTGTTATATATTATCCGTATTTATGGCAACCATCAACAACAGTATGGATGTTTTCCAATGGTTGGCTAGCTATATAACACGCAGAGGCCTTCGTGGTGTTTATATTTATAAGAATAAACGCTTACAAATGGCCACATGGATACAGTAAAATCTAATATCCTTCAGTAGTATTATTCGGGTTACAGTAAATTAATAGCAGCACATTTCCACGTCCTTTACCAAATAATTCCTTCATTTAGATTATTATAACGTTTAAACAGAGCAGTTTCGATTTTCGCGGACAATTTATTGCATTTTGTTATATATTATCCGTATTTATGGCAGCCATCAACAACAGTATGGATGTTTTCCAATGGTTGGCTAGCTATATAACACGCAGAGGCCTTCGTGGTGTTTATATTTATAAGAATAAACGCTTACAAATGGCCACATGCATTCAGTAACATCTAATATCCTTCAGTAGGGTTTTTTGGATTACAGTAAATTAATACGAGCACATTTCCACGTCCTTTACCAAATAATTCCTTCTTCTAGATTATTATAACGGTTAAACAGAGCAGTTTCGATTTTCGGGGACACTTTATTGCATTTAGTTATATTTTATCCGTATTTACGGCAGCCATCCACAACAATATGGATGTTTTCCAATGGTTGGCTAGCAAAATAACACGCAGAGGCCTTCGTGGAGTTTATATTTATCAGAATGAAGGCTTACAAATGGCCACATGGATACAGTAACTTCTAATGTTCTTTTGTAGTGTTTTTCGGATTACACTAAATTAATAGAAGCACATATCCACACCTTTTACAAAATAATTCCTTCATTAAAATTATTATAACATTTAAAAAGAGTAGTTTCGATTTTCGCGGACAATTTATTGCATTTTGTTATATATTATCCGTATTTACGGCAGCCATCCACAACAATATGGATGTTTTCCAATGGTTGGCTAGCAAAATAACACGCAGAGGCCCTCGTGGAGTTTATAGTCATCAGAATAAACGCCTACAAATGGCCACATGGATACAGTAACATCTAATATCCTTCAGTAGTGTTTTTTGGATTACAGTAAATTAATACGAGCACATTTCCACGTCCTTTACCAAATAATTCCTTCTTCTAGATTATTATAACGTTTAAACAGAGCAGTTTCGATTTTCGGGGACACTTGATTGCATTTAGTTATATTTTATCCGTATTTACGGCAGCCATCCACAACAATATGGATGTTTTCCAATGGTTGGCTAGCAAAATAACAGGCAGAGGCCTTCGTGGAGTTTATATTTATCAGAATAAAGGCTTACAAATGGCCACATGGATACAGTAACTTCTAATGTTCTTTTGTAGTGTTTTTCGGATTAAACTAAACTAATAGAACCACATATCCACACCATTTACAAAATAATTCCTTCATTAAAAATATTATAACATTTAAAAAGAGCAGTTTCGATTTTCGCGGACAATTTATTGCATTTTGTTATATATTATCCGTATTTATGGCAGCCATCAACAACAGTATGGATGTTTTCCAATGGTTGGCTAGCTATATAACACGCAGAGGCCTTCGTGGTGTTTATATTTATCAGAATAAACGCTTACAAATGGCCACATGAATACAGTAAAATCTAATATCCTTCAGTAGTATTATTCGGGTTACAGTAAATTAATAGCAGCACATTTCCACGTCCTTTACCAAATAATTCCTTCATTTAGATTATTATAACGTTTAAACAGAGCAGTTTCGATTTTCGGGGACCATTTATTGCATTTAGTTAAATTTTTTCCGTATTTACGGCAACCATCAACAACGATTTGGATGTTTTCCAATGGTTGGTTAGCTAAATAACACGCAGAGGCCTTCGTGGAGTTTACATTTATCAAAATAAAGGCTTACAAATGGCCACATGGATACAGTAACTTCTAATGTTCTTTTGTAGCGTCTTTCGGATTACAGTAAATTAATAGGAGCACATATCCACACCTTTTACAAAATAATTCCTTCATTAAAATTATTATAACATTTAAAAAGAGCAGTTTCGATTCTCGCGGACAATTTATTGCATTTAGTTATATATTATCCGTATTTACGGCAGCCATCCACAACAATATGGATGTTTTCCAATGGTTGTCTACCTGAATAATACGCAGAAGCCTTCGTCAAGTTTATATTTATCAGAATAAACGCTTACAAATCGCCACATGGATACAGTAACATCTAATATCCTTCAGTAGTGTTTTTCGGGCTACAGTAAATTAATGGAGCACATTTCCACGTCCTTTACCAAATAATTCCATCATTTAGATTATTATAACGTTTAAAATAAGCAGTTTCGATTTTCGGGGACCATTTATTGCATTTAGTTATATTTTATACGTATTTACGGCAGCTTTCCACAACAATATGAATGTTTTCCAATGGTTGTCTACCTAAATAACACGCAGAAGCCTTCGTGGAGTTTATATTTATCAGAATAAAAGCTTACAAATAGCCACTTGGATACAGTAACATCTAATGTTCTTCTGTAACGTTTTTCGGGCTACACTAAATTAATAGGAGCACAATTCCACGTCCTTTACCAAATAATTCCTTCATTTATATTATTATAACGTTTAAAAGGAGCAGTTTCGATTTTCGGGGACCATTTATTGCATTTAGTTATATTTAATCCGTATTTACGGCAGGTATCCACAACAATATGGATGTTTTTCAATGGTTGGCTACCTAAATAATACGCAGAGGCCTTCGTGGAGTTTATATTTATCAGAATAAACGATTACAAATGGCCACATAGATACGTACAGTAATATCTAATATCCTTCAGCAGTGTTTTTCGGGCTACAGTAAATTAATGGAGCACATTTCCACGTCCTTTACCAAATAATTCCATCATTTAGATTATTATAACGTTTAAAATAAGCAGTTTCGATTTTCGGGGACCATTTATTGCATTTAGTTATATTTTATACGTATTTACGGCAGCTTTCCACAACAATATGAATGTTTTCCAATGGTTGGCTACCTAAATAACACGCAGAGGCCTTCGTGGAGTTTATATTTATCAGAATAAACGCTTACAAATAGCCCCTTGGATACAGTAACATCTAATGTTCTTCTGTAGCGTTTTTCGGGTTACAGTAAATTAATAGGAGCACATTTCCACGTCCTTTACCAAATAATTCCTTCATTTATATTATTATAACATTTAAAAGGCGCAGTTTCGATTTTCGGGGACCATTTATTGCATTTAGTTATATTTAATCCGTATTTACGGCAGGTATCCACAACAATATGGATGTTTTTCAATGGTTGGCTACCTAAATAATACGCAGAGGCCTTCGTGGAATTTATATTTATCAGAATAAACGATTACAAATGGCCACATGGATACAATAACTTCTAATGTCCTTCTGTAGTGTTATTCGGGTTACAGTAAATTAATAGAAGTACATTTCTACGTCTTTTTCCAAATAATTCCTACATTTAGATTATTATAACGTTTAAAAAGAGCAGTTTCGATTTTCGCGGACCATTTTTGCATTTACTTATATTTTATCCGTATTTACGGCAGCTTTCCACAACAATATGAATGTTTTCCAATGGTTGGCTACCTAAATAACACGCAGAGGCCTTCGTGGAGTTTATATTTATCAGAATAAACGCTTACAAATAGCCTCATGGATACAGTAACTTCTAATGTTCTTTTGTAGTGTTTTTCGGGTTACAGTAAATTAATAGAAGTACATTTCTACGTCTTTTGCCAAATAATTCCTACATTCAGATTATTATAACGTTTAAAAAGAGCAGTTTCGATTTTCGCGGACCATTTTTGCATTTACTTATATTTTATCCGTATTTACGGCAGCCATCCACAACAATATGGATGTTTTCCAATGGTTGGCCAGCAAAATAACACGCAGAGCCCTTCGTGGAGTTTACATTTATTAGAATAAAGGCTTACAAATGGCCTCATGGATACAGTAACTTCTAATGTTCTTTTGTAGTGTTTTTCGGATTACAGTAAATTAATAGGAACACATTTCCACGTCCTTTGCCAAATAATTCCTTCATTTATATTATTATAACGTTTAAAAGGAGCAGTTTCGATTTTCGGGGACCATTTATTGCATTTAGTTATATTTTATCCGTATTTACGGCAGCCATCCACAACAATGTGGATGTTTTCCAATGGTTGGCTACCTAAATAACACGCAGAGGCCTTCGTGGAGTTTATATTTATCAGAATAAACGCTTACAAATAGCCACTTGGATACAGTAACATCTAATGTTCTTCTGTAGCGTTTTTCGGGTTACAGTAAATTAATAGGAACACATTTCCACGTCTTTTGCAAAATAATTCCTACATTTAGATTATTATAACGTTTAAAAAGAGCAGTTTCGATTTTCGCGGACCATTTATTGCATTTAGTTATATATTATCCGTATTTACGGCTGCCATCAGCAACAATATGGATGTTTTCCAATGGTTGGTTAGCTAAATAACACGCAGAGCCCTTCGTGGAGTTTACATTTATCAGAATAAAGGCTTACAAATGGCCTCATGGATACAGTAACTTCTAATGATCTTTTGTAGTGTTTTTCGGATTACAGTAAATTAATAGGAACACATTTCCACGTCCTTTGCCAAATAATTCCTTCATTTATATTATTATAACGTTTAAAAGGAGCAGTTTCGATTTTCGGGGACCATTTATTGCATTTAGTTATATTTTATCCGTATTTACGGCAGCCATAAACAACAATATGGATGTTTTCCAATGGTTGGCTAGCTAAATAACACGCAGAGGCCTTCGTGGAGTTTACATTTATCAGAATAAAGGCTTACAAATGGCCACATGGATACAGTAACTTCTAATGTTCTTTTGTAGTGTTTTCGGATTACACTAAATTAATAGAACCACATATCCACACCTTTTACAAAATAATTCCCTCATTAAAATTATTATAACATTTAAAAAGAGCAGTTTCGATTTTCGCGGACAATTTATTGCATTTTGTTATATATTATCCGTATTTATGGCAACCATCAACAACAGTATGGATGTTTTCCAATGGTTGGCTAGCTATATAACACGCAGAGGCCTTCGTGGTGTTTATATTTATAAGAATAAACGCTTACAAATGGCCACATGGATACAGTAAAATCTAATATCCTTCAGTAGTATTATTCGGGTTACAGTAAATTAATAGCAGCACATTTCCACGTCCTTTACCAAATAATTCCTTCATTTAGATTATTATAACGTTTAAACAGAGCAGTTTCGATTTGCGCGGACAATTTATTGCATTTTGTTATATATTATCCGTATTTATGGCAGCCATCAACAACAGTATGGATGTTTTCCAATGGTTGGCTAGCTATATAACACGCAGAGGCCTTCGTGGTGTTTATATTTATAAGAATAAACGCTTACAAATGGCCACATGCATTCAGTAACATCTAATATCCTTCAGTAGGGTTTTTTGGATTACAGTAAATTAATACGAGCACATTTCCACGTCCTTTACCAAATAATTCCTTCTTCTAGATTATTATAACGGTTAAACAGAGCAGTTTCGATTTTCGGGGACACTTTATTGCATTTAGTTATATTTTATCCGTATTTACGGCAGCCATCCACAACAATATGGATGTTTTCCAATGGTTGGCTAGCAAAATAACACGCAGAGGCCTTCGTGGAGTTTACATTTATCAGAATGAAGGCTTACAAATGGCCACATGGATACAGTAACTTCTAATGTTCTTTTGTAGTGTTTTTCGGATTACACTAAATTAATAGAAGCACATATCCACACCTTTTACAAAATAATTCCTTCATTAAAATTATTATAACATTTAAAAAGAGTAGTTTCGATTTTCGCGGACAATTTATTGCATTTTGTTATATATTATCCGTATTTACGGCAGCCATCCACAACAATATGGATGTTTTCCAATGGTTGGCTAGCAAAATAACACGCAGAGGCCCTCGTGGAGTTTATAGTCATCAGAATAAACGCCTACAAATGGCCACATGGATACAGTAACATCTAATATCCTTCAGTAGTGTTTTTTGGATTACAGTAAATTAATACGAGCACATTTCCACGTGCTTTACCAAATAATTCCTTCTTCTAGATTATTATAACGTTTAAACAGAGCAGTTTCGATTTTCGGGGACACTTGATTGCATTTAGTTATATTTTATCCGTATTTACGGCAGCCATCCACAACAATATGGATGTTTTCCAATGGTTGGCTAGCAAAATAACACGCAGAGGCCCTCGTGGAGTTTATAGTCATCAGAATAAACGCCTACAAATTGCCACATGGATACAGTAACATCTAATATCCTTCAGTAGTGTTTTTTGGATTACAGTAAATTAATACGAGCACATTTCCACATCCTTTACCAAATAATTCCTTCTTCTAGATTATTATAACGTTTAAACAGAGCAGTTTCAATTTTCGGCGACACTTTATTGCATTTAGTTATATTTTATCCGTATTTACGGCAGCCATCCACAACAATATGGATGTTTTCCAATGGTTGGCTAGCAAAATAACACGCAGAGGCCTTCGTGGAGTTTATATTTATCAGAATGAAGGCTTACAAATGGCCACATGGATACAGTAACATCTAATATACTTCAGTAGTGTTTTTCGGGTTGTTACAGTAAATTAATACGAGCACATTTCCACGTCCTTTACCAAATAATTCCTTCTTCTAGTTTATTATAACGTTTAAACAGAGCAGTTTCGATTTTCGGGGACACTTTATTGCATTTAGTTATATTTTATCCGTATTTACGGCAACCATCCACAACAATATGGATGTTTTCCAATGGTTGGTTAGCAAAATAACACGCAGAGGCCTTCGTGGAGTTTATATTTATCAGAATAAAGGCTTACAAATGGCCACATGGTTACAGTAACTTCTAATATCATTCAGTTGTATTATTCGGGTTACAGTAAATTAATAGGAGCACATTTCCACGTAATTTACCAAATAATTCCTTCATTTAAATTATTATAACGTTTAAACAGAGCAGTTTCGATTTTCGGCAACCATTTATTGAATTTAGTTATAGTTTATCCGTATTTACGGCAGCCATCCAGAATAATATGGATGTTTTCCAATGGTTGGCTAGCAAAATAACACGCAGAGGCCTTCGTGGAGTTTATATTCATCAGAATAAATACCTACAAATGGCCACATGGATACAGTTACATCTAATATACTTCAGTAGTGTTTTTCGGGTTGTTACAGTAAATTAATAGGAGCACATTTCGACTTCCTTTACCAAATAATTCCTCCATTTAGATTATTATAACGTTTAAAAAGAGCAGTTTCGATTTTCGGCGACCATTTATTGAATTTAGTTATATTTTATCCATATTTACGGCAGCCATCCACAACAATGTGGATGTTTTCCAATGGTTGGCTACCTAAATAACACGCAGAGATCTTCGTGGAGTTTATATTTATCAGAATAAACGCTTACAAATAGCCACTTGGATACAGTAACATCTAATGTTCTTCTGTAGCGTTTTTCGGGTTCCAGTAAATTAATAGGAGCACATTTCCACGTCCTTTACCAAATAATTCCTTCATTTATATTATTATAACGTTTAAAAGGAGCAGTTTTGATTTTCGGGGACCATTTATTGCATTTAGTTATATTTAATCCGTATTTACGGCCGGTATCCGCAACAATCTGGATGTTTTTCAATGGTTGGCTACCTAAATAATACGCAGAGGCCTTCGTGGAGTTTATATTTATCAGAATAAACGATTACAAATGGCCACATAGATACAGTAATATCTAATATCCTTCAGTAGTGTTTTTCGGGCTACAGTATATTAATAGGAGCACATTTCCACGTCCTTTACCAAATAATTCCTTCATTTATATTATTATAACGTTTCAAAGAAGCAGTTTCGATTTTCGAGGACCATTTATTGCATTTAGTTATATTCTATCCGTATTTACGACAGCCATCAACAAAATAAGAATGTTTTCCAATGGTTGGCTACCTAAATAATACGCAGAGGCCTTCGTGGAATTTATATTTATCAGAATAAACGGTTACAAATGGCCACGTGGATACAATAACTTCTAATGTCCTTCTGTAGTGTTATTCGGGTTACAGTAAATTAATAGGAGTACATTTCTACGTCTTTTGCCAAATAATTCCTACATTTAGATTATTATAACGTTTAAAAAGAGCAGTTTCGATTTTCGCGGACCATTTATTGCATTTAGTTATATTTTATCCGTATTTACGGCAGCCATCCACAACAATATGGATGTTTTACAATGGTTGGCTAGCAAAATAACAGGCAGAGGCCTTCGTGGAGTTTATATTTAAGAGAATAAAGGCTTACAAATGGCCACATGGATACAGTAACTTCTAATGTTCTTTTGTAGTGTTTTTCGGATTACACTAAACTAATAGAACCACATATCCACACCATTTACAAAATAATTCCTTCATTAAAATTATTATAACATTTAAAAAGAGCAGTTTCGATTTTCGCGGACAATTTATTGCATTTTGTTATATATTATCCGTATTTATGGCAGCCATCAACAACAGTATGGATGTTTTCCAATGGTTGGCTAGCTATATAACACGCAGAGGCCTTCGTGGTGTTTATATTTATCAGAATAAACGCTTACAAATGGCCACATGGATACAGTAAAATCTAATATCCTTCAGTAGTATTATTCGGGTTACAGTAAATTAATAGCAGCACATTTCAACGTCCTTTACCAAATAATTTTTCATTTAGATTATTATAACGTTTAAACAGAGCAGTTTCGATTTTCGGGGACCATTTATTGCATTTAGTTAAATTTTTTCCGTATTTACGGCAACCATCAACAACGATTTGGATGTTTTCCAATGGTTGGTTAGCTAAATAACACGCAGAGGCCTTCGTGGAGTTTACATTTATCAGAATAAAGGCTTACAAATGGCCACATGGATACAGTAACTTCTAATGTTCTTTTGTAGCGTCTTTCGGATTACAGTAAATTAATAGGAGCACATATCCACACCTTTTACAAAATAATTCCTTCATTAAAATTATTATAACATATATAAAGAGCAGTTTCGATTCTCGCGGACAATTTATTGCATTTAGTTATATATTATCCGTATTTACGGCAGCCATAAACAACAATATGGATGTTTTCCAATGGTTGGCTAGCTAAATAACACGCAGAGGCGTTCGTGGAGTTTACATTTATCAGAATAAACGCTTACAAATGGCCACATGGATACAGTAACTTCTAATGTTCTTTTGTAGCGTCTTTCGGATTACAGTAAATTAATAGGAGCACATATCCACACCTTTTACAAAATAATTCCTTCATTAAAATTATTATAACATTTAAAAAGAGCAGTTTCGATTCTCGCGGACAATTTATTGCATTTAGTTATATATTATCCGTATTTACGGCAGCTATCCACAACAATATGGATGTTTTCCAATGGTTGTCTACCTGAATAATACGCAGAAGCCTTCGTCAAGTTTATATTTATCAGAATAAACGCTTACAAATCGCCACATGGATACAGTAACATCTAATATCCTTCAGTAGTGTTTTTCGGGCTACAGTAAATTAATGGAGCACATTTCCACGTCCTTTACCAAATAATTCCATCATTTAGATTATTATAACGTTTAAAATAAGCAGTTTCGATTTTCGGGGACCATTTATTGCATTTAGTTATATTTTATACGTATTTACGGCAGCTTTCCACAACAATATGAATGTTTTCCAATGGTTGGCTACCTAAATAACACGCAGAGGCCTTCGTGGAGTTTATATTTATCAGAATAAAAGCTTACAAATAGCCACTTGGATACAGTAACATCTAATGTTCTTCTGTAACGTTTTTCGGGCTACAGTAAATTAATAGGAGCACAATTCCACGTCCTTTACCAAATAATTCCTTCATTTATATTATTATAACGTTTAAAAGGAGCAGTTTCGATTTTCGGGGACCATTTATTGCATTTAGTTATATT
Organism: Agriotes lineatus; assembly: GCA_940337035.1. Classification (NCBI taxonomy): domain Eukaryota; kingdom Metazoa; phylum Arthropoda; class Insecta; order Coleoptera; family Elateridae; genus Agriotes; species Agriotes lineatus. The sequence goes on along the minus strand of OW679197.1, from coordinate 57,597,188 downwards.
TAATCCGTATTTACGGCAGGTATCCACAACAATATGGATGTTTTTCAATGGTTGGCTACCTAAATAATACGCAGAGGTCTTCGTGGAGTTTATATTTATCAGAATAAACGATTACAAATGGCCACATAGATACGTACAGTAATATCTAATATCCTTCAGCAGTGTTTTTCGGGCTACAGTAAATTAATGGAGCACATTTCCACGTCCTTTACCAAATAATTCCATCATTTAGATTATTATAACGTTTAAAATAAGCAGTTTCGATTTTCGGGGACCATTTATTGCATTTAGTTATATTTTATACGTATTTACGGCAGCTTTCCACAACAATATGAATGTTTTCCAATGGTTGGCTACCTAAATAACACGCAGAGGCCTTCGTGGAGTTTATATTTATCAGAATAAACGCTTACAAATAGCCACTTGGATACAGTAACATCTAATGTTCTTCTGTAGCGTTTTTCGGGTTACAGTAAATTAATAGGAGCACATTTCCACGTCCTTTACCAAATAATTCCTTCATTTATATTATTATAACATTTAAAAGGAGCAGTTTCGATTTTCGGGGACCATTTATTGCATTTAGTTATATTTAATCCGTATTTACGGCAGGTATCCACAACAATATGGATGTTTTTCAATGGTTGGCTACCTAAATAATACGCAGAGGCCTTCGTGGAATTTATATTTATCAGAATAAACGATTACAAATGGCCACATGGATACAATAACTTCTAATGTCCTTCTGTAGTGTTATTCGGGTTACAGTAAATTAATAGAAGTACATTTCTACGTCTTTTGCCAAATAATTCCTACATTTAGATTATTATAACGTTTAAAAAGAGCAGTTTCGATTTTCGCGGACCATTTATTGCATTTAGTTATATATTATCCGTATTTACGGCTGCCATCAGCAACAATATGGATGTTTTCCAATGGTTGGTTAGCTAAATAACACGCAGAGCCCTTCGTGGCGTTTACATTTATCAGAATAAAGGCTTACAAATGGCCTCATGGATACAGTAACTTCTAATGTTCTTTTGTAGTGTTTTTCGGATTACAGTAAATTAATACGAGCACATTTCCACGTCCTTTACCAAATAATTCCTTCTTCTAGATTATTATAACGTTTAAACAGAGCAGTTTCGATTTTCGGGGACACTTTATTGCATTTAGTTAAATTTTATCCGTATTTACGGCAGCCATCCACAACAATATGGATGTTTTCCAATGGTTGGCTAGCAAAATAACAAGCAGAGGCCTTCGTGGAGTTTATATTTATCAGAATGAAGGCTTACAAATGGCCACATGGATACAGTAACATCTAATATCCTTCAGTAGTGTTTTTTGGATTACAGTAAATTAATACGAGCACATTTCCACGTCCTTTACCAAATAATTCCTTCTTCTAGATTATTATAACGTTTAAACAGAGCAGTTTCGATTTTCGGGGACACTTGATTGCATTTAGTTATATTTTATCCGTATTTACGGCAACCATCCACAACAATATGGATGTTTTCCAATGGTTGGTTAGCAAAATAACACGCAGAGGCCTTCGTGGAGTTTATATTTATCAGAATAAAGGCTTACAAATGGCCACATGGATACAGTAACTTCTAATATCATTCAGTTGTATTATTCGGGTTACAGTAAATTAATAGGAGCACATTTCCACGTAATTTACCAAATAATTCCTTCATTTAAATTATTATAACGTTTAAACAGAGCAGTTTCGATTTTCGGCAACCATTTATTGAATTTAGTTATAGTTTATCCGTATTTACGGCAGCCATCCAGAATAATATGGATGTTTTCCAATGGTTGGCTAGCAAAATAACACGCAGAGGCCTTCGTGGAGTTTATATTCATCAGAATAAATACCTACAAATGGCCACATGGATACAGTTACATCTAATATACTTCAGTAGTGTTTTTCGGGTTGTTACAGTAAATTAATAGGAGCACATTTCGACTTCCTTTACCAAATAATTCCTCCATTTAGATTATTATAACGTTTAAAAAAAGCAGTTTCGATTTTCGGCGACCATTTATTGAATTTAGTATATTTTATCCATATTTACGGCAGCCATCCACAACAATGTGGATGTTTTCCAATGGTTGGCTACCTAAATAACACGCAGAGGCCTTCGTGGAGTTTATATTTATCAGAATAAACGCTTACAAATAGCCACTTGGATACAGTAACATCTAATGTTCTTCTGTAGCGTTTTTCGGGTTACAGTAAATTAATAGGAGCACATTTCCACGTCCTTTACCAAATAATTCCTTCATTTATATTATTATAACGTTTAAAAGGAGCAGTTTTGATTTTCGGGGACCATTTATTGCATTTAGTTATATTTAATCCGTATTAACGGCCGGTATCCGCCACAATCTGGATGTTTTTCAATGGTTGGCTACCTAAATAATACGCAGAGGCCTTCGTGGAGTTTATATTTATCAGAATAAACGATTACAAATGGCCACATAGATACAGTAATATCTAATATCCTTCAGTAGTGTTTTTCGGGCTACAGTATATTAATAGGAGCACATTTCCACGTCCTTTACCAAATAATTCCTTCATTTATATTATTATAACGTTTCAAAGGAGCAGTTTCGATTTTCGGGGACCATTTATTGCATTTAGTTATATTCTATCCGTATTTACGACAGCCATCAACAAAAATAAGAATGTTTTCCAATGGTTGGCTACCTAAATAATACGCAGAGGCCTTCGTGGAATTTATATTTATCAGAATAAACGATTACAAATGGCCACGTGGATACAATAACTTCTAATGTCCTTCTGTAGTGTTATTCGGGTTACAGTAAATTAATAGGAGTACATTTCTACGTCTTTTGCCAAATAATTCCTACATTTAGATTATTATAACGTTTAAAAAGAGCAGTTTCGATTTTCGCGGACCATTTATTGCATTTAGTTATATTTTATCCGTATTTACGGCAGCCATCCACAACAATATGGATGTTTTCCAATGGTTGGCTAGCAAAATAACAGGCAGAGGCATTCGTGGAGTTTATATTTATCAGAATAAAGGCTTACAAATGGCCACATGGATACAGTAACTTCTAATGTTCTTTTGTAGTGTTTTTCGGATTACACTAAACTAATAGAACCACATATCCACACCATTTACAAAATAATTCCTTCATTAAAAATATTATAACATTTAAAAAGAGCAGTTTCGATTTTCGCGGACAATTTATTGCATTTTGTTATATATTATCCGTATTTATGGCAGCCATCAACAACAGTATGGATGTTTTCCAATGGTTGGCTAGCTATATAACACGCAGAGGCCTTCGTGGTGTTTATATTTATCAGAATAAACGCTTACAAATGGCCACATGAATACAGTAAAATCTAATATCCTTCAGTAGTATTATTCGGGTTACAGTAAATTAATAGCAGCACATTTCCACGTCCTTTACCAAATAATTCCTTCATTTAGATTATTATAACGTTTAAACAGAGCAGTTTCGATTTTCGGGGACCATTTATTGCATTTAGTTAAATTTTTTCCGCATTTACGGCAACCCTCAACAACGATTTGGATGTTTTCCAATGGTTGGTTAGCTAAATAACACGCAGAGGCCTTCGTGGAGTTTACATTTATCAAAATAAAGGCTTACAAATGGCCACATGGATACAGTAACTTCTAATGTTCTTTTGTAGCGTCTTTCGGATTACAGTAAATTAATAGGAGCACATATCCACACCTTTTACAAAATAATTCCTTCATTAAAATTATTATAACATTTAAAAAGAGCAGTTTCGATTCTCGCGGACAATTTATTGCATTTAGTTATATATTATCCGTATTTACGGCAGCCATCCACAACAATATGGATGTTTTCCAATGGTTGTCTACCTGAATAATACGCAGAAGCCTTCGTCAAGTTTATATTTATCAGAATAAATGATTACAAATGGCCACATGGATACAATAACTTCTAATGTCCTTCTGTAGTGTTATTCGGGTTACAGTAAATTAATAGAAGTACATTTCTACGTCTTTTGCCAAATAATTCCTACATTTAGATTATTATAACGTTTAAAAAGAGCAGTTTCGATTTTCGCGGACCATTTATTGCATTTAGTTATATATTATCCGTATTTACGGCTGCCATCAGCAACAATATGGATGTTTTCCAATGGTTGGTTAGCTAAATAACACGCAGAGCCCTTCGTGGCGTTTACATTTATCAGAATAAAGGCTTACAAATGGCCTCATGGATACAGTAACTTCTAATGTTCTTTTGTAGTGTTTTTCGGATTACAGTAAATTAATACGAGCACATTTCCACGTCCTTTACCAAATAATTCCTTCTTCTAGATTATTATAACGTTTAAACAGAGCAGTTTCGATTTTCGGGGACACTTTATTGCATTTAGTTAAATTTTATCCGTATTTACGGCAGCCATCCACAACAATATGGATGTTTTCCAATGGTTGGCTAGCAAAATAACAAGCAGAGGCCTTCGTGGAGTTTATATTTATCAGAATGAAGGCTTACAAATGGCCACATGGATACAGTAACATCTAATATCCTTCAGTAGTGTTTTTTGGATTACAGTAAATTAATACGAGCACATTTCCACGTCCTTTACCAAATAATTCCTTCTTCTAGATTATTATAACGTTTAAACAGAGCAGTTTCGATTTTCGGGGACACTTGATTGCATTTAGTTATATTTTATCCGTATTTACGGCAACCATCCACAACAATATGGATGTTTTCCAATGGTTGGTTAGCAAAATAACACGCAGAGGCCTTCGTGGAGTTTATATTTATCAGAATAAAGGCTTACAAATGGCCACATGGATACAGTAACTTCTAATATCATTCAGTTGTATTATTCGGGTTACAGTAAATTAATAGGAGCACATTTCCACGTAATTTACCAAATAATTCCTTCATTTAAATTATTATAACGTTTAAACAGAGCAGTTTCGATTTTCGGCAACCATTTATTGAATTTAGTTATAGTTTATCCGTATTTACGGCAGCCATCCAGAATAATATGGATGTTTTCCAATGGTTGGCTAGCAAAATAACACGCAGAGGCATTCGTGGAGTTTATATTCATCAGAATAAATACCTACAAATGGCCACATGGATACAGTTACATCTAATATACTTCAGTAGTGTTTTTCGGGTTGTTACAGTAAATTAATAGGAGCACATTTCGACTTCCTTTACCAAATAATTCCTCCATTTAGATTATTATAACGTTTAAAAAAAGCAGTTTCGATTTTCGGCGACCATTTATCGAATTTAGTATATTTTATCCATATTTACGGCAGCCATCCACAACAATGTGGATGTTTTCCAATGGTTGGCTACCTAAATAACACGCAGAGGCCTTCGTGGAGTTTATATTTATCAGAATAAACGCTTACAAATAGCCACTTGGATACAGTAACATCTAATGTTCTTCTGTAGCGTTTTTCGGGTTACAGTAAATTAATAGGAGCACATTTCCACGTCCTTTACCAAATAATTCCTTCATTTATATTATTATAACGTTTAAAAGGAGCAGTTTTGATTTTCGGGGACCATTTATTGCATTTAGTTATATTTAATCCGTATTAACGGCCGGTATCCGCCACAATCTGGATGTTTTTCAATGGTTGGCTACCTAAATAATACGCAGAGGCCTTCGTGGAGTTTATATTTATCAGAATAAACGATTACAAATGGCCACATAGATACAGTAATATCTAATATCCTTCAGTAGTGTTTTTCGGGCTACAGTATATTAATAGGAGCACATTTCCACGTCCTTTACCAAATAATTCCTTCATTTATATTATTATAACGTTTCAAAGGAGCAGTTTCGATTTTCGGGGACCATTTATTGCATTTAGTTATATTCTATCCGTATTTACGACAGCCATCAACAAAAATAAGAATGTTTTCCAATGGTTGGCTACCTAAATAATACGCAGAGGCCTTCGTGGAATTTATATTTATCAGAATAAACGATTACAAATGGCCACGTGGATACAATAACTTCTAATGTCCTTCTGTAGTGTTATTCGGGTTACAGTAAATTAATAGGAGTACATTTCTACGTCTTTTGCCAAATAATTCCTACATTTAGATTATTATAACGTTTAAAAAGAGCAGTTTCGATTTTCGCGGACCATTTATTGCATTTAGTTATATTTTATCCGTATTTACGGCAGCCATCCACAACAATATGGATGTTTTCCAATGGTTGGCTAGCAAAATAACAGGCAGAGGCATTCGTGGAGTTTATATTTATCAGAATAAAGGCTTACAAATGGCCACATGGATACAGTAACTTCTAATGTTCTTTTGTAGTGTTTTTCGGATTACACTAAACTAATAGAACCACATATCCACACCATTTACAAAATAATTCCTTCATTAAAAATATTATAACATTTAAAAAGAGCAGTTTCGATTTTCGCGGACAATTTATTGCATTTTGTTATATATTATCCGTATTTATGGCAGCCATCAACAACAGTATGGATGTTTTCCAATGGTTGGCTAGCTATATAACACGCAGAGGCCTTCGTGGTGTTTATATTTATCAGAATAAACGCTTACAAATGGCCACATGAATACAGTAAAATCTAATATCCTTCAGTAGTATTATTCGGGTTACAGTAAATTAATAACAGCACATTTCCACGTCCTTTACCAAATAATTCCTTCATTTAGATTATTATAACGTTTAAACAGAGCAGTTTCGATTTTCGGGGACCATTTATTGCATTTAGTTAAATTTTTTCCGTATTTACGGCAACCATCAACAACGATTTGGATGTTTTCCAATGGTTGGTTAGCTAAATAACACGCAGAGGCCTTCGTGGAGTTTACATTTATCAAAATAAAGGCTTACAAATGGCCACATGGATACAGTAACTTCTAATGTTCTTTTGTAGCGTCTTTCGGATTACAGTAAATTAATAGGAGCACATATCCACACCTTTTACAAAATAATTCCTTCATTAAAATTATTATAACATTTAAAAAGAGCAGTTTCGATTCTCGCGGACAATTTATTGCATTTAGTTATATATTATCCGTATTTACGGCAGCCATCCACAACAATATGGATGTTTTCCAATGGTTGTCTACCTGAATAATACGCAGAAGCCTTCGTCAAGTTTATATTTATCAGAATAAACGCTTACAAATCGCCACATGGATACAGTAACATCTAATATCCTTCAGTAGTGTTTTTCGGGCTACAGTAAATTAATGGAGCACATTTCCACGTCCTTTACCAAATAATTCCATCATTTAGATTATTATAACGTTTAAAATAAGCAGTTTCGATTTTCGGGGACCATTTATTGCATTTAGTTATATTTTATACGTATTTACGGCAGCTTTCCACAACAATATGAATGTTTTCCAATGGTTGGCTACCTAAATAACACGCAGAAGCCTTCGTGGAGTTTATATTTATCAGAATAAAAGCTTACAAATAGCCACTTGGATACAGTAACATCTAATGTTCTTCTGTAACGTTTTTCGGGCTACACTAAATTAATAGGAGCACAATTCCACGTCCTTTACCAAATAATTCCTTCATTTATATTATTATAACGTTTAAAAGGAGCAGTTTCGATTTTCGGGGACCATTTATTGCATTTAGTTATATTTAATCCGTATTTACGGCAGGTATCCACAACAATATGGATGTTTTTCAATGGTTGGCTACCTAAATAATACGCAGAGGCCTTCGTGGAGTTTATATTTATCAGAATAAACGATTACAAATGGCCACATAGATACGTACAGTAATATCTAATATCCTTCAGCAGTGTTTTTCGGGCTACAGTAAATTAATGGAGCACATTTCCACGTCCTTTACCAAATAATTCCATCATTTAGATTATTATAACGTTTAAAATAAGCAGTTTCGATTTTCGGGGACCATTTATTGCATTTAGTTATATTTTATACGTATTTACGGCAGCTTTCCACAGCAATATGAATGTTTTCCAATGGTTGGCTACCTAAATAACACGCAGAGGCCTTCGTGGAGTTTATATTTATCAGAATAAACGCTTACAAATAGCCACTTGGATACAGTAACATCTAATGTTCTTCTGTAGCGTTTTTCGGGTTACAGTAAATTAATAGGAGCACATTTCCACGTCCTTTACCAAATAATTCCTTCATTTATATTATTATAACATTTAAAAGGCGCAGTTTCGATTTTCGGGGACCATTTATTGCATTTAGTTATATTTAATCCGTATTTACGGCAGGTATCCACAACAATATGGATGTTTTTCAATGGTTGGCTACCTAAATAATACGCAGAGGCCTTCGTGGAATTTATATTTATCAGAATAAACGATTACAAATGGCCACATGGATACAATAACTTCTAATGTCCTTCTGTAGTGTTATTCGGGTTACAGTAAATTAATAGAAGTACATTTCTACGTCTTTTGCCAAATAATTCCTACATTTAGATTATTATAACGTTTAAAAAGAGCAGTTTCGATTTTCGCGGACCATTTTTGCATTTACTTATATTTTATCCGTATTTACGGCAGCTTTCCACAACAATATGAATGTTTTCCAATGGTTGGCTACCTAAATAACACGCAGAGGCCTTCGTGGAGTTTATATTTATCAGAATAAACGCTTACAAATAGCCTCATGGATACAGTAACTTCTAATGTTCTTTTGTAGTGTTTTTCGGGTTACAGTAAATTAATAGAAGTACATTTCTACGTCTTTTGCCAAATAATTCCTACATTTAGATTATTATAACGTTTAAAAAGAGCAGTTTCGATTTTCGCGGACCATTTTTGCATTTACTTATATTTTATCCGTATTTACGGCAGCCATCCACAACAATATGGATGTTTTCCAATGGTTGGCCAGCAAAGTAACACGCAGAGCCCTTCGTGGAGTTTACATTTATTAGAATAAAGGCTTACAAATGGCCTCATGGATACAGTAACTTCTAATGTTCTTTTGTAGTGTTTTTCGGATTACAGTAAATTAATAGGAACACATTTCCACGTCCTTTGCCAAATAATTCCTTCATTTATATTATTATAACGTTTAAAAGGAGCAGTTTCGATTTTCGGGGACCATTTATTGCATTTAGTTATATTTTATCCGTATTTACGGCAGCCATCCACAACAATGTGGATGTTTTCCAATGGTTGGCTACCTAAATAACACGCAGAGGCCTTCGTGGAGTTTATATTTATCAGAATAAACGCTTACAAATAGCCACTTGGATACAGTAACATCTAATGTTCTTCTGTAGCGTTTTTCGGGTTACAGTAAATTAATAGGAGCACATTTCTACGTCTTTTGCAAAATAATTCCTACATTTAGATTATTATAACGTTTAAAAAGAGCAGTTTCGATTTTCGCGGACCATTTATTGCATTTAGTTATATATTATCCGTATTTACGCCTGCCATCAGCAACAATATGGATGTTTTCCAATGGTTGGTTAGCTAAATAACACGCAGAGCCCTTCGTGGAGTTTACATTTATCAGAATAAAGGCTTACAAATGGCCTCATGGATACAGTAACTTCTAATGACCTTTTGTAGTGTTTTTCGGATTACAGTAAATTAATAGGAACACATTTCCACGTCCTTTGCCAAATAATTCCTTCATTTATATTATTATAACGTTTAAAAGGAGCAGTTTCGATTTTCGGGGACCATTTATTGCATTTAGTTATATTTTATCCGTATTTACGGCAGCCATAAACAACAATATGGATGTTTTCCAATGGTTGGCTAGCTAAATTACACGCAGAGGCCTTCGTGGAGTTTACATTTATCAGAATAAAGGCTTACAAATGGCCACATGGATACAGTAACTTCTAATGTTCTTTTGTAGTGTTTTCGGATTACACTAAATTAATAGAACCACATATCCACACCTTTTACAAAATAATTCCCTCATTAAAATTATTATAACATTTAAAAAGAGCAGTTTCGATTTTCGCGGACAATTTATTGCATTTTGTTATATATTATCCGTATTTATGGCAACCATCAACAACAGTATGGATGTTTTCCAATGGTTGGCTAGCTATATAACACGCAGAGGCCTTCGTGGTGTTTATATTTATAAGAATAAACGCTTACAAATGGCCACATGGATACAGTAAAATCTAATATCCTTCAGTAGTATTATTCGGGTTGTTACAGTAAATTAATACGAGCACATTTCCACGTCCTTTACCAAATAATTCCTTCTTCTAGTTTATTATAACGTTTAAACAGAGCAGTTTCGATTTTCGGGGACACTTTATTGCATTTAGTTATATTTTATCCGTATTTACGGCAACCATCCACAACAATATGGATGTTTTCCAATGGTTGGTTAGCAAAATAACACGCAGAGGCCTTCGTGGAGTTTATATTTATCAGAATAAAGGCTTACAAATGGCCACATGGATACAGTAACTTCTAATATCATTCAGTTGTATTACTCGGGTTACAGTAAATTAATAGGAGCACATTTCCACGTAATTTACCAAATAATTCCTTCATTTAAATTATTATAACGTTTAAACAGAGCAGTTTCGATTTTCGGCAACCATTTATTGAATTTAGTTATAGTTTATCCGTATTTACGGCAGCCATCCAGAATAATATGGATGTTTTCCAATGGTTGGCTAGCAAAATAACACGCAGAGGCCTTCGTGGAGTTTATAGTCATCAGAATAAACGCCTACAAATTGCCACATGGATACAGTAACATCTAATATCCTTCAGTAGTGTTTTTCGGGTTGTTACAGTAAATTAATAGGAGCACATTTCGACTTCCTTTACCAAATAATTCCTCCATTTAGATTATTATAACGTTTAAAAAGAGCAGTTTCGATTTTCGGCGACCATTTATTGAATTTAGTTATATTTTATCCATATTTACGGCAGCCATCCACAACAATGTGGATGTTTTCCAATGGTTGGCTACCTAAATAACACGGAGAGATCTTCGTGGAGTTTATATTTATCAGAATAAACGCTTACAAATAGCCACTTGGATACAGTAACATCTAATGTTCTTCTGTAGCGTTTTTCGGGTTACAGTAAATTAATAGGAGCACATTTCCACGTCCTTTACCAAATAATTCCTTCATTTATATTATTATAACGTTTAAAAGGAGCAGTTTTGATTTTCGGGGACCATTTATTGCATTTAGTTATATTTAATCCGTATTTACGGCCGGTATCCGCAACAATCTGGATGTTTTTCAATGGTTGGCTACCTAAATAATACGCAGAGGCCTTCGTGGAGTTTATATTTATCAGAATAAACGATTACAAATGGCCACATAGATACAGTAATATCTAATATCCTTCAGTAGTGTTTTTCGGGCTACAGTATATTAATAGGAGCACATTTCCACGTCCTTTACCAAATAATTCCTTCATTTATATTATTATAACGTTTCAAAGGAGCAGTTTCGATTTTCGAGGACCATTTATTGCATTTAGTTATATTCTATCCGTATTTACGACAGCCATCAACAAAAATAAGAATGTTTTCCAATGGTTGGCTACCTAAATAATACGCAGAGGCCTTCGTGGAATTTATATTTATCAGAATAAACGATTACAAATGGCCACGTGGATACAATAACTTCTAATGTCCTTCTGTAGTGTTATTCGGGTTACAGTAAATTAATAGGAGTACATTTCTACGTCTTTTGCCAAATAATTCCTACATTTAGATTATTATAACGTTTAAAAAGAGCAGTTTCGATTTTCGCGGACCATTTATTGCATTTAGTTATATTTTATCCGTATTTACGGCAGCCATCCACAACAATATGGATGTTTTACAATGGTTGGCTAGCAAAATAACAGGCAGAGGCCTTCGTGGAGTTTATATTTATCAGAATAAAGGCTTACAAATGGCCACATGGATACAGTAACTTCTAATGTTCTTTTGTAGTGTTTTTCGGATTACACTAAACTAATAGAACCACATATCCACACCATTTACAAAATAATTCCTTCATTAAAATTATTATAACATTTAAAAAGAGCAGTTTCGATTTTCGCGGACAATTTATTGCATTTTGTTATATATTATCCGTATTTATGGCAGCCATCAACAACAGTATGGATGTTTTCCAATGGTTGGCTAGCTATATAACACGCAGAGGCCTTCGTGGTGTTTATATTTATCAGAATAAACGCTTACAAATGGCCACATGGATACAGTAAAATCTAATATCCTTCAGTAGTATTATTCGGGTTACAGTAAATTAATAGCAGCACATTTCCACGTCCTTTACCAAATAATTTTTCATTTAGATTATTATAACGTTTAAACAGAGCAGTTTCGATTTTCGGGGACCATTTATTGCATTTAGTTAAATTTTTTCCGTATTTACGGCAACCATCAACAACGATTTGGATGTTTTCCAATGGTTGGTTAGCTAAATAACACGCAGAGGCCTTCGTGGAGTTTACATTTATCAGAATAAAGGCTTACAAATGGCCACATGGATACAGTAACTTCTAATGTTCTTTTGTAGCGTCTTTCGGATTACAGTAAATTAATAGGAGCACATATCCACACCTTTTACAAAATAATTCCTTCATTAAAATTATTATAACATATATAAAGAGCAGTTTCGATTCTCGCGGACAATTTATTGCATTTAGTTATATATTATCCGTATTTACGGCAGCCATAAACAACAATATGGATGTTTTCCAATGGTTGGCTAGCTAAATAACACGCAGAGGCGTTCGTGGAGTTTACATTTATCAGAATAAACGCTTACAAATGGCCACATGGATACAGTAACTTCTAATGTTCTTTTGTAGCGTCTTTCGGATTACAGTAAATTAATAGGAGCACATATCCACACCTTTTACAAAATAATTCCTTCATTAAAATTATTATAACATTTAAAAAGAGCAGTTTCGATTCTCGCGGACAATTTATTGCATTTAGTTATATATTATCCGTATTTACGGCAGCCATCCACAACAATATGGATGTTTTCCAATGGTTGTCTACCTGAATAATACGCAGAAGCCTTCGTCAAGTTTATATTTATCAGAATAAACGCTTACAAATCGCCACATGGATACAGTAACATCTAATATCCTTCAGTAGTGTTTTGCGGGCTACAGTAAATTAATGGAGCACATTTCCACGTCCTTTACCAAATAATTCCATCATTTAGATTATTATAACGTTTAAAATAAGCAGTTTCGATTTTCGGGGACCATTTATTGCATTTAGTTATATTTTATACGTATTTACGGCAGCTTTCCACAACAATATGAATGTTTTCCAATGGTTGGCTACCTAAATAACACGCAGAGGCCTTCGTGGAGTTTATATTTATCAGAATAAAAGCTTACAAATAGCCACTTGGATACAGTAACATCTAATGTTCTTCTGTAACGTTTTTCGGGCTACAGTAAATTAATAGGAGTACAATTCCACGTCCTTTACCAAATAATTCCTTCATTTATATTATTATAACGTTTAAAAGGAGCAGTTTCGATTTTCGGGGACCATTTATTGCATTTAGTTATATTTAATCCGTATTTACGGCAGGTATCCACAACAATATGGATGTTTTTCAATGGTTGGCTACCTAAATAATACGCAGAGGTCTTCGTGGAGTTTATATTTATCAGAATAAACGATTACAAATGGCCACATAGATACGTACAGTAATATCTAATATCCTTCAGCAGTGTTTTTCGGGCTACAGTAAATTAATGGAGCACATTTCCACGTCCTTTACCAAATAATTCCATCATTTAGATTATTATAACGTTTAAAATAAGCAGTTTCGATTTTCGGGGACCATTTATTGCATTTAGTTATATTTTATACGTATTTACGGCAGCTTTCCACAACAATATGAATGTTTTCCAATGGTTGGCTACCTAAATAACACGCAGAGGCCTTCGTGGAGTTTATATTTATCAGAATAAACGCTTACAAATAGCCACTTGGATACAGTAACATCTAATGTTCTTCTGTAGCGTTTTTCGGGTTACAGTAAATTAATAGGAGCACATTTCCACGTCCTTTACCAAATAATTCCTTCATTTATATTATTATAACATTTAAAAGGAGCAGTTTCGATTTTCGGGGACCATTTATTGCATTTAGTTATATTTAATCCGTATTTACGGCAGGTATCCACAACAATATGGATGTTTTTCAATGGTTGGCTACCTAAATAATACGCAGAGGCCTTCGTGGAATTTATATTTATCAGAATAAACGATTACAAATGGCCACATGGATACAATAACTTCTAATGTCCTTCTGTAGTGTTATTCGGGTTACAGTAAATTAATAGAAGTACATTTCTACGTCTTTTGCCAAATAATTCCTACATTTAGATTATTATAACGTTTAAAAAGAGCAGTTTCGATTTTCGCGGACCATTTTTGCATTTACTTATATTTTATCCGTATTTACGGCAGCCATCCACAACAATATGGATGTTTTCCAATGGTTGGCTAGCAAAATAACACGCAGAGCCCTTCGTGGAGTTTACATTTATTAGAATAAAGGCTTACAAATGGCCTCATGGATACAGTAACTTCTAATGTTCTTTTGTAGTGTTTTTCGGATTACAGTAAATTAATAGGAACACATTTCCACGTCCTTTGCCAAATAATTCCTTCATTTATATTATTATAACGTTTAAAAGGAGCAGTTTCGATTTTCGGGGACCATTTATTGCATTTAGTTATATTTTATCCGTATTTACGGCAGCCATAAACAACAATATGGATGTTTTCCAATGGTTGGCTAGCTAAATAACACGCAGAGGCCTTCGTGGAGTTTACATTTATCAGAATAAAGGCTTACAAATGGCCACATGGATACAGTAACTTCTAATGTTCTTTTGTAGTGTTTTTCGGATTACACTAAATTAATAGAACCACATATCCACACCTTTTACAAAATAATTCCTTCATTAAAATTATTATAACATTTAAAAAGAGCAGTTTCGATTTTCGCGGACAATTTATTGCATTTTGTTATATATTATCCGTATTTATGGCAGCCATCAACAACAGTATGGATGTTTTCCAATGGTTGGCTAGCTATATAACACGCAGAGGCCTTCGTGGTGTTTATATTTATAAGAATAAACGCTTACAGATGGCCACATGGATACAGTAAAATCTAATATCCTTCAGTAGTATTATTCGGGTTACAGTAAATTAATAGCAGCACATTTCCACGTCCTTTACCAAATAATTCCTTCATTTAGATTATTATAACGTTTAAACAGAGCAGTTTCGCTTTTCGGGGACCATTTATTGCATTTAGTTAAATTTTTTCCGTATTTACGGCAACCATCAACAACGATTTGGATGTTTTCCAATGGTTGGTTAGCTAAATAACACGCAGAGGCCTTCGTGGAGTTTACATTTATCAGAATAAAGGCTTACAAATGGCCACATGGATACAGTAACTTCTAATGTTCTTTTGTAGTGTTTTTCGGATTACACTAAATTAATAGAAGCACATATCCACACCTTTTACAAAATAATTCCTTCATTAAAATTATTATAACATTTAAAAAGAGTAGTTTCGATTTTCGCGGACAATTTATTGCATTTTGTTATATATTATCCGTATTTACGGCAGCCATCAACAACAGTATGGATGTTTTCCAATGGTTGGCTAGCTATATAACACGCAGAGGCCTTCGTGGTGTTTATATTTATAAGAATAAACGCTTACAAATGGCCACATGCATACAGTAACATCTAATATCCTTCAGTAGTGTTTTTTGGATTACAGTAAATTAATACGAGCACATTTCCACGTCCTTTACCAAATAATTCCTTCATTTAGATTATTATAACGTTTAAACAGAGCAGTTTCGATTTTCGGGGACCATTTAATGCATTTAGTTAAATTTTTCCCGTATTTACGGCAACCATCAACAACGATTTGGATGTTTTCCAATGGTTGGTTAGCTAAATAACACGCAGAGGCCTTCGTGGAGTTTACATTTATCAGAATAAACGCTTACAATTGGCCACATGGATACAGTAACTTCTAATGTTCTTTTGTAGCGTCTTTCGGATTACGGTAAATTAATAGGAGCACATATCCACACCTTTTACAAAATAATTCCTACATTAAAATTATTATAACATTTAAAAAGAGCAGTTTCGATTCTCGCGGACAATTTATTGCATTTAGTTATATATTATCCGTATGTACGGCAGCCATCCACAACAATATGGATGTTTTCCAATGGTTGTCTACCTGAATAATACGCAGAAGCCTTCGTCAAGTTTATATTTATCAGAATAAACGCTTACAAATCGCCACATGGATACAGTAACATCTAATATCCTTCAGTAGTGTTTTTTGGATTACAGTAAATTAATACGAGCACATTTCTACGTCCTTTACCAAATAATTCCTTCTTCTAGATTATTATAACGTTTAAACAGAGCAGTTTCGATTTTCGGGGACACTTGATTGCATTTAGTTATATTTTATCCGTATTTACGGCAGCCATCCACAACAATATGGATGTTTTCCAATGGTTGGCTAGCAAAATAACACGCAGAGGCCCTCGTGGAGTTTATAGTCATCAGAATAAACGCCTACAAATTGCCACATGGATACAGTAACATCTAATATCCTTCAGTAGTGTTTTTTGGATTACAGTAAATTAATACGAGCACATTTCCACGTCCTTTACCAAATAATTCCTTCTTCTAGATTATTATAACGTTTAAACAGAGCAGTTTCGATTTTCGGCGACACCTTATTGCATTTAGTTATATTTTATCCGTATTTACGGCAGCCATCCACAATAATATGGATGTTTTCCAATGGTTGGCTAGCAAAATAACACGCAGAGGCCTTCGTGGAGTTTATATTTATCAGAATGAAGGCTTACAAATGGCCACATGGATACAGTAACTTCTAATATCATTCAGTTGTATTATTCGGGTTACAGTAAATTAATAGGAGCACATTTCCACGTCCTTTACCAAATAATTCCTTCATTTAAATTATTATAACGTTTAAACAGAGCAGTTTCGATTTTCGGCAACCATTTATTGAATTTAGTTATAGTTTATCCGTATTTACGGCAGCCATCCAGAATAATATGGATGTTTTCCAATGGTTGGCTAGCAAAATAACACGCAGAGGCCTTCGTGGAGTTTATATTTATCAGAATGAAGGCTTACAAATGGCCACATGGATACAGCAACTTCTAATATCATTCAGTTGTATTATTCGGGTTACAGTAAATTAATAGGAGCACATTTCCACGTCCTTTACCAAATAATTCCTTCATTTAAATTATTATAACGTTTAAACAGAGCAGTTTCGATTTTCGGCAACCATTTATTGAATTTAGTTATAGTTTATCCGTATTTACGGCAGCCATCCAGAATAATATGGATGTTTTCCAATGGTTGGCTAGCAAAATAACACGCAGAGGCCTTCGTGGAGTTTATATTCATCAGAATAAATACCTACAAATGGCCACATGGATACAGTAACATCTAATATACTTCAGTAGTGTTTTTCGGGTTGTTACAGTAAATTAATAGGAGCACATTTCGACTTCCTTTACCAAATAATTCCTCCATTTAGATTATTATAACGTTTAAAAAGAGCAGTTTCGATTTTCGGCGACCATTTATTGAATTTAGTTATATTTTATCCATATTTACGGCAGCCATCCACAACAATGTGGATGTTTTCCAATGGTTGGCTACCTAACTAACACGCAGAAGCCTTCGTGGAGTTTATATTTATCAGAATAAACGCTTACAAATAGCCACTTGGATACAGTAACATCTAATGTTCTTCTGTAGCGTTTTTCGGGTTACAGTAAATTAATAGGAGCACATTTCCACGTACTTTACCAAATAATTCCTTCATTTATATTATTATAACGTTTAAAAGGAGCAGTTTTGATTTTCGGGGACCATTTATTGCATTTAGTTATATTTAATCCGTATTTACGGCAGGTATCCGCAACAATCTGGATGTTTTTCAATGGTTGGCTACCTAAATAATACGCAGAGGCCTTCGTGGAGTTTATATTTATCAGAATAAACGATTACAAATGGCCACATAGATACAGTAATATCTAATATCCTTCAGTAGTGTTTTTCGGGCTACAGTATATTAATAGGAGCACATTTCCACGTCCTTTACCAAATAATTCCTTCATTTATATTATTATAACGTTTCAAAGGAGCAGTTTCGATTTTCGGGGACCATTTATTGCATTTAGTTATATTTTATCCGTATTTACGGCAGCCATCCACAACAATATGGATGTTTTCCAATGGTTGGCTAGCAAAATAACACGCAGAGGCCTTCGTGGTGTTTATATTTATAAGAATAAACGCTTACAAATGGCCACATGGATACAGTAAAATCTAAAATATCCTTCAGTAGTATTATTCGGGTTACAGTAAATTAATAGCAGCACATTTCCACGTCCTTTACCAAATAATTCCTTCATTTAGATTATTATAACGTTTAAACAGAGCAGTTTCGATTTTCGGGGACCATTTATTGCATTTAGTTAAATTTTTTCCGTATTTACGGCAACCATCAACAACGATTTGGATGTTTTCCAATGGTTGGTTAGCTAAATAACACGCAGAGGCCTTCGTGGAGTTTACATTTATCAGAATAAAGGCTTACAAATGGCCACATGGATACAGTAACTTCTAATGTTCTTTTGTAGTGTTTTTCGGATTACACTAAATTAATAGGAGCACATATCCACACCTTTTACAAAATAATTCCTTCATTAAAATTATTATAACATTTAAAAAGAGTAGTTTCGATTTTCGCGGACAATTTATTGCATTTTGTTATATATTATCCGTATTTACGGCAGCCATCAACAACAGTATGGATGTTTTCCAATGGTTGGCTAGCTATATAACACGCAGAGGCCTTCGTAGTGTTTATATTTATAAGAATAAACGCTTACAAATGGCCACATGCATACAGTAACATCTAATATCCTTCAGTAGGGTTTTTTGGATTACAGTAAATTAATACGAGCACATTTCCACGTCCTTTACCAAATAATTCCTTCTTCTAGATTATTATAACGGTTAAACAGAGCAGTTTCGATTTTCGGGGACACTTTATTGCATTTAGTTATATTTTATCCGTATTTACGGCAGCCATCCACAACAATATGGATGTTTTCCAATAGTTGGCTAGCAAAATAACACGCAGAGGCCCTCGTGGAGTTTATAGTCATCAGAATAAACGCCTACAAATGGCCACATGGATACAGTAACATCTAATATCCTTCAGTAGTGTTTTTTGGATTACAGTAAATTAATAGGAGCACATTTCCACGTCCTTTACCAAATAATTCCTTCATTTAAATTATTATAACGGTTAAACAGAGCAGTTTCGATTTTCGGGGACACTTTATTGCATTTAGTTATATTTTATCCGTATTTACGGCAGCCATCCACAACAATATGGATGTTTTCCAATGGTTGGCTAGCAAAATAACACGCAGAGGCCTTCGTGGAGTTTATATTTATCAGAATGAAGGCTTACAAATGGCCACATGGATACAGTAACATCTAATATCCTTCAGTAGTGTTTTTTGGATTACAGTAAATTAATACGAGCACATTTCCACGTCCTTTACCAAATAATTCCTTCTTCTAGCCTATTATAACGTTTAAACAGAGCAGTTTCGATTTTCGGGGACACTTGATTGCATTTAGTTATATTTTATCCGTATTTACGGCAGCCATCCACAACAATATGGATGTTTTCCAATGGTTGGCTAGCAAAACAACACGCAGAGGCCCTCGTGGAGTTTATAGTCATCAGAATAAACGCCTACAAATGGCCACATGGATACAGTAACATCTAATATCCTTCAGTAGTGTTTTTTGGATTACAGTAAATTAATAGGAGCACATTTCCACGTCCTTTACCAAATAATTCCTTCATTTAAATTATTATAACGGTTAAACAGAGCAGTTTCGATTTTCGGGGACACTTTATTGCATTTAGTTATATTTTATCCGTATTTACGGCAGCCATCCACAACAATATGGATGTTTTCCAATGGTTGGCTAGCAAAATAACACGCAGAGGCCTTCGTGGAGTTTATATTTATCAGAATGAAGGCTTACAAATGGCCACATGGATACAGTAACATCTAATATCCTTCAGTAGTGTTTTTTGGATTACAGTAAATTAATAGGAGCACATTTCCACGTCCTTTACCAAATAATTCCTTCATTTAAATTATTATAACGGTTAAACAGAGCAGTTTCGATTTTCGGGGACACTTTATTGCATTTAGTTATATTTTATCCGTATTTACGGCAGCCATCCACAACAATATGGATGTTTTCCAATGGTTGGCTAGCAAAATAACACGCAGAGGCCTTCGTGGAGTTTATATTTATCAGAATGAAGGCTTACAAATGGCCACATGGATACAGTAACATCTAATATCCTTCAGTAGTGTTTTTTGGATTACAGTAAATTAATACGAGCACATTTCCACGTCCTTTACCAAATAATTCCTTCTTCTAGCCTATTATAACGTTTAAACAGAGCAGTTTCGATTTTCGGGGACACTTGATTGCATTTAGTTATATTTTATCCGTATTTACGGCAGCCATCCACAACAATATGGATGTTTTCCAATGGTTGGCTAGCAAAACAACACGCAGAGGCCCTCGTGGAGTTTATAGTCATCAGAATAAACGCCTACAAATTGCCACATGGATACAGTAACATCTAATATCCTTCAGTAGTGTTTTTTGGATTACAGTAAATTAATACGAGCACATTTCCACGTCCTTTACCAAATAATTCCTTCTTCTAGATTATTATAACGTTTAAACAGAGCAGTTTCGATTTTCGGCGACACTTTATTGCATTTAGTTATATTTTATCCGTATTTACGGCAGCCATCCACAACAATATGGATGTTTTCCAATGGTTGGCTAGCAGAATAACACGCAGAGGCCTTCGTGGAGTTTATATTTATCAGAATGAAGGGTTACAAATGGCCACATGGATACAGTAACATCTAATATACTTCAGTAGTGTTTTTCGGGTTGTTACAGTAAATTAATAGGAGCACATTTCGACTTCCTTTACCAAATAATTCCTCCATCTAGATTATTATAACGTTTAAAAAGAGCAGTTTCGATTTTCGGCGACCATTTATTGAATTTAATTCTATTTTATCCATATTTACGGCAGCCATTTACAACAATGTGGATGTTTTCCAATGGTTGGCTAGCTAAATAACACGCAGAAGCCTTCGTGGAGTTTATATTAATTGAATAAACGCTTACAAATGGCCACATGGATCCAGTAACATCTAATATCCTTCAGTAGTGTTTTTCGGATTACAGTAAATTAATACGAGCACATTTCCACGTCCTTTACCAAATAATTCCTTCTTCTAGATTATTATAACGTTTAAACAGAGCAGTTTCGATTTTCGGGGACACTTTATTGCATTTAGTTATATTTTATCCGTATTTACGGCAACCATCCACAACAATATGGATGTTTTCCAATGGTTGGTTAGCAAAATAACACGCAGAGGCCTTCGTGGAGTTTATATTTATCAGAATAAAGGCTTACAAATGGCCACATGGATACAGTAACTTCTAATATCATTCAGTTGTATTATTCGGGTTACAGTAAATTAATAGGAGCACATTTCCACGTCCTTTACCAAATAATTCCTTCATTTAAATTATTATAACGTTTAAACAGAGCAGTTTCGATTTTCGGCAACCATTTATTGAATTTAGTTATAGTTTATCCGTATTTACGGCAGCCATCCAGAATAATATGGATGTTTTCCAATGGTTGGCTAGCAAAATAACACGCAGAGGCCTTCGTGGAGTTTATATTCATCAGAATAAATACCTACAAATGGCCACATGGATACAGTAACATCTAATATACTTCAGTAGTGTTTTTCGGGTTGTTACAGTAAATTAATAGGACCACATTTCGACTTCCTTTACCAAATAATTCCTCCATTTAGATTATTATAACGTTTAAAAAGAGCAGTTTCGATTTTCGGCGACCTTTTATTGAATTTAGTTATATTTTATCCATATTTACGGCAGCCATCCACAACAATGTGGATGTTTTCCAATGGTTGGCTACCTAATTAACACGCAGAGGCCTTCGTGGAGTTTATATTTATCAGAATAAACGCTTACAAATAGCCACTTGGATACAGTAACATCTAATGTTCTTCTGTAGCGTTTTTCGGGTGACAGTAAATTAATAGGAGCACATTTCCACGTCCTTTACCAAATAATTCCTTCATTTATATTATTATAACGTTTAAAAGGAGCAGTTTTGATTTTCGGGGACCATTTATTGCATTTAGTTATATTTAATCCGTATTTACGGCAGGTATCCGCAACAATCTGGATGTTTTTCAATGGTTGGCTACCTAAATAATACGCAGAGGCCTTCGTGGAGTTTATATTTATCAGAATAAACGATTACAAATGGCCACATAGATACAGTAATATCTAATATCCTTCAGTAGTGTTTTTCGGGCTACAGTATATTAATAGGAGCACATTTCCACGTCCTTTACCAAATAATTCATTCATTTATATTATTATAACGTTTCAAAGGAGCAGTTTCGATTTTCGGGGACCATTTATTGCATTTAGTTATGTTTTATCCGTATTTACGACAGCCATCAACAAAAATAAGAATGTTTTCCAATGGTTGGCTACCTAAATAATACGCAGAGGCCTTCGTGGAATTTATATTTATCAGAATAAACGATTACAAATGGCCACATGGATACAATAACTTCTAATGTCCTTCTGTAGTGTTATTCGGGTTACAGTAAATTAATAGGAGTACATTTCTACGTCTTTTGCCAAATAATTCCTACATTTAGATTATTATAACGTTTAAAAAGAGCAGTTTCGATTTTCGCGGACCATTTATTGCATTTAGTTATATTTTATCCGTATTTACGGCAGCCATCCACAACAATATGGATGTTTTCCAATGGTTGGCTAGCAAAATAACACGCAGAGGCCGTCGTGGAGTTTATATTTATCAGAATAAAGGCTTACAAATGGCCACATGGATACAGTAACTTCTAATGTTCTTTTGTAGTGTTTTTCGGATTACACTAAACTAATAGAACCACATATCCACACCTTTTACAAAATAATTCCTTCATTAAAATTATTATAACATTTAAAAAGAGCAGTTTCGATTTTCGCGGACAATTTATTGCATTTTGTTATATATTATCCGTATTTACGGCAACCATCAACAACGATTTGGATGTTTTCCAATGGTTGGTTAGCTAAATAACACGCAGAGGCCTTCGTGGAGTTTACATTTATCAGAATAAAGGCTTACAAATGGCCACATGGATACAGTAACTTCTAATGTTCTTTTGTAGCGTCTTTCGGATTACAGTAAATTAATAGGAGCACATATCCACACCTTTTACAAAATAATTCCTTCATTAAAATTATTATAACATTTAAAAAGAGCAGTTTCGATTCTCGCGGACAATTTATTGCATTTAGTTATATGTTATCCGTATTTACGGCAGCCATAAACAACAATATGGATGTTTTCCAATGGTTGGCTAGCTAAATAACACGCAGAGGCCTTCGTCAAGTTGATATTTATCAGAATAAACGCTTACAAATAGCCACATGGTTACAGTAACATCTAATATCCTTTAGTAGTGTTTTTCGGGCTACAGTAAATTAATGGAGCACATTTCCACGTCCTTTACCAAATAATTCCTTCATTTAGATTATTATAACGTTTAAAATAAGCAGTTTCAATTTTCGGGGACCATTTATTGCATTTAGTTATATTTTATCCGTATTTACGGCAGCTTTCCACAACAATATGAATGTTTTCCAATGGTTGGCTACCTAAATAACACGCAGAATCCTTCGTGGAGTTTATATTTATCAGAATAAACGCTTACAAATAGCCACTTGGATAAAGTAACATCTAATGTTCTTCTGTAGCGTTTTTCGGGTTACAGTAAATTAATAGGAGCACATTTCCACGTCCTTTACCAAATAATTCCTTCATTTATATTATTATAACGTTTAAAAGGAGCAGTTTCGATTTTCGGGGACCATTTATTGCATTTAGTTATATTTAATCCGTATTTACGGCAGGTATCCACAACAATATGGATGTTTTTCAATGGTTGGCTACCTAAATAATACGCAGAGGCCTTCGTGGAGTTTATATTTATCAGAATAAACGATTACAAATGGCCACATAGATACGTACAGTAATATCTAATATCCTTCAGCAGTGTTTTTCGGGCTACAGTATATTAATAGGAGCACATTTCCACGTCCTTTACCAAATAATTCCTTCATTTATATTATTATAACGTTTCAAAGGAGCAGTTTCGATTTTCGGGGACCATTTATTGCATTTAGTTATATTTTATCCGTATTTACGACAGCCATCAACAACAATAAAAATGTTTTCCAATGGTTGGCTACCTAAATAATACGCAGAGGCCTTCGTGGAATTTATATTTATCAGAATAAACGATTACAAATGGCCACATGGATACAGTAACTGCTAATGTCCTTCTGTAGTGTTATTCGGGTTACAGTAAATTAATAGCAATACATTTCTACGTCTTTTGCCAAATAATACCTACATTTAGATGATTATAACGTTTAAAAAGAGCAGTTTCGATTTTCGCGGACCATTTATTGCATTTAGTTATATATTATCCGTATTTACGGCAGCCATCAGCAACAATATGGATGTTTTCCAATGGTTGACTAGCTAAATAACACGCAGAGGCCTTCGTGGAGTTTACATTTATCAGAATAAAGGCTTACAAATGGCCACATGGATACAGTAACTTCTAATGTTCTTTTGTAGTGTTTTTCGGATTACAGTAAATTAATAGGAGCACATATCCACACCTTTTACAAAATAATTCCTTCATTAAAATTATTATATAGCCCAGTGGTATGGGGGTTAGAATACAACCACGGTAAGTCCTGCCTGTCGTAAAAGGCGACTAAAAGGACTAGAGGAGTAAACCTCGATAAAAAGCCCCAATCCCAAGGTAGATAGCCACGCCGAGGGGATGAATGGCGGAGGGATAGAAGTCATTAGTGGAAACTCCAGTTGAAGGGCACTTCTGGTTTCATTTTAGCCCCCACCTCACCGCGATCGTGATTTTTCTAGTAGCGATCCGACGGGGCTCCGTTGTTGGTGGTTTGCTTTTCTCCCTGTATTCACACAACTATGAATAGTTCTTTGAATGAAGATTGCAATGGCGGTACGGGGTCTGGGCCGGACCCCGTTCGGAGCCGTCCTGAGGACCGGCCCGAAGATGGTGGGAGCAGTGGCAACCCCCATCAGATTGTAGCCACACGACCCGGCAATGACAACGGCATTGCTTGCATATCACCTTCAGGTGATTTGATTTATAAACGGGGCTCTAGCAAGCCTGCTATAGGTGCCGCGGAATTCGTAGTTCCACAAGCACCTCAACAAAAAAAAAGTGATAAGACAAGCCAGAAATCGTCGCAATCAGTCCCTCGTTTTCTGGTTGTGAAAAGGACGGAGGGCAACTTTGATAAAGTTAGCCCTTTTCTTATAGAAAAGGTACTAGTGAATGTTATTGGTAAAGTAAAAAATGTTAGGAAAATTAGGGACGGCTTATTGGTAGAGACAATTACTGATGTTCAAGCCGAGAAGCTAATAAAGATGTCCAAATTTCATGATATGGAAGTAGTCGTTACGCCACATATTTCTCTGAATTTCAACAAAGGCGTCATCACTTGTCGAGACCTGCTGAATTGTAGCGAAGAAGAAATTAAAGAAAATTTAAAGGATCAATCAGTAATAGAAGTCAAGAGGATGAATACCCGAAGAAACGGAGAAGACGAAGCAACTGCCTCTGTAATACTCACCTTCGATACAGTTTCACTTCCGGAAAGAGTCAAAGCAGGCTTCTACTCTTTGCCTGTTCGTGCCTATATCCCTGCCCCGCTCCGCTCTTTTTCGTGTCAGGCTTTTGGACACACATCTATCAGATGTACTAAACCCCGCGTATGCAGTTGCGGCCAACCTCCTCACGAAGGGGACTGCAAAGAACCGAATCAGTGTGTAAATTGCGCAGGACCACACTCGGCGAGATCTAGTAACTGCCCTCGATTTAAAGAAGAAGTGGCAATTCAGAGAATAAAGGTCACGGAAAAAATTTCCTTTGCCGAAGCTAGGCGCAAGGTTCTAGGTAACAAACCGAACCTCCCAGTTTCGTACGCACACAAAGCGGCTACAATTCCTACACCATCTGTGGATATTAAAGCGATAGTAAAGGAATTAGTACCTGAAATTGCAAAAATAGTATTATCGAACATACAATCACAACTCAACTTTAATAACCCCAATAGTTCTTCTCTCTCAGCGCTGAAACCAGCCAATAAGAGTGGAATTACGCCACCTAAGTCTCCAGAATCTCAAGTAGGAACACCGGTAGCATCAGTAACTGCGGAATTGGAGTCATTAAACGGAAACCTACAAAGCAACACACAATCCCAGATAGTAACTATGGACACTGACGCCTCAAATGAGAAAAGAAAACGAAGCAAGTCACTATCTGAAAACCTCCCGATAAATTCCAGCTTAGAATCAATAGACCAGATGGTTCTAGCAGATATCATCAAGAGGAAACCAGGTCGTCCCAAAGGTTCAACTAGACGTAAGAAGTAGTTATTTATAAAACTAATTTTAATCTGTGATACTTTATGTGATACATTCTAGTCGATTTATTTATTAAATTTTTAAATATACATATATATTTTATACATATTTCTTATGGATAATACAAACAACTTTACTACTAATGATATCGTTGCACACTACTTACAGTCACATAATGACAACACATCGACTAATAGTCAGCTGCCTAGACAACATAACGTTCCTCCTCCAAATATTATACAATGGAACTGTAACAGTTTCTATGACAAACTACCGGAACTTCAACTACTCGTTAACCAATACCTCCCTTTCTGTCTGTGCATTCAGGAAACAAGATTTGTTGAATCACGTAACGCCGCCTTTAAAAATTACAAAATATTCAGAAAGGATGCTGACGATGGCTTGATAGCTCATGGTGGTGTAGCTATTCTTACCAAGAACGACTGTTTTGTTTCGCAACTTAACATTAATTCCAACCTACAAGTCGTGGCCGTGGAGATAAAATACCCTGTTCAGCTAACTATTTGTTCAATATAGGTACCTACCTGAATTTCACTGGACTGCACATGATCTCACCGAGTTAATTATACAGCTCCCACACCCCTTTATACTAGTGGGAGACTTTAATGCACATAATCAACTATGGGGTTCACTAGAAACCGATCAGGCAGGCCGATGTGTTGAACAGCTACTAGAAAGCGATGACATATCAACGTCTTTAATTTCTTCAATAACATGGTTTGTCGATTCTGACCTTCACCATAGTGACCATTTTCCTATCCTAATAAATTTTGCAAACTTGCAACAAAATATCTCATATTTACCTGAAAAATGGTTGATACATAGGGCGGACTGGGACATATTTAAATCATTATTAACGTCCTTTTGTCAAAACGATCGTTACAGTACGGTTGACGAAATTATTGGGTTGATTGGTTCTGTTGCTGATCTATGTATTCCAAAATGCAGCGCTGGTATTCCAAAAAAAATCCCTGTTCCGTGGTGGTGCGACAAGGTAAAAATTGCAGTAAGAGAAAAGAAGAGAGCATTACATAAGTTTAAACGTCAACCTACACAGAAAAACTTAATTGCCTTTAAACAAAAAAGAGCTGTATGTCGTAGAGCAATCCTGGCCGCTAAAAAGAACTCATGGCAAAGCTATGTATCATCTCTTAATAAAGATACGCCCTCAGCAGAAGTTTGGAGGAGAATTAGGTCCATGAAAGGACATGCCAAATCTATTGCGATTCCATTTCTCTCTATAGGCGATAGAATAATATCTAATAAGAGGGACATTGCTAACGTCATAGCACAAAATTTTGCACGCTCATGCAATGAAGATATTGCGGGAAACACTGACACCCTTGACATTGCATTTGACACTTTTGATGTTCTACCGTACAATTGCTCATTTACTATAGAGGAACTGGAATATGCAATAACCAAATCCAAGAGCAATACTCCAGGTCCCGATGAAATTCCAATAGACCTCATTAAACATCTACCTCAGGAAATAAAAAACAAACTTTTGGACTCCCTAAATATTGTATGGCAAGGCGGCAACTTTCCTGAGCTTTGGCATAGGGCAATCGTGATTCCAATCCCTAAAATAAAACACCCAACAGAACCTTCACATTACAGGCCGATAGCACTTACGAGTTGCATCGCCAAGTTACTTGAAAGAATGGTCAATTATAGACTGTGTTGGTTACTAGAACAACGAGGATTACTGGCTCGATATCAGTTTGGTTTCAGGAAAAACCATTCAACTACTGATGCAATAGTGTTCATAGAGAATGCGATTAACAACTGTTTTCTGCACAACCTGCATGCTTCTGCTGTCTTCATTGACATAAAAAACGCATTCAACACTGTTCAACATTGTGATATACTTCGTCAACTTTATGGCTGGGGACTGCGAGGTAATCTACCCATATTCATAGAACAATTTCTAAAAAATCGGGTCATCAATGTTAAAGTCGGTGTCACAATATCTGACCCTTACCCATTAAAGCACGGAACCCCTCAAGGCTCCCCACTAAGTGCCACGCTGTTTTTAGTAGCCACCAACTCAGTGTTATCTGGTATCAGCACATCTTTATGCTATTGTGCGTACGCAGACGACATTGTTCTCTTCAAGATAAGCAATTCAAGCAAGGTTATTGAAGATTCACTACAAATCGGCCTTACAGAGCTTTCTCGAGCATTGAAGACACGTAACCTCTTAATATCAACCACTAAGACTAAATCAATGCATTTTTGTAGAAAAAGATCTACTTGTACCCAAGTTCCTGTATTTACACTGGCGGAACAGCGGATAGAAAATGTCCAAACTTTTAAGTATCTGGGCATAGTGTTAGACAGAAAACTCACCTGGAAAGCGCATATCGACCAACTTGTTTCTTCTGTTAAGAGAACGCTTAATATAATTAAAAGTTTAGCTCACACCAGCTGGGGATCCGATAGAAATACTCTTTTACTTCTTCACAAGAGCCTTGTGCTTTCCAAAATCGATTACGGGTGCGTGGCGTATGCTTCCGCGAAGCCTAGCAGATTAAAACCATTAGATGTTGTACATAACCGAGGTATTCGGTACGCCATAGGAGCTTTTCATACCTGCCCTACTATGAGTCTCTATGCAGATTCTGGTTTGCTACCTTTAAACTTAAGAAGAGAAAAAATCATCGCTTCTTATCGAATCAGATTGCATATGTGTGCTGGACATCCTGTTCTATCTCTTTTCAAAGATGCCACGTTTTTTACTCGGTATAGAGAAGAACAGACAAGACACAAGTCCTCTGCATTCCGATCAGATGCACTAATACAAACGCTACACCTACCAGAGCATTCTCTACATTTATATGAAACATCAGAGCCAGAGCCACCGTGGTTAATCAACGTACCTGAAATTAGATTGGATTTGCAACAAGTCAATAAAGGAGAAGTAAATTCAGTCGTACTTAAGCAACTGTATCTGTCGCTGGCACAAGATTATGGTAATAACCACTTTCTTTTTACCGATGGCTCCAAGTCTGACATAGGTACTGGATACGCGATAGTCTATGGAAATCTAACCATCAAACGTTCTCTCCCTTCCTATACTAGCGTGTTCACTAGTGAATCGTTTGCAATAGGCTACTATCAGCACTACGTTTATGCATGGAAGCTAATCACTCTGCATTTGTCATTTGCACTGACTCTTTATCAGTTTTGGAGGCTTTAAAGAATCGTTTTGCAACAGACCCGATAATTGTAAACATAAGAGCCATATGCCACCAACTGCTAGATTCCAATAAAAAACTCACGTTTATATGGATACCGAGCCATGTGGGAATTATTGGAAATGAAAATGCAGACTCCGCCGCAAAAGATGCTGCAAATGGTGTGAACGTTGTCACTGATGAAACTTGTAATATGAGGGACCTGCAGCTATTAATTAAACAACGAATGCTATCCAAGTTTCAAGACCGGTGGAACGAGTGTAATACATACCTCAAAACGTTTCTACCTGAATTGGGGAGATTTTCATATCTCATTGGTTTATCGAGGAAAAGTCAAGTGGTGTTAACCAGAGTGCGAACCGGTCACACATGCCTAATCTCCAAGCATTTATTACAAGCTGAAGATAAACCAATATGCAATGAATGCGGCGTGTCACTAACAGTAGATCATATATTGCGAGAATGCAACCAGTACCGAGGGATCCGAATGGCATTCGAGGGAGAAGAATTAAAAAATATAGACAGTGCTGTTCTCATACACTTTCTTCAGCAAGCTAACCTTTTCGCTCTAATTGAGACCAAGTGTAAGAACTATTTATAGGGGTTAATAGCCAAAGCAGCTGATACCCCACAAACAATTAAAAAAAAAAAAATTATTACAACATTTAAAAAGAGCAGTTTCGATTTTCGCGGACCATTTATTGCATTTAGTTATATATTATCCGTATTTACGGCAGCCATCAGCAACAATATGGATGTTTTCCAATGGTTGGCTAGCTAAATAACACGCAGAGGCCTTCGTGGAGTTTATATTTATCAGAATAAACGCTTACAAATGGCCACATGGATACAGAAACATCTAATATCCTTCAGTGGTGTTTTTCGTGTTACAGTAAATTAATAGGAGCACATATCCACACCTTTTACAAAATAATTCCTTCATTAAAATTATTATAACATTTAAAAAGAGCAGTTTCGATTTTCGCGGACCATTTATTGCATTTAGTTATATATTATCCGTATTTACGGCAGTCATCAGCAACAATATGGATGTTTTCCAATGGTTGGCTAGCAAAATAACACGCAGAGGCCTTCGTGGAGTTTATATTTATCAGAATAAACGCTTACAAATGGCCACATGGATACAGAAACATCTAATATCCTTCAGTGGTGTTTTTCGTGTTACAGTAAATTAATAGGAGCACATATCCACACCCTTTACAATATCATTCCTTCAGTTAGATTATTCTAACGTTTAAAAAGAGCAGTTTCGATTTTCGCGGACCATTTATTGCATTTAGTTATATATTATCCGTATTTACGGCAGCCATCAGCAACAATATGGATGTTTTCCAATAGTTAGCTAGCTAAATAACACGCAGAGGCCTTCGTGGAGTTTACATTTATCAGAATAAAGGCTTACAAATGGCCACATGGATACAGTAACTTCTAATGTTCTTTTGTAGTGTTTTTCGGATTACAGTAAATTAATAGGAGCACATATCCACACCTTTTACAAAATAATTCCTTCATTAAAATTATTATAACATTTAAAAAGAGCAGTTTCGATTTTCGCGAACCATTTCTTGCATTTTGTTATATATTATCCTTTTGAATCTGTTTGACTTCATTCAGTAAAATGATTGAAAACTAATAAGTATACTGTTGTAATAATTAAGCTTCTTCTGTTCCTTATATTAAACACCTAGGAATTTATATAAAGTATGGTCAAAAATTATTTTTATCTAGTATGGCTATAGAATAGTTCCTAATGTATGAATGCAACTATGTTTATATTTAAATGTCACACTTAACAAGTGGCTTATAGTTACATTCCCGAAGAACACAGATAAAACGACTAACAAGCTATGGAGGAAGAATATGAATATGAAGTGAGAAGAAAATTAAATAACCTAAAAATAAAACAAACCATAATAATAAAAAAACAATAATTGCGACATGAAACATAAGGACACTATTACAACCTGGAAAATTATCGAACTAGCACAAATAATAAAAAAGAGTAACTTCGAAATTATAGCTTTGCATGAAATAAGACGGGCTGGTAGAAGGGAAATCAATAAAAAATACTATATAATGTATAGGAGTGGTGGAGAAAAGAAAGGCACAAATGGAACAGGTTTCATGGTAAACAAGAAACAAATGAACATTACAAAATTTGAAGCTATCAATGAAAGGATTGCAAAACTTAGAATACGGGGAAAGTTATATAATACCACCCTTATACAGTGTGTTTCACTTTACATGGAAGCACCCCTGTATTTTCTTTGTTTTTGTATAAATCGATTTGAATTTTTTACCAGTTGTACAACTCACCAGGAGGCATCTATTCATGTCCTTGAGCGTAAATGACGTTTTTAGCCTGGCCTGGAATTGGGGAGGCCAGTTGATTATGGTGAAGAACCCAGCACAAAAGACGAAAAACATTTGCGCAGATCGTACACTACTACACATGTGGAAGAGAAAGTGGAAGATGCAATTGATGTCATTCTTGAACAAGCAGAATTTCTAACTAATAGTAGTTAGAACAAGATGCAACTGATTGCCCTCATCATGGTATACTTACAACAAGCTGGCTGCAAAGTGATTCAGGCAGAAGGTGATGCTGACACCAAGATCGCTTTTAGTGCAAGTGACGAATCAAAAAAGGAAAAAGAGGCTATCGTGATTGGTAATGACACCGATTTATTAATCTTGTTGGTTGTTCATGCTCCAGCCAACAAACAGCTGAAGATGATTGTACCGAAGAAAGGTAACCAAGAAGAAAAAGTTTACTGCATTGGAGACATTCAGCGTGGTATCGTGGAAATGAATGATGTTTTCTTGACAGTTTACGCTTTTGCCGGATGTGATATCGTTTTTTCAATTTATAGGAAGGGAAAAATAACGCCTTTTAAAAAGTGCAACGTGACAAGGAGTTTTGTACAAAGCTGTTGACAATAATTAGCACTGGTAAGTTATCAAATGTACTTGAGGTATCGTACACCAGTGTATGTCGTCATATTTATCAGCTGGGAAAAGTAAATAGGAACTGTCGCGTGAATTGACTCCAGCTGTTTGAGAGCCCACACAATAATTGTTTTGTTAGATGAATTGTCAATTTCCGATGAAAAATGTATGTACACCATATTGGTGAGGCATATTCCAATTAACTTTACAAAATAATTGCATAATGTTATAAGGGCACTCTGATTGGAAAACATTTATGCTTGCTTTATTACACATTCAAAAACTACTTTACATGCAAACACTAAATTTGTTACATAAAAATTAAAAGATTGCTTTGAATAATATGTAACGCCCAAAGTAGTTCCTGATTCCTGGTTTAGAATATTGTAAACAAAAAAACCAAACAACCAAAATTGGAAACTGGTAAGTGGACAAAATGTAGAATCAAAGCTAAATTTTATAGTTGAACGTTTCATTTTGAATAGTCAAGATTTAACCAACTTACGGCATTAATAAAGACATTTGCAGAAGAAGGACATCGCATCACTGCCAAATACAGCAGAGACCGATGTAGAAATGGAAGCATTGAATTGACGAATCCTTAACATTAAAGATCTACCTCCTCCAGTTTGTCAAATATTATACTTTCATTTTCTACACGGTAGTGTTTAAAGGAAAATCCAAAACCATACAGGAAGTTTTTTGCAAATCAATAGGAAATGTGCTCGTCTTATAGGACTTTGCATTGGCCTTAAATACTGTTCTGGAAATGTTATTCCTACTGTTGTATAAGTGGATAAGTACATTAAAACTCAGCAGCGTCTTGCAAAACAGCAATGATGAGCTTTTAAGATCGTACAATGGGTTTGAGAAATATTTTCCAGAATATCTTGAAATGGTGCTCCAATATGGCTTTATAACACTATATTATTTGTTATAGCATTTCAGTTACACAAAACTCATATTTATATGTTAGCAACTAGGGATGTCGGCGGGTACCCGGGTACCCGGGTCGACCCGGGTAATAGTCGACCCGGGTGTAGTTTCAGGACCCGGGTACCCGACTAGTAAATTATGTAATTTCCAAGAAGTAAGCCTTTTTCGGAGAAGATGATAAAAATAATAGCAATAAGCGCTAGAAAAATATAACCATGCAGTAATAACAAGAATCGAATGGGGTGATCCCATACCACACAATGTTTTTTGTTTCATGTAAGGAAGGCAATACATCCGGAAATATTCAACCCGTCAATAGTACCACTAAATTGCGTCAGTATGGGATGAAGTAACATAAACATCGTGTGTGTGATGTTGATTGATGCTGCTACCAATTTCGGACAAAAAGTCACGTACTTGAATTTGATAACACTTGGAAGTGTGAAAATATTTACGAATTACAGACGACTTGCAGTTTGAATTGGCGAGTAGGTACTATTTCAATTTAGTTCAATTTAGAACTCGCGGCGTAAAAGAAAGCAATTTGTAGTTACTTCAGATGTTCAGATGTACACTAACATTTTTGTTATATATTTCGGGTACCCGGGTACTGCTTTCGGGTACCCGGGTTTGATTTTAGACCGGGTACGACATCCCTATTAGCAACGATTTTTTGAAGTTACAAGTAATAAACAGATATTATTTTTATTTTATTGAAACTTACATAATAATTATTGGATTTCATTATATACTAAAACTTACTAAAATATTCCAATAGTTTGTGCCAACCCAGAATAAATAATCAAGGTAAACCCGCTCACAGCAACTGTAATAATAGCTTTTACAAGCAACGCAACCCACGGGCCAGTTATTAAAAGTTTAATTAATAATTCTAGCAGAAGAGGTTTATATGATGAAAACAACAGCAATGCGGTTACAACTGGCTTCAAATTATTTTTGAGATCATGCCGCGTCCATAACCAAATTAACGTTACTGTGGATACATGTTGCATTAAAGCAATATTTGATTCAAGGCACTTCTGGATATACTTCCAATCAAATTCTGCACCTCTGGCTCCAACCCATAACAGAAGTGCTCGTGATAGGATGACTTCTGCTGTTGCCCATCCTATTCCGGCTGTTAAAACTTTGCTGTGGCCCTTACCCGGAATGCTCCCAAGCACAATGTATAGTCCTATCAAATCGGCTAAATCTACAGTTGATTTTAAAAATTCCTAAAATAAAAATCTATAGTTTCGCAAATACAAAATGAACCTGTTACAAACCCCTAATAAATCACCGCCTAAATCCGTGTCATTATCAGGAAAAAATGTTGCTAAGATCAACATTTTTGCAAGTTGAGTGAACATGTACACGCATCCTGCTTGTATACATTTCCAAAAGGCCCCGTATTCAGAACTGTAAACCTATATTGGTAATCAATTATTTTTAACTTGAAAGCTGTACTTACAGGCCAGAATATTTATATGTTAAATAGTAAGGTACATAAATTAGTGCTATGCAGTTTCCAAAATGATATAAAGTCATTTTCTCTTATTACTAAAGCGATTCCAACGAGCTAACACTTAGAGGTTAGAATTCTTTCATATGACATCTCCAATATTGACATTTCGTCATATGGATTTTCTGAAGCGCCATCTCACGGTTAATTATAAAAGCGTTTCTCGGTTACGGAAGAATATGTTGCGGAAGCTGTAATGGATTGAAAATATAAATTATATTGGCTATAGTAAAATATAAAAACTTAGAAGAACTATACCTAAAATATTGAATGTGAACTATAAAATTCAAATAAAAAAAATTATGTGAATCTCTTTGTTCCCTTACTGCAAAATTTCGTTTTGATGTCGCACTCGCAAGTTGCTCATTTTTCCGTCACCACATTCAAAGAGTTGTTTCTCCCTAATAAAGCCTCTTCGGGCGTATTCTTCATTTACTTCACATATCCATTGTCAAATTGAAGGTATATTGGCACTGCTGCTATTTTTCACTAGGTTATAAATTTTGGCATTTTTTAACCTTCAACAATTTCGAATTTACAAAAATGATTGGCAGCTCCTTTATAAAGGTTTATCATAATGAAAAAAGCAGAGTGCACATGTGCAAAACTTACAATTGAGCATACATAACTTTCTTCTTATTTTGAATAGATATTTAAGATAACCTAAATTTTCTTCTTCGACATTTTTGTACATTAAGTAATGTACAGTCTGGAAAATACTTATTTACATCAGAGTCAGGATAATAGTACATTACTGACGAGGAGCCATATTTAAACAGGGGCCACTTCATGCCGAGTATTTTACAGCTACGAGTCAAGTACAGCCATTTTACTGACGAGTCATGTATATTTTTTTTTCTGAAGCCGTTGAATATAATAAAAGTTAATTTTATATTTAATAATTAAATCTAATTTTCTATCAGTATCTAGTAGTGCGCTTCTCTAGTTTCTAATAAGGCGAGAGAAAAATTAAGTAAATAAACGAAAACAAATTACCGTCAGTTTTGCATGTTTGGTGTGTGCGTTTCTGTTCATTTGTAATATCTAGCGAAGCAAATAATTGCGACGAGCTTCCCTTAGATATTCAAGAAGCGGCAGCAGAGGCTGTACTGCCCAAATAATTCAAAACGAGGTACAATTAGGTTTATACGCTTATGAAGATTGATGTTAAGCTAAGAATGTTACAAGAATTACTGAAGACGTTCTTTTGGCTTACTTTGCGGAGAAAACTAAACATAAGTATAAGTCTTCAAACCTTTGGAGGAACATCGATATTAGCAAGTTTAATAAGCTAATTGCGTACTTAAAAAGACAAGCTCAGGGATATCAAGCCAAGAAATCAAGAGTTTTGTCACGGATTAAAATCAACAAGTTTCTCCTAGAGGCTTTAGTTGAATTTTTAATGTTAAAGGTAGAAAAATGTATTCTCTTATTTAATTTTTATAGTTTACAAACAACAGGTTGTATTAATCATCGGTGTAGAAGGATCCTCCAGATGTGATAAACTGACAAGAAGGTGGGTTGATGACGGTGAAGATAAAAGACCCTGTGTTGATGATACCATGATACGAATACCTAATTCAACCACACATAAGCCAATGAGCTTCATAGATCTTGGAGATAATGGCAATGAGCTTAATATCACGCTTTATAGGAAGTATCGTACATTACGTCCACTTCAAAGGCCACTATAGAACATGGTAAAGATCCAAACAAGCACTGGGCGTACATACTTTCGGAAAAATACCAAGAAAATTAGCCGCTTATCTTGGCATAGCCAGTCCTATGGAATGTACTGGGCACTGTCTAGGTAGCAGTTCTGCTACTTTGTGGGTCGACGCTGGTGGTGACATTACAAGTCTTAAGAGACATGGTGCTTGGAAGTCCTCCAGCGTCGCCGCGGGTTATATAGAAGAGTAATTGGAAAAAACAACTCGTGACTGCTAAAGAATAGTGGAAAGGAAAGAGAAAAATAACACTGAAATAAAAATTGCAGTATAATAATAGTTACTGGTTGTTCGAAATCTGAAATATCTCATTTGCCAGTTGGTGATGAAAATAATGCTAACTATAAAGATAATGAAGTTGGTGATTGTTCAAAGACTGTTATCTCCTACTTCCGCAACGAGTGGGGCTGACAGGGACAAAACAGACGGCGATTTCCTTTATAAGCACAGGGAAATCCCAGTAAATTCATTCCGATCTAGCATTCGAACCACCATCTCCGTTCGGTCTAGAAAAATAATCCAACCCCGCTTAGCCAAGCAATTCTGTGTGTGCACTGCCAACATGCTGCCAAAGTACCGTACTAATCTCAGCAGTTCAACACAGGACTCCAGCAGCCATCAGTTAAGGCAACTCTAGTTATACACTTGCCTACGTGCAGTTAGAGTTCCTTATCGAACACCGCCAGCTCAAACGAGGACTCCAGCACGAATTACTTAGGCGGCTCTGTGCGGACACTACCATACGTACCACCAGAGCTCGTCCCTAACACCGTCAGCCAAGCGAAGCACCGAAAATCAACGCGGGCTGTGCCCAAGGTAAACAGCATCTCCAGAAGACTCCGGGAGCCGGATCGCAACCTCAGGTTGCCGGAAACCGCGGTCAGCTCCGTCTTCATCAGCGATCACGATGTCCAAGGCACAAGCTGTCCCTATCAACCCCACTGCGACCCCCAACAGTATTCAGCTGTCCACACCGAAGCCGCGTAACGTTTAATTAATTTTAGTTTTTCTAGGCAACAGGAATTATTAGAGCGGCTATATGGCCCTCGCCCCCAAAGCACCCGAGTCACCGTTCCAGAAGAAAGCCCGCCGCTGCCAACAAGCCTTGAACCCAAATGCCGCCCGTTGTGCTGGCTACCCACGCAGAGAAAACCATTCCCAGTCGCCGCCCCCGCATGCCAACACTCTTAAAGGAAGTTTTCCGTTACACCCCCATCAAACCCAGCTTACCTGCCACCCACGGCAGCTGGATCTTTAATTCCCTTTGAAATCAGATGAGGCAGCAGTGTTTCAGAAGCTGTGGGAAGCGGCACGTTTTGTCCCCGAGCTGCCATCTGCTGCCCTCTTTGCGAAATCACGCTGTCCCCAAAGAGCGCCATCAGCATCACCACGCTACGCTCGCTGCGATCCCTGGCTCAGCACCCACCTCTGTGACCGCCCTCAGACTTCATTACGCTAGGCACTCTATCGAATCCCCTGCAGCAGACAGAATCTCCGTCACCGTCCAACACCCCCGCTACAAGCTGTCTAAGCGCATCCCGCTGGAGACGCCTAGCCCCGAGACCAACCCCCGTGTATATATTCTGTTTTTATGTGTAGTATATGTGCATATAATATATTTTCTTTAGCCATTTTACCTTTAGTTATATTTGTAAGCATAACGTATAATAAAGTATTATCTCCGCCATCTCTCTATTTCTATACGCCTGCTCTTAGTCTACGCCTTCCACCGTTGAGCTAATTGGGTGAATAAAATTAAAAATCCATTCTTAACCATCGCCGCGCCCTCGCACACACGAAGCGGCCAGCTGATTGTGTCAATTGTAGCCCGGAACGCGAAGCCTACCTCAAGCAGAAAACGAAGAATACATCCCCACGATAGTGAAGACTAAGAGTAAGAGAAATATAAGAGACACTCCAGAGGGAAGCAACAAAGAGCTGCAACAGATGACGCACGCGAGTGCGAGTCTGCACAGCTCCGAAGTAATAGGACACATCGCATCACTATTCCAAGTCAGTCCAACTCGCCACGAAGCAGAGGATAACAATCAGATACAAATGATGCACCACAGTACAAGTCTGGCCGCCCCAGCAGCAAGCACAGTACCACCTGCAACATTTCTGGGAATGGACATAAACACCCAGTGGTGCCCAGCACAGCACTAAGAAGCCTCTACCACCGCCAATCTAGTGACGGACCCACTTTCAGCGTTCAGAGGCGAAAATCTAGACGACCCCCAAGAATTCCTGAACAACTGCGTCAGGTACCGAG
Organism: Agriotes lineatus; assembly: GCA_940337035.1. Classification (NCBI taxonomy): domain Eukaryota; kingdom Metazoa; phylum Arthropoda; class Insecta; order Coleoptera; family Elateridae; genus Agriotes; species Agriotes lineatus. The sequence goes on along the minus strand of OW679197.1, from coordinate 57,557,741 downwards.
AACAAAGTGGTTGCTCACCTACAGAACTACTCAAAACTGCCACCAGCGCACTCCAGAGTAAGACGAGCCAATGGTGGAGTCCCTGCTTCTCGTCTGAGCGGAATTAAAGAGCGGTTTCGAAGGGTGTTTGACAGCCCCGAAATCCGCGCCTCGCTCACAACACAACGATATGGGCAGAAGCAAGAAGCGCGGGACAATGCGGATTTTTTACTAAGAAAAATGCAGATGGTACGACGATTGGAGATTCAGCAGTCGATGCTGCCCCTCGTTCCCATTATGGTAAAACTTTTACAGCCAGCCTTCTGGCCCTACCTTGAGCCGCCAGTAACCATAAACGTGCTGCTGAATAAAGTCGCAGCCATAAAAAACGATATAGACCAGACGCCACCCCCTGTCCGAAAGATACGTCCCCCCCGCCACCCAGACCCATTGCGCGCTAGTGCCCCACCTCGCCCTGCCGCAAGCTCAGCCGCTCCAAGAACCGACGCACCCTACAAGAGCAGTCAGGAAACGGAGAGAGGCCCAAGGGTTTCAAAGCCGAGACCCAACCCATGACACAAGCCAATGCCACGCGCTAAGCGCCCAAACTTGCTGGCCCCTCCCACGTGTCCTAATATGGATACGGCCGCAACAACTGGAGGTCTGCACCTTACTGGGTTCCGCCGCCACGCACAACTTTATCAACGACCATTGAGTCCACGCAGTGTACATGCAGCCTTACGCCTATACGGAAGCCAATGTGGCCCAGGGAAACGCCACCATGATGCTGGTAGGAGAAAGTGCATTACAGCTCGGCATAAAGCAAGTCAACTACCCCACCCGCTGAATCCTGGATGAGGCTCTGAGGGAAGACATCCTGGGACCGCCCTTGCATTTTTTCGGCAGATGCTGCGTTTTTCCCGCTAATGTAACTGGACTATAAGGAAAATATCTAGATTGGGAAATAAGGGAAGTCAGGTAGTAGTAGCAAAATGGCCTCATTTGCATAAGACCTTGCAATAATGAAGAATAAAGCAAAGTTAGGGAGAAACAAAATCATTATAAATAACGACTTAACTAAAAAAGAGCAGATGGTCCAAGCAGCCATAAGAAGTGTAGCAAAGAAAGAGAGAGAGAACGGGAAGAGAACGCAAGTAGAGTATAGAAAGCTAAGTCAACCACGTACAGTATGAGGGGTCGGAAGAAGATGCAGGAAGTCTAAAGTTAAAAAACGAAGTAGTCACAAAATCAAAAAACTAAGGACGAAGCAGAAAGGAAGGACGATGACAAAAATGGCAATGGTAAAGGTAAGGAAGATGAAAGAGAAAAAGAAAAAGCAGATTTATAAAATCGGACAATGAAATGTAAATACACTGTACCAACAAGGTAAGCTGCAACAAGTAATCAAGGAGATGGACCGATATAAAGTGAGACTCGGTGGTTAGGATGTAGGAAAGTCAATAGCTCTCAAGGATTTTATTTTCTATATTCGGGTTTTAAGGATCATCAATATGGTGCAGGTATTTTAATCATTCCGTGTTTTACAGATATGCTAAGCGAATCGAACCCTGTTAGCGAAAGTGGGGAAAAGAGTACAATAGTACAGGCTCATGCATCTACAGAGGTATCGGAAGTGGAACAAAAAGAGACGTTCTATGATACTCTGCATAGAGTAATAAATACAGTAAATAGGAATAACATTATTCTGTTGATGGGAGACTTTAACGCTAAACTAAGGGCAGGAAAGAAGGATCTTGAAATGATAATGGGTTACGAGTTAGAAACGCAAATTGCAGGTTATTACTGGAGTTCCGAGAAAACCATGAATTAGTGATAGGCCGCACATTGTTTGGGCACAAGAGTTGCCACAGACGGACTAGGGTATCACCAGACCAGAAAGTAATTAACCAGATCGATCATATTTGCGTTAATAAAAATGGCAACACACGCAATAGATGTGGAGCAGATATAGAATCTGACCACCATCTTCTTATAGCTAAAACTCGGTTTCAAAGTATACAACCGACTCGTAAAGATGGAAGAACCATACAAGTAAGAAGTATTAATATAAGCAAAATAGAAGAGCAGAATATAGAGAAAAGCTTTGTTAACAGTCTACATCAAACGAGAGAAAGAATTAGTTACGATGCACCTATTGAAGAAATTTGGGGAGAATGTAAGAGCGCCATTATTGAAAGCTGTAATGTAATAACGACCAGCACAAAAATATGCTTGGAGGAATATATTAGTCAAGAATCATGGCTCAAAATAAATGAACGAAGAAGACTGAAACTTGGACTCGTAGCTAAAAGTGAGGAGCAAAGGAGAAAAACACAAGAAGAATATATTAAGTATAGTAGAGAAGTTAAAAGAAGCTTAAAAGCAGATAAAAAGCCTTCATTGAAAAATTGGCAGAGCAAGCACAATTGGCGGCTGACATGGGTGACAATAAAGAATTGTATCGTAAGAAATAATCAGTGTTACAAGAGATACTGTACAGAACCCGCCAAGTCTAAACCCATGAGCTTCCAATAAATACAGATATCCCGACAAGAGAAGAACTGTTTCAAGCAATTCAACAAATGGAGAGGGGTAAAGCTGCAAGAAAAGCAGATATATTAAAAAATTGATACAGAAGGTATGTACTCTACCTACTCTTTCAAAGAATATGGATTGAAGAGGCATTTCCTACCGAGTGGAAGGAAAAGATTATTATTAAAATCCCAGAAAAGGAAAATGTACAAACATGTGAAAATTGAAAGGGAATTGCCCTTTTAAATGTGTCATGCAAGGTTTTTTATTGTATCATATTAAACAGAATCAATTCAATATTTAACAATATATTACGAAAAAACAAATAGATTTCAGAGCTTGGCTACTCATAAATAGCATCAAAATACTAATAGATCAGTCCTTGAATACCAATCGCCGCTGCAACTGCTCCTTATAGACTATCAAAGAGCTTTCGACTTCATAGATAAAGGATGTTACAAGGACAATTTGTACATTAGCACTTTTCCGCCTTTCCTCCCATTTTTAGTTCTTTTCCTGGTTCATTTGCGCCGAAATTAAAAGTTCAGTAAAGTTTCAAAACTTAATTTTGTTCGTTTCGAATATTAATCTAAATTTAGCCTTATCACATTCTAGAATGTCGCCGTTGCCTGCTGGCCCATTATCCGCAATTTTATCGTCCATACAGGCCAGGAATTCCCCCGAGGTTCCAGGAAAATTGCTGATTTAGGATTACATCATAATGGGACTTCCCATGTGGTCCACATAAATTGAACAGAATAGAAAATTAAATAACGCATGCGTGTAGTAATTTTGCTTTAAATTTCAGCCTGGAGCAATTCATTCTCGCTACCGCATTGAAATAGTCAACAAGTGCTTTTGAATTGGTGCCACCGCCGACACTGTCGCCGAAGCACGCCTTGAAGAAGTTAAAATTAACTGTGTGCTTTTTGGAGCCGTTGTTTTTGTGCCCATTGAATTTGTGAACTGTCTTGTATCGTGGCAACCCTTGGCTGTTTCGTCGAGATGGGTGCTAGCTGTCGGAGTTGAAGTGATGTAAATAAGGTAGTTGCGGCCGAAGAATGTTTACCGGGAAGTGCAAAGCTTCCATTTTCACGTCAGCGGATTTAATTATTGGCTTCTCAAATAAGCAAGCTCTAACAAGACGTCGTGTCGCATCTCGCAAGTTGGAAGTTTTTTACGTCGTCCATTTACCCTCTGGGAGGATTGTTGTTGTTTCAACTCTTGACATGTGGTAACCATCGTTTTGAAGCCCTGTTGTCGTCTCCCGCCACACGCTTTGAGCAGTTGCGGTTTTGCCGTCGCTAGCGGTTTCGGTGGACATCAATTGGTGGTTCCCCGGATTCTTCAACCCAGGTATTGTCTTAGTTATTAAAGTGCATTTTAAACCCTTTTGTGCGACGCTGTTCGGAATATGTGTGTGTAATTTAGGTTGCCGTATGACGCGCATCCAAGTTTAAATCTTATGGTGCGCTCTCAATGAACATAACCGAAGTAAATTTCGTTATCCTTTCACGATTGCTGATTTCATTATTGTAGGTAAACTTGGTTACTGTCAAATAATTTTAAAGCTACTAACTCATTTATTTGTTTTCATGTTTGTATAACTAATTCACGTCTTTAATTCAATAGATTTCATTTAATTAATTAATTTGTGCGTTATTATTTCGTATATCAACTGTTGCATGCGTATTTGTATTTTGTGTTTTCTTTGTGTAAGAAATGTAGGGAAGTTTTGGAGATATTAACTAAAGGTAGGTTCACTGAGGCTGCCCGCTGGTTGAAATCAAGCACTGCAAATACCTTTTAAACTCCGTTCATTGGTTTCCACTTTTGAGTGAACGGATTTACCTATAGAAAAGTGGTGGCGCTTACCAATAAACATCTGTATTTCATTTACTAATTTAAGGTCGTAAAGAACCATCCCTCCCGCTGCAGCTTAATCGGCAACCTTTGTTACAGGCGGGATTTCCGGTGTCATTGAAACAGATGAGCAAAACAAAATATCCTAATGACTAAAGCTTTTTATTTATTTAATTTAAACACAAATATCACAAATATGGCATAAATGAGAAAAACAAAATCTTATCCTAATAAATAGGTAAATGAAAATATGTATTTAATTTAAACACAAAAAAACAAAAATGGAACACATAGGTAAAACAAAATATTTTGTTAAATTCGGTTAGGAATTCTTCGATTTTTCAATACTCAATTGGATGCGGAAAAGTTGAATTTTTCCAAAGTAGAATGAAAAAATAAGACAAAAAAGAATCAATGCTTTTTCAATACTCAATTGGATGCGGAAATGTTGAATTTTTCCAAACTAAAATGGAAAAATAAGACAAAAAAAAGCAATGCAAACTTTATTTTTTATATATGTTAACTACAAAATTAGAACAATTTCCACTAATAGCACACGGCGACAGTAGCTGTCACACCGTAGCCCACGGCGACAGGCGCTCCGCTCCGCTGCTTAGAGGATTTAATTAAATTAAAACTTTTTCGTACTTTTTGCCAAATAAAAACCGGCCTACGATCTAAGTCTAAAAATTAGCAAACTTTTAAGCCATCGTACAACTCAATCGGCCCAGTATCTTCGGAGGAGATAGCAAACAAACATAGAAAGAAAGGCAGAAAGAAAGTGAGCAACGATTTTATGTTATAGGATAATTAAATAATGAGTAATTTTTTACCGGATTTAACAAAATCTTGTGTACAATACGTTGGGAAAAGCATGTTTTTCCGTTTACGACGTGTTTTCCTTTTCGGCTGACGCCACGAAAAAACATCTCACGTCTAAAACGGAAAAACATCACTTTTCCCAACTTATTGTACAAATAGCAAATTCTAACGAATAACTAAGTATATTTTGGTGGTACAAATTACCAAACCGATATGATTGACACAAATTGTTTTATTTCTTTAAAGAAAGTGAGGTTAAGTTAAGTTTTACTCGTCTAAAATCTTGTAAAATAACCGATAATTACGAAAAATGTCATCCCAACTACTAAAAAGCGATCATTTTGACAAAAAAGCTTATCTTAGATTGTATAATACTTAATGCGTAAGCAAGTTTGTTAAATAAACACAGATTTACACCTTTACGGGAGACCGGCGCTTACAGCTGTTGATCAGTTCATAGAAAACCCAAAAGTAATAGAATGACATCTGCCGTATAATTTAAAGGAACAGCGTCAGATGCGCCCTCTCGTATCAATGGAGAACCAATGGCGGGAAATTTAAACGAGGAACATCAGTTAAGAACAAAAATTCTTGTTCTAATGGTTACCTGATTCTGTTTTCAAAACGTATGTATCAGGGAAAATAATTTTGGTTTAAAATATAGAGAAAAAAACGAGTGGAAGAGCTGTAAAATATTTATTGCATTGAAAAACTACAATTTTTTTTTACTTCTACCCAAATCCGTACAGTATTGATTGCCATACGTCTCGTGTCTATGTCTTACTGGTGATTTACAAAGAAAAATTAACTCAACAGTTTAGGCGGTAAAATTTCAGAAATCAAGACCTCCACTTAATTTATGCAAACATAAACTTCAAAATAAATGGTTTACTCCAGAATTGCTAACATCTAGAGAACATTTGCATTTTACACAACTTCCTAATCATAACTTACAAAATCAGATACAAGTTTGTAAAAACATACAGGAATCAGATAAGAAACGCAAAAAAGTATTACAGTAGCTGCATGTGCCTCCCTGATAATATCTTCTACGTTTTTCTTTATTTGTTCACTCTTTGCACCCCCTTTTACGAAATAGTATCCAACAGGTTGTTTCCAGTTACCCGCAATACCCCGGAGCATATATACCTGAAACATATTTAAATTCAAGTTTTAAACAACTATGATACTGATATCAGAAGAAGTAGAAAAAGAACTGCAGTCACACATATTTTAAAGCATTTACTAAGTGGAAAATATACTATTAATACGTGCTAAAGTAATGCGAACGTAAACTTTCACGTTCGCGTCAATCCTTCACCAGGCTTAACCGAGAAATTTAAACGATATAGGTAGAACAATTAAAATGAAATAAAATACCTGAGCATGGTTCGCTATGTTCCTGGTTTTGTGCGATCTGCAATCTTCCAAGCCCTCGATTTGATCCTGGAACTGGTTGTAGTGAACACTTGGTTCTAACGCCATTTCATCAAAGAGAAGAACACAATATTGGTTTATTGGCTTCATCCTTTTGGTAGCACCCTTAAGTGCGTCAAATATGGCATGGTGGATTCCCGGAAATACTGGAACTCTTGAGAGTAGTTTTAGAAGGGTGATTCTGGACGGTAAAGCAAATATTGATGATAATAATTTATACGTGGTGGGACTCTGTTTATAAAGAGCCAATGCCAATATTTTGTCTTCTAAAGAAAATCTTCGCCCTTTTTCTTTCTTTCCGATGCACTCAATTTGCCTTTTAATAAAATGGAAAGCTGTAGAATTTAAATCCTTTGCCAAATTGGTGAAGCATATTTCTCGGCTTTACATTTCACTTGCTTTCAATTTTTCTTTAAAATTCAACTTGCTCTTGGTTAATCGAGCTGCTCTTCTTCTGTAATAACTCGCCTGTTTATATAAGGTTCTTGCTCTTGGACACAATTCCAACATCTTGTTCACTCCTAGACCACACAGTATTCCACGACCTGGAACAATAAAAGTCAAAATAATCTGTAGAAGCCCTTTATAGCTATTCAGTTACAAAGACAGTGCAAAGGGAAAAATAGAGTAGATCCTAAACTGCTTTTTTGAAGTTAAGCTGATGCCATCAGTTTTGTGCATACAGTTTACTACTTGAAAAAAGGGTTAATTTATAACAATCAGAGCAATACAAAATATGTGACTGGAATGCTGTATTAATTGACTCAGAAGTTTATTGTCATATAATCGAGAACATGTACAGAATAAAGTCGATCAAAATCTACTCTCTTTTTATAAGGAATGATGGAGCGGCACAAACGGGACCTTAGAGATAGCAGCGATTAAATTCCTTTTGCTTACCCAAGCTTCTTTCGAAACGCTCACTATTGCATTTCTTCTTTATGGGTGTTTCTGGGGGTGCTCCATTTGTATCGTTATAAGGTCTCTTCATGGGGGACTTGCAACAAGCAGGAATCATTAGATGCTCTACTATTCTACGGTCTGAGATGACGTAGGATTATTGAATTCTCGGAGCGGTGTTTTATTATATGTGGGATCAACGCGGTCATCAAACAATTCATGTCGGTGTTCTTCACTCGCATAAGATTGAAGAACAGTACGTAGTTCATCTAAAGATTTTAAGATATTTTAAATTGTCTTTTATACAACAATTCATAATTAGCAAAAGAATCTACACCTACCTGAATGTTGAGGCAAAAACAACTTAGGGTAAACGTCGATAACACTGCGTAAAACTTTTTTAATTGTGGTGTTTTTCCAAAAATCTTCTTTGACAAAGTGTTTGCTACATATTCGCTTATTTTTGAAAATATATTGGTGGTCTTCACTCTGTAATCGTACATTTCTTACAAGTTGAAGCCACAGTGGAAATAGTCCACGTTTTTTCATAGGGTCTGGAAACCGATGACGGGAATCATATTTATTAGGTATACAATTAAAAACTGCACACCCAGACTTTCCCGTTATGTCTTTAATTGATAACTTGGAGCAAACAAAACTTATAAACGAACGAAAAATCACAATTGAAAGTTTACATCAAATAAAAATTAAACAGACACAAGAAACAACACAAGCAACAATAATTAACGAGAACAACTTTTCTTTTGAACAACACAAGAACAAGAACACAAAAACACGTTTATTTTAGTTGAGCACGCAGCGTTTTTAAGGAATGTTTGGAAATAACTTGAAGTTTTCAATCAATTTGACAGATCATGCAACCAATTTGACAGAACATGCAACAACAGCGCCTCTTGCGGGCATGGAGAACTCATCCGCCATGACAGTTCCAGTCCCACCAATCAACATTTTCTTCTATCTCAGTATTATATTGGTTATTTATGGATCAGTTATTGTTTTGACCCCAAAAGGTATCAAACAAGCTAATTAGATGGTGCTAGAAGTTTATAATTTAATTAATATTGAGATGGTACAATTTAAAAACCGGTACAATATACCCGACTTTACCCTAGGTCTTGCAGAAATTTTAAGCCTAATGGTGGCTTGCAAGTACTGGGTGACTAAAGTACGTTTTTTTTCTATAATAACTGTCAAAGTGTTACAATGTTGGTAGACATGTGATTAAAACGCTAGGAAATTTTTATATCTCGTGTTGGTAGAACTTTTTCAAAATTATGGTTATGTGTCAATTTTGAATGTCAAAGTTTCTTAATTTGAACTCTTGACAAATTTCTTTTTTTAACATGGAATCATCATCATCATCAATAAAATCGGATAAAAAAAGGAAACCAAAAAATATTTTAAATGCAAAAGTGAAGCAAGCAATATTAAATTTTGACATATCTGTCAAAATAACAATAATTTTTTTTAGTGGAAGAAAATAACTAGAAATCTACGTACCAACATTATTAAAACTAGGGACCCCGCAGGAATGCAACTTATTCCCTAGAAAGTTGACCTTGAAAATTATTATAGAAAAAAAATGTACTATATAAATGATTGTGATTTTTTTTCTTAGGTTGGCATTGTAAGTTTATGTCAAATTCAATGTTTTGAGGTTAGGTTTGCGTCATTCTGTGTCAAAACTGACGCAAAACCTAACCTGCTAACCGCGAATTTGACATAGACTTACAGTGCCACCAACATAAACAGTGCCAACCTAAGAACAAAAATCACAATCATTTATAGTCACCCGGTATTAACGCTAGTCAATGTTTCCAGACAAATACAATAAATTCGTTCTTCCAACAGTGTGAACAATGTATTCTGTCAACATGACCACTGTAGAAAACATTTTCACCAAATACCTCGTTATTTCTAACTTCACATAAGTTTTCAATATTCTGTTTGATTGAATTCAGTATTTTTGAAGTGCTGATAACTATTTACAGTTTCCTGTGACACGCCATCTTGGTGACATCTGTTATAAAGCTTAGGTTGTCAGGAAGCAAACTTTTTAGGGCATTGAACAGACTTGTTATAAACAATCAACGCAGACGACGATAAATTGTATAAATAAATATTTCAATATTACAATTTATATGAATGTAGTTATATAATAACTTATTTATAATTATATAATAAATGCATAGTAATACTAGGTTGCTGACAGTGGTGTAAATCTTTATAAACTAGCGCTTTCACATTTAAATACATGCAAATGTAAGAAATACGAGACTGTGAATGAAATTCCTTGTTGGGATGGATGCCGCATGCTGGTCTAAACTTCGAGCGGCTTTAGATTTTCATACGAGAAACGTCTTGAGCTTGTTTTACCCTGGGGCGGAATCAGCTTTGAGAGTTGCGTGATGTGAATTCTCAGAAAATAGCCACTCATTTTCCATGTTATAAACAAGAATTTTGATGCCAAAAACCTATTCCACTTCCATTGTTTCATTGGTAGCATCTGAATCATTATCAATACCTGATTCTGACTCAGATTCCTCCAATGAAATAATGAAAGGTGGAATGTTTTCAAACGAAATATTTCCCATGTTTCGCCCAGTGAAATAATTTTTTCACAATGATCATAATAATTTTGCCACATGTCGGAGGTACACTTTGAAAGAGCGTCAAGCCATAAATACTTAACCTTATTCTTGGATGAAAGCTGAGAATTTATATGCTTGTTGTAGTAAGTTTTACAGAACCCCCATGCCATTTCAATAGGATTATATTGGCAATGGTACGGAGGTAATCTAAGAACCTCATGACCATTTTCTTTCAAAAATTTTTCAGTCACGTAACATTTGTTTTTGTCTTCCTAAAAGGTTGAATTAAACTCCAACGATGTAATTTTTGTAATTTTGCCCTCAATTTTGACATTGTGTTTAATCAACCAATTCTGCATCTGATCCTTCTTCCAATTAAGTGAAGGTAACTTTTCCAACTGCACCGAATAATACGGTGCATTGTCCACATTTACCAGGAATTTTATTCTGATTAACCACCCAATTTTGAAAAATCTCCCCGTTCATAGCTTTGTGATAATCCTTATCGTTATTAGTTGAAGTTAATAATAGATCACACCCTTCCAAAAACCCATGTTTAGTGCCCGCATGCAAAACAGTGAAATGCTTCCCCTCCGATTTAATTTTAGACGGATTTCTTTTAATTTCAGAATCGTGTACCCATTATTGGACGCTGGATCCATTTTGATAAATCCAAGTTTCGTCCAGGTACACGAATGTTACATTTTCACTAGAATTTTGGTATTGCAAGAATTTCCTCAAATAAGTAATTTTGAATGCAACATGTTTCTGATCACATAGAATTTTACGCCCGTTTACATGTTTGTATTTATAACTAATCGATTTCAGAATATTATGTAAAGTCATGTTCCACTTATCAAATTCGAAATTTTCACCCACGTCCTTTAATAGTCTAGCCAAAATAAGGTGTTTATTTTTCAAGTGATAATTCCAAATCTGTCGTTGCAAATCTTCCCGAAATGTAAAATTTTTATAGTATTTGCCATTTTTAGGTCGTGGGACAAATGGTTTAATTTAAACATTTTCCCGCCCAATAATCCTTCTAATAGTTTTTTTAGATACCTAAAACAGTACAAAGCCCAAAATTAAACAACAGTTAGGTTTTATGCATAAATATTTACATTCCAAATGTCACTAATCCGGGGAAAGATTTCAGTTTCGCTGTAGGCCTTGGTAATTTGTAATTTTGTGTCAGGTTTAATCAGCGGCGGACTGGCAAGATTTCGCCTACTGGGCAAAGGATGCATGTGGCCTCCACATGTGAAATTAAGAGGAAGGGGGGCCCAGCCCCCGGCTAAAGGGAAGTCTGGGGGCAAAGCCGTGCCGCAGGCGCAATTTTTATGATTGTAGGGAGCTCGAAGACCCAAAACGCACTTACCAGTAATGACACAGTACAGTAATGACAGGTGAAAGTACAACAAAATCAATAACTACGATAAAGAAAACAATGGAGGAATGGTAAAAATATTTATTCTAATAATTTTAAAATTTACACATGAAACAAGGTAACAAAAAAATAAAATAGGTGGGAGGTAGGTAATTATTCTATTCTTATAAACTTTGAAATTCAAACAAATAATGAAAAAATATTCTTTATCTATTATTATGATTTATAAACTTTGAGTTTGGAACAATTATAACGAAAAAATATAGATAATTATGATTACAAGCTTTGACCTTATAGGAACTTTTACACTCTATTCCATTATAATCTTCTTCAGCCCGGAATCATCCACTCTTGGATATAGGCCTCGTCCAAATCTTTCCACATTTCTCTGTTATAGGCTGTTTGTATCCAGTACTTCCCTGCTAGTTTCTGGATATAGTCTCTCCATCTCTTCTGGGGTCTCCCAACACTTCTGTTGGTCTTTCTTGGTCGCCAGACTATCAGTTTAGTGGTCCATATTCTCTTTTCTTGTCGTGCTATATGGCCAGCCCATCGCCACTTTAACTGTGCTGTTCTTCTTGTCATATCTGTGATTCTCGTTCTTCTTCTGATCTTTCGAGCATGATCCTTTCCATTGCGAGCTGCGTTACTTGGAAGATATGTAGGGATTTCCGTGTTAACGCCATTGTTTGTAAGCCATACGTAAGAACTGGCAATATACATTGATCGTAGACTTTTCGTTTCAGATTTATTGGTACATAGTTTGATCCTAGAGAAGCCGCGTGGGGCAGTTGAATAAGCATTAAGCAAGTCCTCGGTTCTAATCCCGCGGAGGTCGGAAGTTTTCCGTAGCCTTGGAGATTGAAATTGGGCTCGGTGAGACCATTCACAGTTGGGCACCAAATTAACTGTGCTCTACTCAGAACCACAGACCTAAGAGATAGAGTAAGAAGGTCAACACATCACCAAGACACACACACCTCACACTATGGTTGCTGCTCAAGCATCAAAGGCGCGCTCCAACTCTGCATCTTGAATCCGGGGCAAGTTGAGCATTGTACCGCCAGATGCCAGCGGAGATTATACATATACATACATACAATTTGATCCTAGAATGAACCTGAGTTTACTAAATGCTGCCCAATAGAGTCCCTTTCTTCGAAAAATTTGGTTTTCCTTGCCCAATTGAATTCTATGTCCAAGGTATATGTATGATTTGGATCGACGCTTGATGGAGTTCTTCTAACATTGTTTTTAGTTCTTCAGCTGAGGTGATAATCAAAATGACATCATCTGCAAATCTCAAGTGATTAAGTCTTACTCCATCAATATTAATGCCTTTACACTGCCAGTTCACATTTTTAAAAGCATCATCCAAGGCTAACGTGAACAACTGCGGAGAGATCGTGTCCCCTTGTCCTATTCCTCGTTGAATTGGAATTGTATCGGTCTTCATGTCTTCTTCCAGTGTAATTGTCATAGTTGCCGTGTCATAAATATATTTTATGAGGGCTGAGTATCTAGTGTCAATTCTTGTGTTACCTAGTGCTTTCAGGATTGCCCACGTTTCTACCTAGTCGAATACCTTCCGGTAGTCAACGAAAGCCAAATATAAGGGTATATTGTATTCCGTCGTTTTTTTGATTAACGAGCGTATACTTTGCAGATGATCTATTGGGCTGAATCCCTTACGGAATCTTGACTGTTCTGGAGATTGGTATGAGTTTAGTTTGTCTGTCAGTCTATTTGTTATTATTTTTGTTAGTAGCTTATATAAGTGGGATAATAAGCTAATCGGACGATAGTTCTCTAAGTTGTTTTTATCTCCTTTTTTAAATAGCAGGATGACATCTGCATTTTGCCAAGACTCTGGAATTTTCCCCTCTATCAAGCATTTATTAATAAGATTTGAAACTTTCTCTTAGTTCTTCTGCTCCCATTTTTATCATCTCGCTAGTAATTCGATCTTCGCCTGGACATTTTCCATTTTTCATTTGCTTGAGTGCAATTCATAATTATTCATCATTATCTATTGCGGGAATCTCTTCTGATCCCACATTCTGAATGTTTTGTCTCTTGTATTGCTGTACTTGATATTTTGGACTATAGAGTGGTTTGTAAAAATATTGTACCACGTCCACTATTGCTTTCCGACTCGTCACCAAAATGCCTTGTTTGTTTCTTAATTTGTTGAATTGTTTTTCCTCTCGACCGATTGGTTTTCAAAACTTTCATGTTTTGATTGTTTTCAATAGTTTCTTTTACGATTTTGTGTTGTAGTCTCTTAAATCTTTGTTATATTCTTATTTATTTCGTTATTTAGTTTTTTATATTGTTGGTCTTCTCTGCTTATGTTTCTTCTTCTTTTCATCGATCTTTCTGTGTCTGAACTAATGTTCTTGTTTTTGTGTTTTGTACAAGTTTCTTTTGTTGCTACATGTATGCTGTTAGTTATTTCTGAAAGTTCATTGATTTCCATTTTTGTTAGATTTTCTTTGTCTCTCAATTTTTTGCTCATTCGGTTTTGGAATAATAATAATTACTAGCAGTCCAGTGAGACAAATGTCTCATTTAATAAAACAAAAAAGACCGTTTTGCAAATAGAACGCGTATTAATAATTAGTGTTAGAGACTGAAATTCGGTTCCTGACCTGACATGACCATTCCAAACATATAACTTTCATAACTTTTTTCTCTATCTCTTACGGTTTGGCTGCTGAAACAGCGTCCCGGACGGACACGTCTATTAGATAAAGGATACCTACTTAACAATATGAATCACATCAATAATTTTGATTTTAAAGAGGCTGATCTATTTGCGAACTTGTCAATGATTTCGTCGAAATTCAAGCTTTGGAGTAGATCACACTCCACAATCAAAATTAGAAAACATTCTAACCTTTATTGCGATAAAGAAACTCTTAGCCTATTTTCGATTATTTTCACTTTAGAAAATACGTGTTCACAGGCTACTTAGGTGCATAATGTCAGTAAGTATTTGTAGGCTAAGTACAAATTGCTATGTGTAATGGTGTGCAAATTATATTTTTTTGAATTTTGTAAAAACATTTGTGCAATTTCTTTTATTTTATTTAAAAAAAATGTTGTGGACATTTTTACCTCCAAACTGGATTGGCCTACCAGGCATTTGCCCGGTGGGCCACTCCGACACTGGGTTTAATAATTTTCGGAATATTTGCTTTAGTATAAATTACAATTTGTTGACAGATAGGTGTCCATGATGCCTAGTGGCAAACAAAGTATGAAAGCACTGGCAACACTGCACGTTTAACCTCAAAACGTCAAATTAGACACTTTCATGAGCCTCGTATACTTAAGTTAAGTATAAACAGCTTATTCTGTCAGACAAGAGATTTTAGGGAATTTTAATTTTAGGATTGAGTGATCAGTTTATTAATCATGAGTATAGTGAGATATCAAAAGCATTAAATATTCCAACATTAGAATCCCTTCGGCAATATCATGATTTGCTTTTTCTCTTTAAACTAGTAAATGGACTAGTAGATTGCCCACGTCTGGTGGGACGATTGAATTTCAGAGTTCCAACTAGATCTTCAAGAAGCTCGAATATCTTTACTTTGCCTACTTATACCTCGTCATATACCTCTAATAATCCATTGAGTCGCATGTGTATACTTGTGATATTCTGGATCAAAAAGCAAATAACTTTTGTGACAGTGAGTAAAAATGTTTTTAGGCCTCCGTCCAGAAACACTGATTTTGCATTCGTCTAAATCGGCTAGAAACATCCTCTTTGCATGTCTAGGCATAAAAATGACAGCTAGTGTAATTTAAATTTTGAAATTTGAAAATCGGTTGGTAGCACTGAATCCTGAATCTGCTGTCATAATGATGTCAGTCTCACCATTTATACGACTTTTCAGGTAGTAAGTTTTGAATAGCATTTTCAGCTGCTTGTTTAATATGTTCTGGTATATTATCATCCATTTTCTAGTACTTATTTTGCACCGGTTACTTATGGCATCAAAATTCATAAATATAAATGTCAAAAAACAACACCTACTAGATACTTGAGTTTCAATTTTAAATTCGAATCCTTACATCGCTCGATAAGTGGGCCTCTGTCCTCAAACCGTACTCGCACTCGCAAAAATTCAGTTTTTGTCCTTGTGAAACAAATTACTATATTGAGTTTCATTGAGCGAGCAATACTCATGTTTCCACTCGGTATTTGATTTTGATTTATTTTTGTTATAATTTGTTGTATAAGGACTTAGGTCCGTTTAAAATGAAATAAATAAATAAATAAACATAAAAACAAAATTCCATGTCTACCTACCGGGAAAATAACTACTGAACGGTGTATATGTATTGTTTTGTTTAACCCTATGTCCCCTTGACTCAAGGGCCTTGAGGAATAATGGGTACCTAATAATAATAATAATAATATTAATTGTAATACGATACAATAATAAAACTCCTAGATTATACAAACTTTGATTTTATTTAAAACACTTTATTTTTCTAACAGTTTATTTTAAATGAGAAATTATACATATGCTTCAAGAACAAAAAAATATACAACTTTTAATCTACATCCTTGCTCATCTCGGCTGATGATTCTCGTTCAAAGAAATGAAGGAAATCACTCGATAGAAATAAAATTAATGATAATCGTGCACTTTTGTGCACAATACTTGTGTCATTTACACCAACAAATGCCAGCTTACAATCCGAGAACTGAAACAAGATTTTATAAAGCAAAACTTATGTATATACATAGATCTAGAACTCGTCTACGACGTTTTGGCGCTGCTGTTTTGGCATAAATAATTCCTACATCGTCAGTCTCTTTAGCATTTTATAACTTTTTACAAATACTTGATATGATATGATATGATTGCTGCAAAGTAGAACAAAGGGTGTGACAGTACTCTGGTATTGTAGTCCAAAGTTGGGCCATACCAAGCGAGCTGGAACACCAGAAAGTTGATTTATTAGTACATGAAGACGAGCGGGAAGCAGGAAAATATAGGAAAACTCTGAGCAATAGGAAGTTTGTGAGTAAATAGACCTAAATAAATAACTTAGAGGTTATGGGAGATTAACATTAAAGGAGAATATTGCATGAAAATTAAGAGATAAGAAAAGATAACTAAAAAGGACAAACCTACTGACCTCCAGCTGGTCGGCTACAAGGTAGGCAACACATTATACAATAGGAAGTACGAAGGGTGGACTAGCTGCAAACCCATAAGGAAAGGAATATTACGAACATAGAAAATTATCTGATGGTAGAGGCTATCCATCCGAAGGTCTGACCTGTGAGCTGCATCTGGAACCGGCGGCAGTATATAATACAGTGGGTAATAACTGAGAGTGAACTCAAGGATCAAGAAATTCCCATACAGCCGAACACAGAATAGGCAACCTACCGTACACACAGCAGAGAGGGCTGCATACATATAAAACAAGGAAATTACTACAAAGAATGGACTCGGACGAGTACCTTACAGACGAGGGGAAAAGAAAGAAAGACGACATCGAAGAATTATTTAAGAGGTCTAGAAAGTCAAGTAGGACCCCTACAAAAGCCAAGGATGATATGAGAGAACAAATGGAGAAAATGATGGATTTGATGAGAGACTTGGCTGGAGATATAAAAGACATAAAAAAAGAACAGCACAACAATGGTGAAGAGACAAGAACACTACAAGAAGAAATCAGGAAACTAAGGAAAGAACAAAGAGAATTTAAAGAGGAAATAAAAGAACTAAAGTATACCAATGAAAGGGCTACGAAAGAAATACAGGGATTAAAGCAGGAAGTGGAGAGAGCAAATGAGAGAATAGAAAAACTGGAAGGGGAAAAGAGGAGAAAGAACATAGTGATCCAAGGGATAGAAATACAATCCACTAACCCAAAAATGTTAAAGGAAGAAATGGAAGGGTTTATCGAAAGGGAACTGGGAGTAGTATTGAAAGCGGAAGCTGCTTGGAAACTGGGAGAAAAAACTTGCTTAGTGGAACTTAACAGCAAAGTGGATAAAAGTACGGTAATGATCAATAAGAGAAAACTACACGATTCCAGACTGAAAGTATTCATAAACGACGATCTGACACTAGACGAAAGAATGGTACAAGCAACAATACGGAAGCAAGCCAAAGAAGAAGCAGCAAAAGGAAAAACAGTTAAAGTGGGCTACCGTAAGATGATAAGCGACAAAGAAATCTGGACATGGAACAAGGTAACACAAAAACTGCAGCAAACAAAACCAGCACAGGGGACATCAAAAAACGATTAACACAAGAAGGTACAGGACGGGACAAGAAAAAAGCGAACAAGGCAAAGAGAATGGAAAAAAACGAGAATGGACTGAATAGAATAGGAACATGGAATATTAGGAGTATAAATGGAAAAGAAAAGGAACTCATTCAAGAAATCAAGAAATATAAAATGCAAATACTGGCAATTACGGAGACGAAGAAGAAAGGAGTAGGAGAAATGATAGTGGAAGAATATGGCTTTCTATACAGCGGAGCAGAAATGAATAAAAGAGCGGAAGCAGGTGTAGGTTGTGTGATAAGCCCGCAGTATATGAAGAAACTAGTGGAATGGAAAGCATTGAGTAAGAGAATAATGAAAGTAACATTCGCACGAAGTAACTCTGAGAAAATGGATGTAATAATAGTATATGGACCGGGCGAAAACGACACGAAGAATGAAAAGGAACAATTCTGGGAAGAGCTACAAATGGTATATGAAGAAGCAAACAACCCAACTATACTTACTGGGGATTTCAATGGCAGAATAGGGAATGACACTACAGGAAGACACGAAGTGATGGGCAGCTACGGAGAGAACACAAGAAATACGAATGGGGATAAACTAATAGATTTTTGCATTCAGAATGGACTGGTGATTCAAAATTCTTTCTACCAACATAAGGATAGTCATAAATACACTCGGGAGGAACCAGGTAGAAATGAAAGATCAATTATAGACTATGTTATTACAGAGACAACAAACAGGAGAAGCATTCAAGATGTAAGGGTATATAGGGGTGCCGAACTATCGACAGACCACTATCTACTAGTAGCAACAATAAAAAACAACGAGACAAAAGAAAGGGTGAGGAAAGTGGAGGAGCTCAGTAAGAAAGAAACAAAAACCATCAAGACATACAAACTACAAGAACAACGGACAAGAGAGGAGTTTGCCAAATGGATCACGAAGGAGGCACAGGATACAGCAAATGAATGGCAAAACTTGACAATAGAAGGAAAATGGTTAAAATTCAAGGAAATCATGTACGCGGCTGGGACCAAAGCTTGCGGATTAGCCATAACAGGAGGATTCAAGAAGAGAACAAGTTGGTGGAACGAGGAAGTCAAAAATTTGATCAAAACAAAAAAGACAGCGTGGAGAGCATACCTACAACAAAGAAGTGAAGAAGCCTATGAAAATTACAAAGCAGCGAGACGGTTGGCAAAGGAGAAGATCAAAATAGAAAAAGCCAAGGAATGGGAAGACTTCGGGATAAAGATGGAAAAAGATAGTAAAACAAATTACAAGCTTTTCTATAAAGTTCTCAAGAATATGAGAAACAAAAGAGAACAACAAGGGTTGAGGCACATTATGGACAAAGAAGGAAACATAATTACTGAAGACAATGAAGTTATGGATAGATGGAAACAGTATTTCCAGGACATGTTAGAAGGAGCTGACACAAGCGGAGAGGAAGCAGAAACAGAACAAAGCGCAATAAGACCAGAAGGAAATGCCAATACACAACTAGAAGAAACGAGTGACAATATACAACTAGAAGAAGTAAAGAAAGCGATAGGTAAACTGAAAAACGGGAAAGCACCAGGAGTAGACGGCTTAAAAGGAGAATTATTAAAATGCATGGGAGAAGATGGAATGATACTACTACATACAATTATTAAAGAAGCATGGGCAACTCTAACAGTACCCAAAGACTGGAAAACGTCCATAATAGTTCCAATCTACAAAAAGGGAAATCGTACAGATTGCTCAAATTACCGTGGAGTTTCACTGTTGTGCGCAGCAAGCAAGGTGTACGAGATGATCCTGGAAGGAAGGCTTAGAAAAGTAGTGGAGGAAAAACTGCATGAGGCACAAAGTGGATTTCGACCTGGACACTGCACCCAGGATCATATATTTACAATCAGAAATGTAATAGAGAAATCGCTACCCTATAACAAGGAAATATATATATGTTTTGTTGACCTGGAGAAGGCTTTCGACAAGGTGGAGAGACAAAAAATATGGGATGTGCTAGAGAGAAATGGTATTGCAAATAATTTGATAGAAGCCATTAAATCACTGTATAAGAAAACAGAAAATATAGTCAGAAAAGACAACAGAGAGACTAATACATTCAGAACAACGAAGGGAGTTAGACAAGGAGGCAACCTTAGCCCACTACTTTTCATTACTTTTATGGACGAAATAATAAGAAATGTCAGCAGTAAAAGTAAGAAGATGAAGGTGGGATACTACAAATTGAAACCGGTAGAAGTGGGAGATTGTGTATTTGCAGATGATATAGCAATAATGGCAAACACAGAAAGGAGCTTACAGTTCAATGTCAACCTGTGGGCAGAAGAGCTAGAAAGAAAGGGAATGAGAATCAATATCAAAAAAACAAAAATAGTAGTGATATCAAATAACAAGGAGAGAAGAGCAAGCATCCAAATTAACAATCAGATAGTGGAGCAAGACAGCAGCATAAAGTATCTAGGAATAGCCATAGATAATACTGGAAAAATGGAAGAGGAAATTAACAATAGAATCACGGCAACAACTAAATTGTTCCACGGTATGAGAAGAGGTTTCATCAATAAAAAAGAAATTAGCAACAAAACAAAAATGACAATTTACAAAACCATATACTTGCCGACGTTACTATACGGAAGCGAAACATGGGTTCTAACAGAGAAATTACATAAAAAAATACAGGTTCTGGAAATGAAGTATCTGAGAAGAGTAGCAAATGTAACGTTAATGGACAAGATAAGGAACGATGAAATTAGAGAAAGACTGAAAACAGAGAGTGCCAGGAAGTACACAGAGAAGGCTCAGTTGCGGTGGTGGGGACATATGATAAGATTACCTGAAGGAAGGCAAGTTAGACAAGTATGGGAAGCAAAGACCACCGGAAAAAGAAAGAAAGGCAGACCAAGCATGACGTGGGATAAGGAAGTGGAAGAACTACTGAAGGGAAAGGGGCTAACATGGAACCAGGCTGAGAACATAGCAAGGGACAGAAATAGATGGAGAGCAGCGACGAAATAGAATAAAGGAAGGTACAACAGAACCATTACAACCTATTCAGAATAGACAGTTAGCAAGTGTGAAGTTGAATTGCACGATTATATTAAATTTGCTTATTTATTTTGGTTTATTATATGTAAGAATGAAGTAATTAGTTATGTAAAGATAGGTTTATTACACCCTCTACACTTAACGGTAGAAGAGGGATGGATTATATATATATATATTATTTTTGTTATAATTTGTTGTATAAGGACTTAGGTCCGTTTAAAATGAAATAAATAAATAAATAAACATAAAAACAAAATTCCATGTCTACCTACCGGGAAAATAACTACTGAACGGTGTATATGTATTGTTTTGTTTAACCCTATGTCCCCTTGACTCAAGGGCCTTGAGGAATAATGGGTACCTAATAATAATAATAATAATATTAATTGTAATACGATACAATAATAAAACTCCTAGATTATACAAACTTTGATTTTATTTAAAACACTTTATTTTTCTAACAGTTTATTTTAAATGAGAAATTATACATATGCTTCAAGAACAAAAAAATATACAACTTTTAATCTACATCCTTGCTCATCTCGGCTGATGATTCTCGTTCAAAGAAATGAAGGAAATCACTCGATAGAAATAAAATTAATGATAATCGTGCACTTTTGTGCACAATACTTGTGTCATTTACACCAACAAATGCCAGCTTACAATCCGAGAACTGAAACAAGATTTTATAAAGCAAAACTTATGTATATACATAGATCTAGAACTCGTCTACGACGTTTTGGCGCTGCTGTTTTGGCATAAATAATTCCTACATCGTCAGTCTCTTTAGCATTTTATAACTTTTTACCAATACTTACACATGCTACTAGTTAGTCAAAACTTATGGGGAGCTGGAAACAACTTGAGAATAGAAACTATTGTAACTTTAAATATCTTAAGAGGCATAGCCTGCCTGAAAGATCACGGTTTCTTCAAAAAGGGGGGGGGGGGGTTGTCTATGGGGTTCACCATAAGCAGGAAGCTTTCAAACATATCAATTAAGCTACAGCCATTTTCAAGTGAGCTTTATTTTAGGATTTTATGAAATGCAACTAATAAGTTCGTCAATTTTAACATTTTAATATGCTTTATTTTTAGTCAATTTTTTTTTATAAATATCTATTACTACTGCAACAATTTAAAAGTACAGTTTTTATAGCTGTTTATAATGAGGAGACACGAAATTAATTTGCAAAACATATTTTATCTTGTAACAGTTATTCTTTGTTTATACTGTAACGACCTTGCGATCGGGCGGTGATTTGGTCAATTGTGTGACTTACGTTGATCGTGGATCGTTCTGGCCTGAAGCTTTTTTGGTAATCTCCCAATATGTTTTCCGCGTATGATTTCAGTTTTCTCTTTACTAGGTTGGCTACTATTTTATATGCGATGATGATTTCCATCTTAGGGTAAGATATTTGCTTGTTAGTTTTTTTGTGGCTGATCAGTACGAGTTTTGAGCCAAGGTCATTCAAAATAAATTCAATCCAGGAATGTTGCACTTCGCATTATGTTTTCGCACCTGCTGACTACATTCGAGGGCACCTTGGAGAAGCGTCTCACACTGCAGCAAGTACATACTCCTTTGCTATTTTGAATGTGTCGATAAGAGCATCTTTGCCTGCTATGAATTGTGCATTTTTAACAAAGGCCTTTGGAAATAAAATCGCATGGGTTAACGTAAATTCCAGTTTTATCAAACGCTGGTGCACTTTCACCTAGAACCAGCTGAAAGCATGCCTGTATGTACCCTGTAAAACATCATTTGAGCAGTGCGACCTTGAGCGTCCGGCTTTTCCCAATTTCGAATTTTACCAGTTTTGCAAGTCAAGCGCTTCTTTTATCAGCGTAGTTTTTAATTTTGCTAGAATTCAAAATTTTTAATTTGTTGTTTTGTTTGAGTGACTCCAAATTCAATTGTTATTTACTATTTCTGGGCCTTATTGAGCCTCCACCGTTAATTATACTTGATAATTGTTATTCTGTTGATGAATATTAAATTCTATTAACTGTTGCTGGTTTATATTTTCTTTGATTATTTATACTACGACCCTTTAGAAACTTAATGATGTTCTTTTGAGATTTAGGTTGAAGTAAGAGATTTACAAGGGAGGTGGTGATTTGTTTTGGTAGCTAAATTTGTGATTACGTTGTGTGTAACAACTGGCGCCCATTTGTATAAATTTATAAAGTTTTTTTGTAACCTTAAGAACAGCTGCCTGGTCCTTATTCAAGCCATATTCGGCCGAGAGTTAGAGATAGCTAGGGCTATGCCACCGCTCGTTTAAGAGTGGTATACTCAGTCTTTCCTTGTACTTTTGTTTAATATACTGTTTTTGCGAGTCTCTCTTCAGGATTAATCTTCAATTATTTTCCATATGCCTAATTTTTTATTCTATCTCACTTTCATAGCATTTATTCTTGTTCTTCTGTTAAAAGCCCATATTTCACTGTTGTATAATGCTGTCGGTCTAACAACCTTCGTGCTTATATATGTTTTCATGCTTTTTGATATTTCTAATTTTTCCAAGAAATGTCAATTTCATTGTATTGTATATTCTTGATTTTCTCATCCTTTCATTTATTTCTCTATCTTTTTATTATTCTCAATTATCATCCGCAAACATTTTCCATGCTTTACTTGCTACTGTTTCTTTGTCTACTCCTCCTTTTTGAAGTTTTCCATACATCTTCTCTTTGTATTCCATGAAATGTCTTCTGTAGGTCAATAGAACAAGTATGTATTTATTAGTTTCTCATTGACTTGTCGAATTACAATTTCTTCTCCGTGTAAATCCGGATTGTGTATGCTCTATTGTTTTTTAATCATATTTCTTATTCTTTCCCTCATTTTTGCCAGTACCATTTCTGGGATACTTGATAGTGTAACCCCTCTAAAATTTTTACAGTCTGGCCTAACTTACCTCTATTTTAAGAAATTGGTAATATTATTCCGGAATTTTACTCCTTTGATACCTTTTTATTTTTTATTGTCTCATTAATTATCTCTGTTAGATCTTTTATTCCCTCCTGTTCCACATATTTTATCATTTCTGGGGTGACATTGTTTCTTCGTGACACTTTACCTTACAGCTTCTAACACTTCATCATCCTTAATTAATATCATCTTCATTTCTTTCAATTACATTTGGAGCACCTAGTTCTAAGTTTTATTTAATTTAGCTCCCTGTCTCTCATTCTTCTCCTGGTGTTTATCGGGATCCTATTCCTACCAGTGTCCAGTCTCAGGCTTGCCTTGCTGTACTATTAGTTGGTTTACGGAGAGCATGACCTATTTATCTCCATTTTATTTCCTCTACAGTTTTTTCTATCGGCTCTTGTCCATAATTCCTCATTTGATATTGTTTCCGACCATCTTATATTTAGAATTCTTTGTAGGCATCTATTAACAAAGGTTTGGAATTTGTATAATAACATTAATAATGCATGGTCGGTTTTCCAAACTTCTGAACCGTAAAATAATGTTTATAGTGATTTTTTAGTTTGTATTTAATTGAAAGTCAGCAATGTCTTCTTCGGTTTCTCCAGCTGTACTTACTATACTTTCCAAGAACATACGTTACAGAATTGGCACTGTAGCATTTCTGTATCCACTGTTGTTTATTTCCCCCTTGTTGTTTACTGGCATTGTTTTTGTTCTTGATGTGTTTATTTAAGAACCTATTTTTCCAGCTTTTTGTGCTAGTTTTGTTAGTTCTTGCATTTTTCGATGCGTTTGAGATATTAAACAAATGTCATCTGCAAAATCCAAATCTTTAAGTTTCTTGATTTCTTTTGCATGTTTTTTTAAGTCTAAGTTTTACGCATATTGTTTTTTCATTGAAGTTACAGTAAAGTTCTTTACTATTCGTATACAGATCGGTGGATAATGTGAACATATAGAATCAAATGATGTGTATGTTTTTGTGGAAAACGTCCACCGAGACATACAGTAGACGAGTATATCTACTCTACCTGCTGTGGTACCTCAATTACATGAGGTCACACACAACTACCTGCGTCTCCGCCGTAAATGAAGGTAATTTTTTTTTTGTAAGAAGACTAGTCAGAGGACTGAGTCACACATTCTTCTCTGTGTAGGCGAAAAGCTAGAGGGTTAGCACTTTTCATTGCTACTAGGAGGTTTTTCACCTCAAACCACTCCCAAGCACTCACCGTGCACGGGGTTTTACCTCCTTTTGCTCTGTGGAAAGAACGATCAATGGTCTTGTTTTGCAATCAATTCAGATAAACGCTAAAGGGAGGGGCGAAGATAAAAGCAAACATTGGAATGGATCCAACGGTTACTTCTAGGCCTGTAGGGCCTTCTTTCCACAAAACAAAAGAAGGTCAAACCCCCGTGCACGGTGAGTGCCTGGGAGTGGTTTGAGGTGAAAAACCTTCTAGTAGCAGTGAAAAGTGCTAACCTTCTAGCTTTTCGCCTACACGGAGAGGACTGTGTGACTCAGTCCTCTGACTAACCTTCCTACAAAAAAAAATTACTTTCATTTAGAATCAAATGAGTTAGAATGGGATTTGTATGCATTCAACAGAAATAGACTATTATGCGATTAATATCTAGTATCTGCATAATCAAGGTGTCTTGTTTTTAGAAAGTATGAATTCTAGGATACTAAATTTAAGTCGAATATAAGTCTATTTCTATCTAACATAATATATAAAGCGCATAAAATGTATTTTAGCTCATGTGACTGCTACGTTCACATTATCTTGCACCAATCTGTATAGGTATTTGTCTGGTATTCCATAAACGTTCAGTATTTTCCACATTGCTTCATGATCAATATTGCCCAACACTCGTTCATAGTGTATGTAGTTCAGATATAGTTTAGTGTTGCATTCCAATGATTCTTCTATTACATTGCATAACGTTATAATTCCGTCTATACCCGAGGAGTTAACCCTAAATCCTGTTTGGTTTGGCCTTAGGTTTTTATCTATTTTCCGTTCTCTGCAGAAGTAGTGATATTAGGATTTTGTTACCTACATTTAATAGTGTCATTTCTCTAAAATTTTTGTAATTTAGTCGCCGTCCTAGGGTAATTTTATTAAAATTCCCTCATTCCATTCTGTGGCTCAATAATTTCTGCATTATTTCAGTTGTGTTGTCTGTTCCTAGCGCTTTCCACTTTTTCTTTGCTTTTATTGCTATTTCTATAATTTTTTTAAAGTTTTCTTTTGTTTATAATTATGGAGTTATAGCTCATTTGCCTCCTTTAGATTTATTTCTGAGTTTCTTTGTTGTATGGAGTACAATTTGACTAAATGTTTCACTCATCCTTAAATGTCATTTTTTTCTTTGTTAATGTTTTTCCATTTTTGTCCATTATTGAACCACGTTGTTTATTTTTTGTTTGTGATAGCTTCTTTGTGGTTTCGTATAAAGCTTTCAAGACATTTTTCTTCCTGCCTCTTCAGCCTTTTCCATTAACTCTGTTTATCATTGTCTTCTGTATCGTCTAGCAACTCTTTTTACTTTCTTTTTTGTATATTGTTTATACATTTCTAGTGTGCAGTCTTCTCCTTGTCTGTTTCTATATATTGTGTTTTTATAGTTTGCTTTAAATTTTCTACATTCCTTTGCTTCTTTCTACTTCTGCATATAAAGTCTATTTCTTCCCTTGTTACTTGTATCCTAATTTTTTCGGTAGTCTCCACGAATGCTGGAATCAATGACTCCATTATTTCTACTATACCTCTTTTATGATTCTTTCTAAAATCTTGTCTCCATCTTTCCATGATTTTATCTTGTACCACCTTTAAACAAGAGGTAGCTAGCTCTAACTCTCGGCAGAATTATGGTATAAGTAAGGACTAGGCAGCGGTCCTTAGGGTTAAAAAGTAATCTTCACAAACACTAATAATTTGGGTGCCAGTAATTAAATAAACCAAATCTAACAACCAAATCACCACCTACCTTGTAAATCTTTTAACTTCACCACCTCGATCAACGAAACAGACAGGTTCATGAAGGGTAGTAACAAGATAACAACGATTAGCCAGTAACAGAGGTAAACGTTTAATTTCACGGACATGTCTGCGGCAACAAAAGTAAATTATTAACAATTAGCTCGCAAGGCCAGAATGATTAAATAAATCAAGCAAATCCCGCTGCTTTACAGAACTAAACAAAATATTGGTAACGGGAGTCAACCCCATCAGCAAATACAGTAACACATTATAAGTCTGATAAGTAGCAAATATTGACATCTAGCTGTCATTCAACCATCCAGCCAAATGTATGAAATGTAGCTCACTTCGACCGGCTTGCAAACTGCTAAATTGAAATTACTACAAGCTGGGTGCCTAAGGACACACTGCACAAGGGATTCGTACAGGGTATATACACGATTTCAGCTATCCCTACGTGAAAACTTATGGGTGTTGATAAAACTATGTATTATAATGATACGTGCGTTTATTATATTCAAAGGTCTTGCAATACTATAGCAGACAATCCCCTTTATTGACACAATCAATCGCTGAAATTCGAATTGCATGTACTGTTGGTTGAGCTGTTGATTCACTCGCCCGCGAAAGCAGTCATCAGGGTGAAAACTTTTTGCGTGATGCTGCATCCTGGTGGAAGTTCATCTTGCTGGAACTTGGCCTCAAAATTCGTCCTGTTGGCATACAGGACAAATTCCAACGTTTACGGCCAGGAAACATAGCCTACTTGATCAAGGCGTTCTAATCCCTTAGGAAGCTTGAAATTGTTCGGCGTTCACAGCCATATTAGACATGCGCTTGCAATCGAAAAACTGACACAAAAATTTCGTTCCAGGTACCTTTCTTTACGTGTCCCTTTTCGGAAAAAACCGAGGAGCGAGTGGGATATTAATATTAGAGATGCAAGCCGCATTGAGAAGCAAGTCGTAAAGAACGCACAAATGAGGCCTACATGTCAATCTTTTCTTTTTAAATCTCTAAGTTAATTCTATTTTATTGGTTGTTACTGTTTAAATGTCATAAACGTTAATCAGCTATGACAAGCTTTGTTTAAAGAATTCCCAGTTATCAATCGTGTGCCTGGTAGTGTCATGTTTAGAAATTTTGCTTATGATTATAAAATGTAGTCACTTAAAATTTGTGCCAAAACAGCTCGACCTAAAACGTCTTACCCACTCACATGGAATATTTCGTTGATTATGAAGTGGTGCAACCTGGCGAAGTGTCTAGTTCATCTGATTCACCGTCGCTTTCCAAACCATCAGAATTTGAGGAGCTGGACGAATCGCTAGACGAATGGCCATTTCCAAAACCAGCAAACAAATCTGAATTTTCAGCGGCGGACCTCTGAAATAGAAAAAGCACATTATCTATGTTTTTTAAACAAATAAAATATTACATGAATACGGTTTGTGCTGCGTAAATGCCTCCATAAAATCCAGAGCATTTGACTTTCGCTGAGCTCTCCGGAGCTGTAGTTGCCTCGTGCCTTGCTATTAGACTTGACGGTGTCCGCTAGGCCACTCATGAGGGGGTCCTTCTCGCACGAAGGGACCCACACCTTGATATCCCAGTCGAGACCGCTCGTGCAGAGGAATGGAAGCTGCGGATGAGGCTCCAAGCAATTCACCTGTGGGGACAAAATGTAGCAAGTTTTGAGATGGATAATGAATGAGCATTACCACTCCGCTGTCATCAGCTAACATCCAGTTTACAATGGACTCGGTGTTCTTATCCCAGATGTAAATATTCCCACAGTCGGAGCCACTGACAACAAATTCTGATTTTGGCCCAAAGAAATTGACGCCCTTAATGGTAGCTCCGTTGCGGTGCCCTTGGTATTGATGCACAAATGAACCAGGCGTGCCGTTTACGTCGAAAATGTAGATGTCGTCGTCGTTGTAGGACGCCAGGATTTCTGATCCGTTGTGGTTATATAAGGCGCACGTCACGTGTAGCCCTATGTAGTCGTCGGACTACTGAAACAAGTTCTGTTATTTGTAACTGTGTCGAATACGTGGCATTTTTTCATTTGCACCAGAATAACATTCAATAAACATCGAGTTCACCCTAATGGGTTATTAATAAGCATAAGATTTGTATGCACGGAAAAATCTCAAATGGGAGTTCTTTTATTTTTGTGGAGATTTAACAAACCAAGGTTAAGGTATATGAATTAGGACAGTTAAACCATGTATTGTATTCTGTTTGCTACTACTACTAACACATGAGATGACAGATAAAGTGGTTGAAGTTCGAATTGGTTGCATTTACTTGAGGCAGACAATATGGACATGCCAAAAGAGTAATTAACATTAGAATTTATTTTGCATATAATTTTTCGCATTGTAAAAGCTCCTTGATTTGAACACGGTCATTGTGCGAACGCAGCTTTAGCGATTAGGTTGTAATCTACTTTACCAGCAGCTGTCAGCAACTGTTGAAAACAATTCCTGTTGTTTTCGTTGGTTTTTCTCTGGAAAAAAGTGGCGTCTTTTTGGCACGATTCCGCAATTATGTTCCCAGTTTTAGCTCTTAGCTTCTGGTCATCTTAAAATATAGTGCGAAAGCTTAGCTTGTATGCGGTCGGTTTTTGGGCCTGGAGCATTTATTGGGACAAATATGTTCGCGTCCTTGAGACGGTTTATTTATCAAAGAATTGCTCACCGTTTTGGATAAATGCCTGTATTAACAGGGTGAGTGAAATTACTTCAATTTAAATTTGGTAACGTAATACATATTAGCTGAATTTCATCTGGTATTTTTAGCATAACCTGCGAGGTGAAAACATCAGCAATCCCGCTTGCGTGAGAATTTTCCTCCAGATGCCACCCGGAGATGTGGAAACGTCTGCGATTTCTTCTACTTCAGAATCTGCTCATGGAAGCCTAGTTCGATTTGGGCCCCCTTACCTGAGTACTTTACTATGGTTTTTGCTGGCGTCTTTCACCTGCAGCAGCCGCTTCGAGCCCGTCTAGGGGCTATTTGTTTCACCTCCTGCAGAAGCGTGAAACTCTCAGATAAGTAGCATGCAACCTCATGATTTGTGTTAATATTTGTACCGCAAACATGGTGAAAGAAACTGTAGTTGTACTTAATATGTAACTGTACATTTTACTGGTCAAATATTAGATTGTGTATTGAATTGTGCTAATTCAAGTAAGTAACGCCTAATCAAAAGTGATAGAATTTTTATGCTGTTACTATACGCAGCGTTGTTTAATAAATCTAATGCACTGTTTATACCATTTATTGTCTGATTTCGTTATTGCTACCTTCTGTATTTCAAATAGTGATTTACTCCCTGCTGCGATTAAACTGAGTTTGTAAGTTCTTGACCTATCTGAGTATATTTGTTGTAATTGAAAAACTTGTTGGCGCTCATTTTATTTGGCAATCACATTTAATTTTCATTTTTAAGGATATACCTAGTAGTGCCATAAGTTCTATTACAAATAGTTAGATTTGATCATTAAATATCAAATAATTGCTGCCTGTACTTGAAATCAGTATAGAGCCCACCGAATACGATGGAATTTTCTTTGAAAAGAGAAGGTAATGGCTAGAGAAATAGGAGTTTCCAGAAGAACCATGTCTCGTCTCATAAAAAGCGACCTCAAGATGGGAGCTTATAAACGAAGTACAAAAGGTTTGTTAACATCTGCTCTAAAGAAAACAAGGGTAGCAAAAAGCAAACATTTGCTACGGTGGTATACAAAAAAAAGGTCATCAAAATATTCTGTTTTCTGATGGAAGTGTTTTAATAAACAAAATGACCGTACTTATGGCCACTGTGCTCAAGACGCTAGAGAAGCGACACACAGAGTTGAAAGAGTTCATCACCCCGCTTCTGTGATGGTTTGGTGGCATGTGAGTTATGGTGATTGTACAAGAATGTTTTTTTGCAAACTGGGGGTCAAGGATATACCACAAAGACATTTTTGAAGCCATTAGCCAACACCCCACAATACTAGGAATCAGCCTATGTGACAGAATCAGAATCCAGGAAATCAAGATGATACACCCGAACAGAAGACATCATAAAAACTATAGCTAAATCAAAATGGAACTGGATAGGCCACGTCACTAGATAAGATGGAATGTGAATGGACAAAACAAGTCATACAATGAAGACCAAGAGAAAACAGGAGAAGCGTCGCAAGACCACAACGAAGATGGATCGACGACATCACCGAAAAAGTGGGAAAACAACAGCAACAGGTGGTTCAAAACAGAGAAGAGTGGAAGAGAAGAGGAAAGGCCTACGTTCAGGAGTGGACAATTAGGGGCTGCTAAAGAAGAAGAAGAAGAACCAACACCCTATTCTATAGACACCATTGGGTTTTCCTGCAGGATTCAATAACTGCTCACAAAGCCAATGGCATACAAAAAATTGTCCAGAATTTATTAGAACAAGATGGGCTGTTTGATAGTCCAGACCTGAAAGCATTGTACTACAAAATACGGACTGCAGAAAAAGACATGCAAATATTATTCTGTTTCATATGAAAGACTTTGTAACAGAACATATGGCAAGACTAGGTACACATTTCTCTAGCTCACTGTAAAGATCATTAGAAATTGTGGAACTAAGGTACACAAAATGGTCCACTTGTTCAAAGTTGTACAGTTTATCACCAGTAATTTTTTATTTTCAAATCACTTAACAGGTTTGAGTTCTTGGACGCTTTCTAAATTTTCTTGAAGATACATTTCAGCCCTTCTTGTGATCTAGACAGAATTGTGAGATTATCTGCGTAAGCCATAGGTTGGTGTGGTCCTTTAATTATGATTTTATTAGTAGCGACCTTGCTTTTTCTAGTAATTCCCTCTAAAGCTATGTTAGATAGGCCATTTTTCGTTTCGAAATTACCAGAAGTATCCCCTTGTATCTTTACCTGGCTCCAGGTCTCCTTCAGCATTATCACCAGCTCGATTAAATGTGTTGGGACGTGTCAGTCTATCATTGCTTGTACCAGTTTTGTTTCTTCAAAATTATCACATGCCATATCTATTGCCTTTCCTTTATAGTTTTTAATAGACCTGATTCGTTTACCGGAGTTTCTTTTTATTTAAACACGCTAGAGTAAAGCAGAACTGTAACTTTTTATATTATAGCAATTAGATTAAGACCTTATAATGTATTTAAAATATGCGCCAAGTGAGTTCGCACGCTCAGCTGAGAAGCATGCCGGATGCATTTAAATATAGACCGGAAGGACGAGGTGATAGGTGGTTTTGTGCATGAAATGAGGGCATTCGTATTTGAGTTGCTGCAGCGAGTGGTTGCCTGCAAAGACAGCAACGAAAGAGTGATTTCTTGGGGTTAATATCAGAGCCCACGGGAGTGTAGTGTGACTTTGGAAAGCATCCCCAAGTTTCATATAATTCTCAGCAAGAAGCAGTTACAGCAACTTCAGGGTGCAACAACCGAGTTTAGCAGTAAACATGCTACAAGCCATTTTTAATCGTCACCGCCATTAGCAAGGTCAGATCCAGGTCTTTGAGGGTAGCACATGAGGGCTAAACTGCTATCAGATTTGGAACATTGCATATTTTTGGTCTTGATGGTCTCAATACTCATATGATTAAGCTGTGTTGTCCAACAATAGTCCAATATATTACTCACATTATAAACTGCTGTATTACTGAGAATGTTTTTCCCGATGCCTGGAAACAGGCTGTAATAATTCCATTGCCAAAATGTAGTGAACCTAAAACATATAAGGACCTCCGTCCTATTAGCATCTTACCAGTTCTTTCGAAAGTTTTTGAAAAGATTTTACATGGACAGCTGCAAGAACATCTCATACACTATAACCTAATTCCGGAATTTCAATCTGGGTTCAAACCTGAACATAGCTGCACAACCTCTTTATTAAATGTTACTGATGACATATTCAAAGCTACAGATTATGGCGAACTCTCCTTGTTGATATTACTTGATTTTAGTAAAGCCTTTGATACATTAATTCATTCATTATTATTTTCTATTCTTCATTATATAGGTTTAGAACAAAATTCTATCTATCTAATAATAAGCTACTTTAGTAACAGAACGCAGTGTGTAAAAGTATGGGATCAGATATCTCCTCAAGCGCTAACAACATCGGGTGTTCCTCAGGGATCTATATTGGGTCCGCTGTTCTTTTCCATCTATACTAGTCAACTTTTCCAAAGTATTAATTCTTGTAAAGTTCATATGTATGCTGACGATATGCAGTTATGTTATTCTTTTAAACCTAATGATTTGCAACTTGCTCTTAGTAACATAAATAATGATCTTATAAAAGTACACGACATTTCATCAAAACATTCTCTCTTACTGAACCCAAACAAATCTTTGGTACTCTTATTTGGTAGGAAAAATGTTTGTTCTAAGGTTAAAGACGCGATTAATTTAGTTATTAATGGTTCGAGAATACCTGTTGTCGATCAAGGAAAAAACTTGGGTTTGGTAATGGACAACACCTTTAGGTATAGGGAGCAAGTTGCAAATAACGTCCAGCGATCTTATGCTGCATTACGAATCCTATATCCACATAAACCTTACTTATCTAAAACTGCTAAAACAATTTTATGTAATTCGCTGGTCCTTTCACAATTCACGTATTGCGCTCCTGTTTATGGTCCCTGTTTGGATGCTTCTGATCGAGGTCGTATCCAAAGAGTACAGAATTCATGCTTACGATATATTTTTGGAATTCGCAAATATGATCACATTTCTCATAAACTCAAAGAAACTGGCTGGTTGAACATGAAAAATCGTTTCACTTTGCAAACTGTTACTTTATATCATAAAATAATTCTGCATAAAAAACCTTCTTATTTACACAGGCGTATATCTTTTCGAACAGACGTACATAACTTGAATATTAGAAACAAAGGTCTGATCACCCCTCCACTTCACACAACTGCTCTTTTCGAACGTTCTTTTTCTTACTGTGCTTATAAACTTTATAACGCTGTTCCTGCTGATTTTAAGAGCCTTAGTGTAATTTCGTTTAAAAAACATATTATGCGCCGTCATCTTTTCGAGAGTCAATAGAGTCGATAAAGTTAAATGTCTAATGCAGTTAAATTCCCATGTTAGTGTGTTGCAAGTTGATTATTATTATTTTTTTGTAAATTTTGTATTTTTTTTTCGCGTTTGCACGACATAGTTTTAATGTTGATTACAAGGTTTGAGTGGGAGATCAGTAGTAGTTTCACTACATTACTGAACTCTGCCTTGCGATTTTCGGTCTAATGTTATTATACATTTTTAGTTCATTACTATTTTAATTTTTACTCTTTTTGCTTAACAATATATATTTTTTTTTAACTAATGTAATGTGTAACTATTTTCGTTGTCATTATTATTATTATTATTTGTTTATGTCTAGACCGAAAATAAAAGTCCATTATTATTATTATTATTATTATTATGATTACATCACCTTTGAATACGGCATCGTGGCCTCAAAACATGTAGCTGGTAGTGGTTACACGTACGCCATACCGTATTAAATTGGTAGTAGTTACATGTATGTCGTACCGTATTAGAGTGTACTTGGCGGAGTGTGTGGATCATATTTCTGTGGAAGCGCATGTTAGCGTTAATAGTTGATATTTTATTCATTGTATTTTGTACAAGTTGTAAATGCGAGTAGAAGTTAGTCACAGGTGTTAGCGTGGTAGCCGACAAAAAATTGTGTATTCTCTCTCCTATTTTATTGATTGATTCTTAGACTCTTACTGTTTTTCATCTTTTGCAAAGTTTTGATGCATTCTTCCCATGTCGCTGCTTTTGTTGTTCTTTGTCACTCTCCCTCTACCAATATTGTGCATTATGTGGCTTTTCTTCACTCCTTCCAAAGGTTTCCTGGCCATATTCTTTCCATCTTGTTAATATGTCTTCTCTTCTTGTTTTTTCTTATATTTCCAACTTTTCTATAAACATCTCTGTTGTCATTATTTTTTTAGTTGTGTTCTAACTCTACCACCATACCTTTTTGATACTTTCTTTTCTATTGTCTATATAGTTTCCTTGCTTCTTTAAACTGCGTTTCGCTTTTCTTTCGACATTTTTATTTCAGTGCGTTCAAACTTTTTGTTTGACCATGAATTTAGGACAAAGTGTAAAACAAACTGAAATTGTGTAAACACAAAAGTGCGCACAATTAGGCCACAAGAGCTGCGTAACGCGTGCCAATTCAGTGTTTATAAACAGACTTTGCATTTTATCAAACGTACTAGGTCATATTACGGAGTATTACAGCGAGCAATTTGACAAGGTGTGCAGTTTGCGAAGTGTAGTAGGTCAAGTGACAAACAATACGTACTATTACGCTATCTTAAATGCATACAATTGTAATTTCAATAATAGGTTAAAAAACACGGCCCACATTAATCATATATAAACTCTGTATTATAATTTTAAAATCAATATATTTTTAGCATTGATAACGATTGACATAGGCGAAAATTGTCTGTAAAGTGTTGCTTTGGCCTGGCCACCCCACGTTTTCTCTTATAGCAACAACCACAAGCTCCATCTCCTGTCAAGAAAATAACCTGGTTTTACATACTAAAAAATTCTAAGTTCC
Organism: Agriotes lineatus; assembly: GCA_940337035.1. Classification (NCBI taxonomy): domain Eukaryota; kingdom Metazoa; phylum Arthropoda; class Insecta; order Coleoptera; family Elateridae; genus Agriotes; species Agriotes lineatus. Next base: position 57,522,315 of record OW679197.1, on the reverse strand, counting down.
GTATTGGACTTGGCTTTTTTACACAGTGCTATTCAATTGTTTTGCAATTTCTTTGCAAGCCTTATCAAACCATCTTTTTTAGCTTCTTTCTCACCCGGTAGATTTGTTATTGCCGCTATTTGTATCATCCAGCGGTTCTACAGCCCATCAGTGAGCCTTAACCTCCTTTAACTTTCACCTCCACCAGTCCCTTTCTCTCGCCAATACCTAACAGTTTTTTTACTCCAAGCATCTCCTGGGATTGGGTTCTCACTCATTCTATTGACTTGTCCAGCCCATCTAAGGCGCTGACTTTTCACAACTTCGACAATATTCACCTCTTTGTATAGGTCTTTTAGCTTGTAGTTGAACTGGATTAGACACACACCATCCTCTGTAATAGGACCATATATCTTTCTCAGAATTTTTCATTCAAATACAGCAAGCATTTCCTCTGTTCTCTTTGTAAGGGTCTATGTTGCACAGAATAGATGACAACCAGTCAAATTAGGCTCTTATATATTGATATCTTTATGCTTGTTTATACTAGTTTGGATCAAGATTGTGTGAAAAGCGCAACTTGCGCTGTGACTTATTTCTTGAGTACGGTTTACTTCCTAAGTTTGTAAACTCTATTATGGTCTTAATGACATCTTCCTCAATGTTCCAATTTTGTCCCAGCCTTTGTGGTAACTTCAGTCGATATTTGTCTGCTCTTCTTTACTCTGTGCCAGCTATTTTCTAGTTCTAGTACCTTTTACATCTCTTGTTGATACTTGTTTTTGTCTTATTTTTAGTAATTCTATTATATTTCAGCTTGGATATTGTATTCTTTTCTTAGCTTTCTCCCAAGGAATTGCTCGATTTATTATTGCACATGCCAAATAAATAATGGTCCGGGTGTATTTCACCTACTCTTCCGTTTTTACCATCTTCTATTATGTCATTATGCTTTTCTTCTATAGTTCTATGAAAATGTGATCTACTTAGTTTTTCGTCTGTCTTGGGATCACCCATTGCATTAGGAAAGTTGCATTAATCTTCAGTTTCTTCTCCGATTTCTCTTTTCTGGATCAACATTGGCATTAGTCACCTACCAAAAGCTTTGTTTGCAATTCACATTTGTACATAAATTTTTTGTATCTTCTAGTAAACACCTGTTCTTCTTATTCCAACGAAGTTTTTTTCCATTTACTATTAGTTTTAGGTACCCAACTTTCACTTTTTTCCTTTCATTTATTTCTTCTTCTGCCCTTTCACATATTGTAGCTTGTATCTTTCTTTCACAATGAGTCCAAGTCGTTGTCTAAGTATACTTTTGCGGTTGTTATACCCTTCAACAAAATTGTATTTATATTAACTGTTAAGCCTCTTTTTGTTTCATTTTGTGGTAAGTACGTCGATGCTTCTGGCTTCTACCACTAGATCACCAATATACATGCACATTCGATCAAATTTTATATTTACTAATGAAATACTTTCGTGTTTCTTACATACGCTTCCATCACTAGGCTAAATATTGTTGCAGATGCCTAACGCCATAGATTTCTACTTTAATTTTTGTCCCATTAGTCTTTTACACTAAATTTATTAATTTAATTGGTACTCGAAGCTTTAGTAAGTCACTGTTGCTTTCTTGAAATATACAAACAACAGATATAATTCCCGTTTATATTTCTTATATTTTTTAAATGTTTGTTATATTGCCCAAATTGCATCTGTTGTTCCCCTTTCTGGGCAGTTACGGTAATGTTGGTTAATATAACATTTCTTCCATGTATGGTGTGAACTTCCTGGTTAAAATGTTATATATTACAATGAGCAGTGTGTTCAGTAAGTCTTTCAAGTCCTGGATGACTATGGATTGTGAAGTGTACCTTTGTACAATCTCAAACATCGTAATAAGGTGTTGCTTTGAATGACATCTTAAGGTTAGGCGGTATAAAGATAGAAAGGCTTAATGGACACACATTAGTTATCACATATTGTCTTGCCAATTTTTTAATTAATTGATCCTATTATTACCCTTTTTTCACTCTTCCAGCATGCTTTCGTTTATCCACACTTCATCATTTCATATATTCTTTTTTTTTATAGTATTTTGCCACATCTTTATTAGTTCAATGGCGATTTTATCGCTTCCATTGGCTTTACTGGTTTTCAAATTTCTTATTGCTGGTTCCATTTCATCAAATATTGGTGCTTCCATTTGTACTTCAGCTGTTTGGAAGTATTCTTGGTTTAAATTCACTTGTTATTTTTTTTTGCAATTTTATAAAACTTTCTCTATTATTATTCCACACATTTCTGTTTATTTCCTCTATTTTTCGATTTAGTACTTCTTTATTTTCCCTCTTCCAGGATTTTGTAGTTTCTTTCCATATTTCTTCATATCTGTATTTATTTTCTTCTGATGAATTTGCTAAACATTTTACTCATAAATTATATTTTTCTTCAAACGGCAGTAAAATATGGCATTATACTGTTGGATTGATGATGCTAAACTGTCACTTTATTACCATGCGGCAGATAATATTATCTGATGAGCGGCAGATAAAGTTATTATCTGCCACTGACAACTTTATCAGCGGCAGATAATATTATCTGCCACTTGAGTAATTTTCTTCGGATTTTCTTATAAACGTTTGAAGAAAAAAAAAAAAAATATATATATATATATATATATATAATCTATCCCTCTTTTACTTTTAAGTGTAGAGGGTGTAATCCTTTTCTACCTAACCTAATATTTCATTTTTACAATTTACAATTCTATCATATTTACAAAATAGTGTGTTGATGTACTTTTCTTCTTAATTACCACTATCCTAATTATTTAGTTTCACCGACTATTTCCTAGTTGCAGCTGCCAACTTCTCCAAACATTTGCTACCCTTATTGTCACCTTTTGTTTCACATTTCACTCGCGATCTCACTCACTTATTTGCACTCATCATGCATTTTCTTCTGACCTCCTCTATTTCACCACTGCTCTCCAAATGATTCTGTCCCTAGCCATGATCTCGGCCTGGTTCCAATTTAAACCTCTTCTATTCATTATTTCATACATTTCTTTATCCCACGTCTTACTTGGTCTCCCTTTCTTTCTTCTGCCTGTAGTCCTTGCTTCCCACACTTGTCTTACTTGCCTTTCTTCCGGTAGTCTTTTCATGTGTCCCCACCACCTTAGTTGTGCCTTCTCTATATGCTTTTTAACATTCTCTATTTTCAATCTTTCTCTTATTTCTTCATTCCTTATTTTGTCCATTATCGTGACCTTGGCTACTTTCCTCAGATATTTAATTTCTAGTACCTGTATTTTCTTGTGTAGTTTCTCCGTCAGTACCCATGTTTCGCTTCCGTATAGTAATATCGGTAGATATACGGTTTTGTATATTGTAAGTTTTGTTTTGTTGCTGATTTCTTTTTTATTAAGAAAACCTCTGTTGATACCGTGGAACAGCTTTGTCGTTGTCGCAATTCTGTTGTTAATTTCTTCTTCCATTTTACCAGTTCTGTCTATAGTTATTCCCAGATACTTTATATTGTCTACTTGCTCCACTGTCTGGTTATTGATTTTTATGCTTGCTCTTCTTTTCTTGTTATTTGCGATCACCATTATTTTTGTTTTGTTAATATTGAAGAAAAAATGCTATATGTTATTCAAAGCAAAAGCATCTTTATGTGGCTGGGCTGTACCATCCAGCCACGTCACATAAAATATAACATAATATACTATTAATTAGTATTTTCTCTTTACACTTTTCGTCATACCATTCTTCGTTTTTCCTTCTGGTGGGAGGTGTTACCTCTTCTGCTGTTTTCACTATGATTTTTTTTTAATATTCTCCCAGTACATTTGAATGTTTTCAGTTGTTATTTCTCTCAGTCCTCCCTATTTTTTCCTGTAACCTTTGTTGGATTTTGGTTTTTATTTGTTTTCTTGTATCTCAACTCTATTTCTTGCTTACCTAGATTTCATTTACTGTGGATGTCCATTCTTTTAATTTCACTATTGCAAGCAGGTGATCAGCAAGCTGCAACTTGCCTTCCTGTATGTTCTTTACATCTTGTATGCTTCCATATTCCTAGTTTTAATTCTAGTGATCAATTTTTCACAGCTAATCACTATTAAATTTTAAATTTGTGATCACTTGCAACTTTTTCTTCATCTTGTAACGTTAGTGCCGGCTGAAATTCGTATTTCTACACATTATAATTCGTGCTAATTTGGACGTCGCTAAACATCGCCACAATCAGGTAATCGCATCTCCGAGATGCGAGAAAGAAGATAATTTAAATTTATACTCGCGGTGCGCAAGTACATGACCAACTGAGTTCCACGCATCCCTGCTCTAACTTAAGCCTGGATAAGGAAACTCAGAAAGGTATAAAACCAGGAAACTCAGGCAAATAGGGAGACTTGAATCTACTGATCCTGAACAGCAACTGCTCTAACCTAGAGGAGCTTTCCGCCCTAGACCCTCTTGAGCCTAAAACCCTGATCTTATCCGTCCGGCTTTAAGACACTTGATTCCTGAGACCAGTATTTCCTATAAATAACCAATTTCCCGTTGAAACTCACTGTGGCCTGTCGAATAGACACCTGGGGTCTGTACTCTCTTACTCTCTGAATCTGATTCCCGTTGAAACTTACTGTGGCCTGTCGAGTAGACACCTGTAGTTTCCCCTTTACTCTCTAACTCTGTGAACCCACTACCCGTCGATACCCATTGTGGCCTGTCGAATAGAAACCTGGGTTTTCGAACCCTACCACCCCTCCTTGAAACCGATGCCCAAAATCGCCCTGAATCAACTGAATTCATTGTTGAAATTTCACTTGTCAACACAATCTGGGCACTGCACTTTATCTTGGGCAAGGCCTGATCTTGCCCCACATAAAATTCAAATAAACAAGTCCTGGATAACCACGAAATTAACCCTTTTTTAATTTTGACATTTTACCACAACCTTAACCTTGTTATTTGTGCTTCTAGGACCGCCGATACAAGATGGCGCCACGCAGCACGGCGCTCAAATACTGGCATCGTTTACAGAATTATATCTTTCTTTATTCATTGTACATTATACAAAATCTTATTTTTTATTTTAGTTGACTTGTAGTTATTTAAATTAATATATACTTACTATTATGTGTACTTGATCTTTATACTTGAGTTTATAAATCAAACCTTGGCTTTCTGACTATCCGTTAGCAAAGTTTGGTATCAAATAAAAGTTGTCATAATTAAGCAAGCCCCAGTAAAGATGAAGAAATAATTAGTAAGATACAAACATTACAATCTTCCCAATTAATGTTGTCCCTTTATTATTTTTTATAATCTTCCTCTTTCTCTTTTTGCTATATTTTCCTATCTCATGTTTGCTTAACTTATTCAGTTTACAGAATTCTGCATTTTAATATTCTTGGTTAATTCTTCTCTTTTTTATTGTGTGAAGTTGTTGCTACTGTTTCGTACCCATTTAATAAATCTGATGGAACTGATGTAACGCGTTTTCAGTGTGCAATGGATAACACGTGACCATTAATATTTTAATTGTGTGATAGAGGGGTATTTGTTATTCACACGTCAACTAAACTACAGGTTAATCCAGAATAGATTAATGAATATGGTTAATATAGTTAACACACCACAGTTAATCGATTTCCATTAACTTGCCACAAATTATGAACTACTTGTAGCTACGATGAAAATAATTACCATTAAGTAAATAACAGCTCTGTTTCCATTTGCCGGATTCTCTTCGCCAGAATCCGTCACGCCGGAATCCAATTCGCCGAATATCAAGATCGAGGACACTATGCTGATCATGGGGACAACACCGGCCGTGGTAGTGAAAAAAATGATCAAAGACTGCAATTAACCTAAACAAGGTAGAACGAGACACAGTACTTTGCCGAATTTCGTTATATGACACACATCCTACAATCCGGCGAAACAGAATCCAGCGATATCTGGTGAAAAGAATTCGGGCGAGTCAAAATCCGGCAAACGGGAAGGCCACATAAATATCGACATTAAGGTTAATAAATTACACCTTAATCTACAATAATCACCTGAACTTTCTTGGGGTAGTATGTGTTAAGAGGAGAGCAGTCACTGCCACACTTCCTCTGGTCGTATGTGCGAACAACATGATCACGGCCACTAACACAAAACTCGTAACTATTTAATGGGTGGGAATTTATGCTGTAGAGGGCAACCTCACGATAATCAGACATTACTGTAATGATCCTAAGAAATTACAATTAGTTTAATCCTATTTGTCAACGGCATGCGTCATACTTATCAGGTTTGGAATTACGAACGTCATGGCTAAAAATCATACCGTCTTCGCCTGCACTTAATAACACATGGGGCTGATTATGCAATATCGCCAGCTTATGGCAGGCTCCACGATGGCAACCTAGCTTGCGACTGCTCCTCAGGCCTTCCTGAGCCGACACTTGGGCTAGCCGGACCTGGAAGTTCATCATTAAGAGATTGTATGGAAAATTGCACCTACAAATATCTCACTTGTCCGTCCCTAGCACAAGTTGCAATATGCAAGTCTCCACTAAGAGGTAAAAATTTGCTTTGGAACACATTGCCTCGGTGTTTGGTATCAAAACTCAGCAAAGGGGTTCCGAATTTCCAGTCCCACACGACCACCTTTAAATCGTCTGAGCCGCTGGCTAGCAACGAGCCGTTGGGGTGGAAATTCAGACTATTAACACAGCCATCATGTTTATCTAATTTATACATTAATTCTAAGCGCTGGACGCAATGCAGAGACCCGTAGCAGCGCCTCTGGAAGAGGTCGGAGCTCAATTTTCTGGAGCTGTAGCCCATCTGCCGGTTTACTATCTCAGGAACCATAAACCAGTTATGCTTAGGCTTCTCCTTCTTCAGCACTGGGTGCTCCTCTGCATCTGATTCGGTCTCTGTGTCATGTATCACAGTCGAGGAAGAACTTTCTAGCTCTGAGCCTTCGGACATCATGTCGGTCTCGGAGTCGCTTCTGTTCCTCGTTTGTTCAGGCGGTGGGGGATCCTCGCTAGATTAACGATTAACGGAAATTAATCATCATTATTTTATTTAATTATAGTGTTTGTGTTCCATATAAATGGGATTGAATGGTGGTCACATAATGCGGAACAATAATAGATTAGTTATTAAACTGAACACGCAGAACAATATTTTATTACAAACTTGCCGCAATAAAAACAGACATAAATACTGCACATTAAAATCAGCACATAATTTTATCTTTTTACGCCTACAGTAGTAGAAAATAAAAATAAATCCGTTACGTAGCAGTAGTAATTTCTAGTATGAATTAGGTTCTTGTGGCATGTCGGATAAAGAAGAATATTGAATAATCGGGATTCTATGGTAGTTGCTTATTCAAAGCCGTAAACTGTACAACTTTGATAAAAATATATGTCCTTTGTAAAGACCAGTTCTGAGAACACAATAATAGGTAAATGACAATTCAGTTTTATAATCAAATTCTAAGAAAGTTGCAGTGTTACTGGTGGACTGTATAAGTTGTCGTATGCCGGTATATCACTTATCAGCTAAATGAACAATTTATTTTGACAAATTGCATAAATAAAAATTTTGCAGAACAGGTATTGTTAATAGGTGTCCCTATATCCAATTGTTTGTCACATTTGTCGTTTAATACAAGAGGGACCTCATGGTTAGACTATAAAAACAATTTTTTTCTAAGTACCTACTCACTGTATAGAAAGTCGGCTTTTGCGCTCTAGTTTTAGAAAACAAAACAGTCAATTTCCAACCAGCGGGAGCCAATTTTTATTAACTCCCGGTGGGAGCCAATATTTTTAGCTCCCGCATTTGTGTTTATGTCACCATGGATATCACTCCAAAGCTTTACCAGCGTACATAAATCTACTGTGCCTTTATATAGACAGTGGCGACAATACAACTAAGCCACACCCCCGCCGCCATATTTATGCAAATTTCTAACGGCTGTTTATTTAAATCCGTGATCAGAGTCGACTGTGATACGTGTTTTACGTTTGGCAGTACTGAAAACATTCGAGATTTGCAGGTTAAGATTTGCGTCAGTTTATGTCAAAACTGACGCAAAACCGAACCTACTAACCTCGAATTTGACATAGACTGACAATACACTTCAGTACTGCCAAAAGTATAACACGAATCACAGGTGATTTAGCATAAACATGGCGGCTAAAACCACGTGATCTAGGGAGCCAATCAAAAATAGGACACCCCATTGTCGCCACTGTCTATATAAAGGCACTGTACATAAATCAAACAAGTAGAGACACTCACTGTTGGTTCCTTTGATGTCAAAATTCCGATTTGGATGACCTTGAACGGCTCCTGGCGGGTACTTTCTGATAGTACTAACAGATGGCGCCACTACTTAATCACATCATGATTGGAGCAGAGCAAATAACTAGCTCTGATTGGTAGAACTTGGTGCTGCCATCTGATAGTGAAGCTTAGAAATACCCCCCGAGTAACTGTCCCAGGCACTCTAGACAGGTTTCAACATTTGGCATGAGTGTCTCTACTTGTTTGATTTATGTACGCTGGCTTTACAACATTATGTTGATTTGCAAATTAGACAAAATGTCACTACAGAAATCTAGAGTCACTATTGATTTCCTAGCAAGATTTTTTTAAATTTCGCACTATAGAACATGCGTTTAAAGAAAAAATCATATACCTATATATCACTGAAGTAAAGGTTCATTTCCTCCCTTGAGTGTTTAATGCCCTCCGCTAACGTGGGAGCAAATGAATACCTTTGCTCCCTAGATATTGCTATGGTTGTGCTCTTTGTTTATTTTATTTACAGCCGGTCTTATAAAACCCACTAATCTGAAGTTACCTTTAATTCGTTGTTAAAATAAACAAAAGAGCATCAAAATCTGTTTACTAATGAATAAAATGTCATAAGTACTAACGTTTTGATGGGCTTTTGTTTATTTTAACAACGAATTAAAATTAACCTCAGATTAGTGGCCTTTATAAGACTGGCTGTTAATTAATTAATTGTTGATTAGAGCCACCATGCAATTATTTTGTTTGTACTATAAAATTTTAGGAAGATTAAAAGTGAGTTGTATTTAATTGACTTGTCAAAATAAATGGTTATATGCCCTTTATTATATTCTATTTACCTGCAAATATTAATAAATAAACGCTACCTCATTCGTAAAGCAATCACTCCTCTCAGTTGGGTTCCTGGTTGAATGTGTAATTTGTCAAATTATTTGAATACGGATCTGTTTTCCGTCTTAGCTCTAATGCTACACCAAAATGGATCCCGCTAGCAAGTTAGCGGTCAGTGACTTAAAAACAAAGTAAAATTTATCAAAGTTTCTACCGGTAATTATTTGAATACGGGTGTTTTGGCAGCTTTAATTGTCATTTGTTTTTCCAGCACTTGATTGTCGATCCCGTCGAAGAGACGCGGGCAAATTTTCAATTGTTTTTCAAAGCGTCGCTTGGGTTCAAACTTCGCTTAACCTCAAATTATGGTCTCTGCCTATATTGCAAGCTGCACATTGCTTTACCGCCATGGAAAATGCTTGGATTGTCTTAAGTATTGACTCTTCTTACATACACATACGTAGCTAGTTTTAGCCAAAAACGGTATCTGTTCTCTACCGATCTTGAATCGGGAACTTGTAGGAGACACTGATGTAATTCTTGGGCTGCTATGGGGCTGATCCTGATGAAACTCCTGGGACACGTTCTTACAAGGCTGCTCTACAACCTGGTACCTTCCCCTCTAGGCTGTGTTGACTCGCTTGGCTCCACGCAGAGATCGAAATTTGGGCTGCATCGACTGCTAGGTTATCGTAATGGAGCTTCGAAGAACTTTTTACTTTTTTGTGGCGGAAATCTCTTCAAACACCACCACACCACCTTGGACATGCACTCAGTAAAACTGTATACTTTTTATGCTGATAACTGTATATTTATTATATGTTAAATTCGTTTTAAGTGGAGCACATTTCAACACAATAATTCTTACAATTTATTCTTTTGTTCTCCTTGAAAATCCGCCATAAACAATTGCAAGTAAAATATTAATAAAAAACGGGTATTGACCAAGTTCAAATTGATTACTTTTAACACTAAATTTGCTTACCACTAAAACTATTTACAAAATTCTTATCCTTAATATAATTGTTTACATTTATAACTAATTAACCGTGTCTTTGCGCTACTGCACGTTTTTCATTAATTGCTTTTATTTCATACTGATGTCAAAAATGACATTTTTCGGATTATTTATGGTACAAAAAATGGAACATTAAAATCCTAGTACTTTAAAGTAAAATTTTAAAGTTCAAGTACTTTAAAACTTATTTATTGTACAAAAAATGGAACATTAAAGTCCTAGTACTTTAAAGTAAAATTTTAAAGTTCAAGTACTTTAAAATTATACGTCAGCTGTTGACATGAAATTTGAAATGATTTACAACTTTTTATTTAAAATTCATTAAACTTGCAGTATGAAATAAACCGTTATTCACCACGAACGAAAAGTGTTTTTAAAGGTCCTCGCAAGTTATTCCGTCCGAGGGGTCAGCCGAGGACGTAAACAACTTTCTCGTCTTTAAAATGCCACTTTTCGTTCTAGATAAATAAACTACTATTAATGGTTCACACGCGTCACTGCACTGATTATTTAAGTTAGAGTACTTCCTGCACCAAGGCTTCCTTCGAATTCACCTGTCTACTTTTAAACACGATTTTTGGTCCATCTGTTGTCTGCTTTTCTTCGCTTTTTACCCTCTCTTGCTGATTCTTACAATTTCCGTTATATGCCTTAATGCCTGCCTTTTTAACTGCTCGTTGCAATGTTCATTGGTTTATCTAGCTTCTTATACCTTTCTTTTAAAACCCTGACAAAATTTCACTGTCGAACTTTACTTGAATTCTACGCTTCATTTCCATTGTTTTTGCAATCCTTTTTGTAATTAATAATCTCTTTTAGTTCGGCTATTACCTTTGCACAAACCTCTTATTTTAAATTGATCTTACAGTCAACTTAGTTGCCTGTGAGAATTGAGCTTTGCTTATCGCGTTCTTTATTTAATTATTCTGCTATTACTGGCATCTCTTTACAAATGCATTCATCCTGTTAAATTCAAGTTTTAGCCTTGCAGTTATATAAAATACCTCACCCTGAGCTTTAGTGAAATGTCCATTAATTTGGCAATGCTATCAGAGTTGAGTTGTAGGGCCTAAGACCATTGCAATATATTGTTATGATTTGCGTTCTTGAGTGAAAATGAACTATACACGGTTGTATGAATAGACTGTACTTTAGTTAGTTATAAGTAATTTGTATCAAAAATATGTCAAGGTAGAATTTCGTAGCCGAAATGGTCATATTACAGTTACAACAGGCAAGTATTTAGCCGGTATTTTGAACGTGCCTTTCTCTGGAAAGATGGAAATATTCAAATCTCACGGAATGGTTAAGGGTAAATTTATGCAGGGTTTACCTCGTAAGAAGCAAAATTGGGCACAGCTAGATTATTAGTATGTGATCAGAAGTGTAACTACTACAACTCAGTCATAGAAATTACATGCCGACTGGAGCAAATTCCTTTAGAATTGTAAAATTTATTAGAGATTCTTTGCGACATGTCGACCACTTGCCAAATTTTAACTTGTGAAATCTACAAGTTGGTAGAATACATAGAGCTATTATGAATTGTCACGTTCATGTACGTAACACAAGAAAAAATTAAGAGCTGCTCTGATAGGCTTATTAGAAATTTTGAGAACGCCTACCGAGTTTTCTTGGTCAAACTGGACTTAGAATTTAGGAAGTTAATAAGTAACCGTGTTAAACTTAAAAAAAAATTTCCCCTTAATAAATAAGTTGTTCTGTAAACGGCAGACAATAAATGCAAGTATTTGTATTTAAGTGTCTTATTAATCTCGCAACAGTAGCTCTAGCCTTCATGTACAAGTATATTTTGACTAAAAGAATTGTCAGTTACCCCAAATTTAGACAAATTCACGACAATATAAATAGCTATTTCAATCAATTAGATTTTGGACAACAAAGTAACAAGAGTTACATATTATTTTTGTTGTTATATTGATAGTCTACTGAGGAGCAGATATAGATTTGGATTAATTTTTGGTATGAAACGGGCTAGTTCGTGCCACCTTGTTATTTCAACAATTACCCTGCTAGTGTGAAGCTAAACTGTATTTCTTACATAGTAATATTTAGGTTAAGACGAACTGTGTATTGGAAACATGCATCGAGTGTTTTGCATGCCAGGTCGTGCCATAGAAACCGGCTGATGCAGTCGTTGCGGCAAGGTGTGCATGAACGGAGGCACAGGAAGGCAATCGCTTGCCAGTAGGAGACCGGTATGTTGCACCCAAACAAAAGCGACGCAACACGAAGCATTAATGTGCGATTGAGAGTTTATTGGTTGGCCTGCGTTAAGAGCAGTCGACGCCTCGTTATTCTTGAGCCGAAATACAGCCTCGAGAGCAGATATCCACCTAGGAAACAACATCGAGGTACCGATAATTCTTCGTAGCAGGAAGCTGCTATTCTAGCTTCTAGCCGATCGTGTCAATGCACGAGGTAACTACTACGATTGAATGTCCAGTCCAGGAAATTGGAAAAGGTAGAAGTGTAACTAGTAAATTACGCCAAGTTATGCCACCCTTGGTGCGTGTCAGTACGAAGCGATGACATCACCCTGCCGACACATCCCGTCAGCTTGATTTGAAGTTACCGGAAGCAGAACTGGATTAAGTGAATTTGTGAGCGAGTGTACGCTTTGTTCGTACAATTTGTTTTTTGACTTAGCGTTGCGCATTGACAATCACACTTCTATTTAAGGTGTATAATATTTCTATATTACCAGTGTGTATACTTTTTATGTATTTTCATGCATGTATGTTCTTTTCCAGAGTATATGTATTTTCATGTAAACTGTTTGATTTATATTCCTAGCAGGATTTGCATGTATGAAGGAACAAGCTATATTGACATTTCCCTTAGCCATAATGAGGTAAGAGCGAGTCTTGTGCTCGTATGACTGGGTTGACTAGCAAACAACGAGCAATCTAAATTAATAGTACAGTATAGGGCACGGGAAAACGCCGCATTACAGGTATCAATTAAAGTAGGGCAGCAAATTCCTACAGTAAATTATAAATTCAAATAAAAATCAAAAGAAATAAGTGCAAAAAGCTACAGACAGATGACAACAGCATAGCATATACTGAGAAATTGACTGGGTGATAATCGAAGAGGTAGTTAAAGAAGCAGCAAAGTACCATCTGGAATAGACAAACACATTTTTAAATATAGAAAAATGGTTCAACAATCAGTGTAAAGAACAACTAAAAAAAAGATTTAGGGCTTGGTAAAAAGCATTAAGAGAACCAACAAGAGAGAACTTAGAAAATTACTCCAAAATCAGAAGAGAAATGAAGGAACTACTAAAAAGAAAAACAGGTCCTTCCAAGAGAAAACAATAGCAAATATAACAGGGACTAACAGAAAGAAAGACATTAGATTACTGTACAGGGTGTATAAAAAATTGCGCATAATCTTCAGATAGAGTGATTCTTTGATTAATTCTAGATTGAAAATCTAAATACTAAAATGTTGGATTGGTCTTTTTTTTCGGGTAAAGCACATTTTATGTTTTAAATATGTCAAGTACCAACGAGGAAAGTTGTTCAAAATGTAAAAGTGCCATGCAGAATTTCAGAAATATCGTGTGCATTAGATGAGATACTTTTCTGATAATTTAGTATTACGATTTTCGATTCTGAATTAATCACAGAATCGCATTCATGAGGATTATATGCCAATTTTAATACACCCCGTATAAATCAGTAGAACAAGAGAAGGATAAAATATTGTTACGTTTTTACGATCGGGCTATTTACAAATTATAGGACGCTTCTTGCTTTAAACATTTATTTACAATGATTAATTACGATTATTTACAAACACACGAATTATCAAGGCAGAACACAAATTACTTAAACTAACGAACTATTTCTAACAATGATACATTTATTTATTTGTATTGCACTTAACAGTAATAGTATGGTTATATTTATTTGTTATTTATTTCACTAGTTATATACACACGGTCTATTTATATTACGCGCTTCGAGCTTGATGAGAACTGGATGAGAACTGCCCGCTATTCCCGCTCGCGAGTATTTATATCCCACAAATGAGTCATTCTAGAAACGTCCAGACCTTACTCGAAGCTCCCTACAAAGGCATGACGCATCGCCGTATTAGTCAGCACGGCCGCTGACGTCACGCGTCTGCAGCTGGCTCCAAGGTTGCTTCTCGAATGTCTGCACGCGTCAGGTGCATCAACCCCATATCGCTCACGAACGCTGACTCATGCGTGGCTCGGCCCCCAAGATCGTTACAATATGGTAAAGTATTTGAATAAGCTCCAGTCTCCTCTAATCCTCTTAAGGTTGTAAATCGCTTTACTGGAGGATTATTTGTAAATGATGCATTAGAACAATAGAATTTTTAACCACTTACAATATTCAGATCCCTATTTGTTTGTAGCTAAAATTCTTTCACAGTTTATGTATATTATTGTATAGTGGTACGTAATCTATATTCATGCCGTATTTATTCCACTTTAAATTTCTAAAGACACTTTCCAAACACTGCTGAAAAAATCTGAGGAAAGGAGGCCTCCTATGCGTACTCCTCTTTCTAAACTAAAGCTTGGCCCTTCCTTCTCCGTTCTCACTTTTACTGTGCAATTTCTATATGTAAGTTCGATAATTCTAACATATTTTTCGTATATTAGTCCAAGAGCCAGCGACGAGTTTGCTAATAATATTTTTAACAAGCATGTAACTGCTATGAAAGGTCCCTTTGAATATACTAAGAAGGAACCCCGAAGTCTGGCAAGCCTGTGGTGGTGGTGGTTTTGGCCCCCTTGCATCCTTGAAGAATGGAAAAAGATAATAAGAAAAAAGTATAATAACAAGTCTGGCTCTTTGCTATGTTACAGGTAATCATATCTTATGTAAGTAAAAAAATTGACAGACGCTTTTGCGAGTGGTAAGTTTACCCCAGATTAGCATAAACTTGCATAATAAACTTAACCATTTATTTTTTATTTTTATTTTATTTTATTTTGGTATTTAGCCAACAGCCGTTAGGCCAATTATAGGCGTCGCTGTACATTTTTAACATTTAACATTTTTTACATTTAGTGTAAAATATTGAGAGATAAAAAAAACTGATCCTCAATGGCACCAATTTCATCAGAGCCGCACGTACCCTTTCGACCTATTTTAAGACAGCTGTCGACCAAGAAGGTATAACCTGGAAATTTAATCCCCCTTCTGCTCCACATTTTGGAGGTATCTGGGAGGCGGGAATCAAGTCCGTGAAAACACACCTATTGCGTGTGATTGTGGAGCAGATCCTCACTTTTGAAGAGTTGTCGACGGTTCTCGCACAAATCGAAGCCATATTGAACTCACGCCCGCTATGCCCCTTAAGTTCCGATCCCAATGACCTGGAAGTATTGACTCCAGGCCACTATTTGACATTAGCGCCACTGACATGCATCCCTGTTTCAAATTACATTGAAATAAGCTCTAATAGAGTTACTCGCTGACAGCTGCTACAAAAGATGCACCAACATTTTTGGAAAAGGTGGCATCACGGGTACCTGCATACGCTCCAACAACGAGCTAAATGGACATCAGTGTCTACGCAACTCCAACCTGGATCCTTGGTGTTAATCAAGGATGATTTATCTCCCCCATTGCGTTGGCGCTTGGGTCGGGTCATCCAGCTGCACCCAGACGCACAGGGTATTTCCCGCGTTACCACAATAAAAATTGTACAGGGTACATTAAAACGGCCCCTAATAAAATTGTGTCCTCTCCCAAATCAATAATTGTTAAAATACCTTGTATTTTGGTGGGCGGCATGTTAGGTTAGTATAGCTTTAGTACAGTGAAATCTCCCTTACCGGACACCTCTAATAAGCGGACACCTCTCTTACACGGACATTTTGTTGGGAACCAACTTGCTTGCATTAACTTTACTAATAAAATTTTCTCTATTAAACGGACACTCTCTTAAACGGACACGGACACCATTTTTCGACTGTGAATCTCTCTTGTACGGACACTTCAAAATGCAGGCCCAGCTAATGTCGTGAGGCGTCAAAACAATCCATAAATCCAACATTTAATGATCATGTTGTTAAACTATAGAATTCCTTTGCAATACGGGCGATGTTATGACTGCAGGAAATTCGACACTTTAGTTAGCCTATGGGCCATATTATTACAAAACAATCCATGTCGCTTGATTTTAGAGGCCAGCAATAATTCATAACTACTTTGCCTTTTGCATGGGCATCCCATTATGAAATAAAAATAGAAGGAATTTTTCCTGCTTGCTTTTATGGAAGGAAAAAATAAGAAAACTAGGCTCAAAGCCCCCCCCCCCCCCCCCCCCCGACCACGGCGTCTACGTGTATCAAGTTACACCACTGTAATCAATTTGAACCAGAGGACGATTTACCCGTATCAGTAGTGGCTGAACTGTATACAAATATCCCAGAAATCGAAAACGTCGACCCTGACGAATTTATAAACATTGACAAAGAAATAATCGTGGAAGATGATGTAACCGAAATTTCAGGTGAATCAGCTGCCGTTGATGTGCAGTTGGCAGAATTAGAAAACGATGGCGACTTAGAAATTTGTGAGAATGTAATCAAGACCTACACGGAAGCATTAACAGTGAAAAATTTTAAATGCTTTGCTAAAGAAAGTAATGACTTTAAAGTATTCAAACTGTCAAAATATTTAGAAACAGGTACAGTCGCGGAAACATAAACCGGGACAGGTTCTATAGCGCCATTTTTCACTATTTGAATACTCTAATTTTGGCTTCCTAATTGTTTATGAAATCCTATCTATCATGTGCCAGTGAACCAAATGAACTGGTTAATGCAATATAAGCAGCTTGGGATAACATCAACAATGAGTTCATTTAGACAATTTAACTACGGCAAATTTTAGTGTCCCGCTTTATGTTTCCGCAGCTGTACATGTGGAAAGTATAATAAGCAATCTTTGTTTCAATTATTTTATTATTCTTATCTGTATTGTTAGCGTGTATACCTTTGCATAGTACTACAACTTTTTTAAACATAAAAATAGATTTTTCCCTTAAGCGGACGCCTCTAATAACCGGACAAAAACTTTGGCACCGTGCGTGTCCGCTTATGGGAGATTTCACTGTATAGTTATTATTTTATAAGTTAATCACTTACAGTGTTACCAACATATTATTCATAGGTTTTGTGTCAGTTTTCACACATTTGTTTCCACCCTTTAAGGACGCAAGGGGGCTAAAACCACCACCGCAGGCTGGCCAGACTTCGGGTTCCCTTTTCAGTATATTCAAAGGAACCTTCCATAACAGTTACACGCTTGTTAAAAATACTGTAAGAAATCCGTTGCTGGCTCTTGGACTATATCCCCTGTTCTTTAATAACTTCAAATATTGACTTGTGCTCAACTGTATCGAAAGCTTTTGTGTAAGTTATACCAGGTGACCGGTTCAAAATCGAATGGAACTAGAAACATTATAATAAATCAGGACAAATTGCTTAACAATTAAATCACGGTAACCGAAGAAATAACCTACCTTGGGTAAACTTATCTACATTTAAAAATTAACATAAAAACGAGATCCAAAGATGAATTCAAGCAGTATGAAATAAGTTTTGGTCTTTAAAATACATTTTACAAGGCAAAAAACAAAAAGTGTTTAACTCCTGTGTTCTACCGACACCCACTTACGAAGTATAAACTTGAGCCGTAACTAAAAATGAAATGAGAAAGTTGACAAACATCAAAATCAGCAGCAAAGTAAAACTAGAAGAAATAAGGCTAAGAACTCAAACAGAGGATGTCACCAAGGAATTATGCTGGCCACATAGACAGATCCATACAAACTGTTGCTAACAAAATGGACGTTAATAGGAGGACAATAAAAAAGAAGACCGACAAGAAGATGGGAAGACGAAATCAAGAAATTCGCTAGAAACAACTGGATGAGAAATGCCACGGGCCGTAAAAATTGAAGAGTCATGGGAGAGACCTTCGCCCAACAATTGGATCTTGGCTGATAGTAATGTATGAGTAATAACAGATACCACATTTATGTAACACATTAACATGTAATAAAATTGAATCAGAAGAATTTTTCAACACTAAAGTAAATAAAAAAAAATCCCTGTAACTTAAAATTTTGGTTTGTCTACAAACTTTACCTGAATACATCTACAACACGTTCAAATTCGAGGTTATCAGGTTAGGTTTTGCGTAATTCTGTGTCAAAACTGACGCAAAACCCTAACCTGCTACCCTCGAATTTGACATAGACTTACAGCACCACCAACATAAACAGTGCCCACCTAAGAGAAAAAATCACAATCATTTATAGTCACCCGGTATTATTCATACGTTTGAATTTCCACAGCCGCCCTTATGAACTTTTTTAATGGACATGTAGCTTTCAGTTACCAGCTGGATGTGTTATTTACAAGTAACTCGTGTTTGCAACCGTAAGATTATATGAGATTGGAGCTTATGCGAATGGTTCTACTTTACTAACCTACGACATCATTCTGCAAAGGACCAACCAAAGGTATTAATTAGAGAGGTAAGAAGAATAATTACTTACAGAGAAAAGAGAGAAAATGACAGGCATCAGAAACTGCAGAAAAGACAAGAATCAACTATTGGCAGAACATTGGATTCAAACCTCGAATAACTAGAAGACAGCAAATATTCCAACGATAAAAACTGATGAAAATACAGAACAGAATGAGACACAATAAAGTCCGGATTCGACAGCATATAGGCATTTGCAGCTACTGTCCTTTTAAAAAGACACTAACGTTTTAATTATTTTCAAAAGTTTCACGAAAAGTTACATAGATGGCGCCACCGGTACTACAATTGCGAAGAATCTCGCATTCTCGCGCTTTAATGTCGTTTACTGTTCGCGCCAACTCCAAGAGGTAGAGTTTTGACAAGTGTCTGTTTGAGGTTTATTGTTTTTGATGAAACATGGATTACTGGAGGTAAATATATTATCTATATTATCGTGTTTATAATGTATTGCATGCAAGTATTTAATGGCTAAAACTGTATACTCCCAACAGTTTCAATTCACTATTTCATAACCTCAAAACACTTCTAGGAAATTAGCCTAAAATATGGCCGTCCTTTTAAAAGGACAGTAGGGTAATATGAGTAAAATTTCCATTTTAGGTATGTTGTTTTTTTGTATTTTCCGCTTTTTACAAACGTTTTCAGTCAAGTAAATCGCTATTTCACATCACCTTGCAAGGCCCTTGAGGGAATGTGGCATTTGTAAAATAATGATTATAATTTCTTATAGACCACCTTTGAAGCTGCACGAGCTTTTGGAGGAGTTGTAAAATCTTGATGATATTCCGTCACTCCCAGATTGAATTATCCTCTAGCCGCCTTCGTAACAGATGAGGATTCTGGCGATAAAGACAACATTACCATAAATAACCTACCTGGAGGTCAGCTGCGCTCCAACATAGACATCGTCATCGACAAAGATCCGTCCGGGGAAGATACCGAATCGGAGGATGATGATTCCGATAATGACCTACCCCTGTGGACAGTAAAACGAAACCCCACAAAAACTGTTGTCGACCAAGATCCGTCTGGGGAAAAAGTTGAATCGGAGAATGACTTGCCTTGCCCGCCGGCAAAAAAACTTAAGTCACCAAAACCCAAACCCTCCAGATTGGCCAGTGAATTTTTCAGATATGACCGAATTGACCATTTAGTTGTATACAAAGAAAAGCAAAGTCATTAAGGACAAGGTCATAAGACAGTTCAATTTCAATGCGAAAAATGTCAAGTTGCGTTGCATCTGAAAGATTGCTTCAAATTGTACCACAGCCAATTTGTTTTGTTTTTGTGTTTTGTTTCTTTTTTTATATGTACTCTGTTGTAGAATGTATCAATAAGTTTCCTATTTTTCAAAGTGTGTTGCAATGTTTATAATTATTAAATAATAAAAATAAAACACCCTCTTAGTAGCCGATTACCCTATTGTCCTTTTAAAAGGACATCATTATTTTTGCAAAAAATTAGAGGCAATCATTCAATATGCTAATAACGAATGCCTTTAAGTTAAATTTTTGTAATGATTATCATTCTATTCGCTTGTGTCAATGAAAAACCACTTCCGCATTATTTGGGTTAAAGCCATATTTCCAGTAGGTACTATACAGGGTGAATCATAATTAGGTGTAGCAAGTAACCCATACACATTAGTACCGAAATTCTACCTTAAAATGCATAAAATTTTATTTCTATTTGTGACTAACTTGGAAAGTAATAATCCGATTAATATGAGAATGTGATTCATTGAATTTTAAGCCACTACGAAATCTTGTAACTTTATCTATAAGAAATGAAAAGAAAGCGTACTTAAATTGTAAATTTAAACAGGGTAACTCGAAACTTTTCTGGCGAGAATTGAAAAATTGTGATGTCTATAATAAAAAAGCACGACCGTCTATTCCAGCTACTATTGGTAATGCGAATTTAATAAATGACTATTTTCTTAATTCAGTTCAAGGTATTGATCAACCAAATCCCCGTGTTCTTGGGCTTTACGAAACTGTAAAGTACGATGTAACTGAAAATTTTAATTTTGAAGCTGTTACAGAAGAGTTTGTTCTCCAGAAATTAAATTCGCTTACTTCGAAAGCCTCCGGAAGCGATGGCATTAACATACTGATGATACACCTGTGCTGCCCTTTTTTGGTGCCTTTCTTAACCCACATAATTAACTTTTGTCTATTAGAAGGCGTATTTCCGAATCAATGGAAAATAGCTCATATAATGCCCATAAGTAAAGTTAATGTACCTACAGAATTAAAGGGCCTTAGACCAATCAGCATTCTTCCTGTTCTGTCAAAGGTCTTGGAAAGGGTGGTGGATTTTCAAATCAGAGCATACTTCAACATGCATCGGCTATTTTCAGACTTACAATCTGGTTTTCGCTCTAATCACAGCTATGTTTCTGCACTACTAAAGGTAACTGATGACATTATTCGAGCTTCTGATGAAGGTAATTTAACTGCATTGATTCTACTGGACTTTTCCAAGGCCTTTGACACAATAAATCATGAGATTCTGATAAAAATTTTACATTCTTATGGATTTGATGCTAAAACCTTACAATTTTTTGAAAATTATTTAAAAAACAGACAACAGTGTGTAATTTTGCCAAATGAACAGTCGACTTTCTTAACAATTAAACATGGTGTGCCGCAGGGCTCTATTTTAGGTCCTTTGCTCTACATAATCTATTCTTTGTAAGGTTTTAAAACACTGCGTGTATCATCAGTATGCAGATGACACCCAATTGTATCTTTCGTTTAAACCTACTGACGCAATTACTGCTTGTAGCCTTATTAATGATGACTTAAATAACTTAATAGAGTTTGCTGCTTCCCATTCTCTGAATATTAATCCTTCCAAATCCGTGGTCGTTTTATTTGGTGGTCGAAATAGCAGATCTGCGGTGTTACCTCTCATCCAAATTAAAATTAATGATACTATCATTGCTATTGATGACAATGCGCGAAATTTGGGCCTTACTCTGGATTATACGCTTAGATTTCGTGAACATGTTAATAACTGTATACGTAGGTCTTACGGAAATCTTAAATTAATTTATAATACAGTGAAATCTCCCTTACCGGACACCTCTAATAAGCGGACACCTCTCTTACACGGACATTTTGTTGGGAACCAACTTGCTTGCATTAACTTCACTAATAAAATTTTCTCTATTAAACGGACACTCTCTTAAACGGACACGGACACCATTTTTCGACTATTTTTAGACTGTGAATCTCTCTTGTACGGACACTTCAAAATGCAGGCCCAGCTAATGTTGTGAGGCGTCAAAACAATCCATAAATCCAACATTTAATGATCATGTTGTTAAATTATAGAATTCTTTTGCAATACGAGCGGTATTAAGTCAACTATAAAAATAGGAAGAATTGTTCCTGCTTGCTTTTATGGAATGAAAGAATAAGACAACTAGGCTCAGGGCCCCCCGCGACCGCTGAGTCTGCGGGTATCAAGTTACGCCACTGTAATCAATTCGAACCAGAGGACGATTTATCCTTATCGGTAATGGCTGGACTGTATAGGAATATCCCAGAAATCGAAGACGTCGACCCTGACAAATTTGTAAACATTGACAAAGAAATAACCCTGGAAGATGATGTAACCGAAATTTAAGGTAAATTAGCTGCCATTGATGTGCAGTTGACAGAATTAGAAAATGAGGACGATTAAGACATTTATGAGAATGTAATCAAGACCTACAGCCTACAGGGAAGCATTAACAGTGAAAAATTTTAAATGTTTTGGTAGAGAAAGTACGTATTCAAATTATCAAAATATTTAGAAATACATGCGGAAAATATAATAAGCAGTCAGAAAAAACCTTTACGTCCAACGAGTAATTTAGATTTTGTAACAACTATTACATAACTTTGTTTCAATTATTTTATTATTCCTATCTGTATTGTTAGCGTGTATACCTTTGCATAATACAACTTTTTTAAACATAAAAATTTATTTTTCCCTTAAGCGGACGTCTCTAATAAACGGACAAAAACTTTGGCACCGTGCGTGTCCGCTTATGGGAGATTTCACTGTATATGAAAACAAAAAATTAAAAAAAGCGTTTATATTGTTTTAAATTTATATTTGTTTAACTAACCTTCTTTTACTTTTTTGTTAATATTCAATATAAGTAATTTTATCAAAAAAGTATTTTCTGGAATTTAAGATTTTTTTGTCGAAATATTTATAAAAAACATCTAAAGTATGCATTCACCACAAACCAATATATACCTATCTATTTTTTGGGTTTTTAATAATTCATGTAAAATAGCTTAATGTATGCCATCTGCACTATTTGGCTTACTACAATTATTACAAGTATTCGAATGAAAGGAAATTATGAACTTTAAATTTAGTTTTGAAAAATTGTTAAACTGCTAAAAATGCTGCATTACTATTTAAATACTTCAAAAGTCTTTTTAGTGATATCTAAAAATTAAAAGTATTTAAATAATTTTAAAATATTTAAATACTTTTAAAATATTTATATACTTTTAAAATATTTAAATACTTTTAAAGTATTTAATTACTTTTATAAAAGTATTTAACTATTAAATATTATAGGTATTTATTATTTAACAATTTTTTGGTCATAAAAAGTATTTAGTATTTAAATATATTCGATTTTCATCAAGTATTTAGTATTTAGTAGTTAAATACTTTTTAAAAGTATTTTGCCCAGCTCTGGTAGCCATGATGTAATATGACAAAAGTTAGTAACCAAGAATTACATGATAACCTGTAAACAGTAGTTTATGTCAAATCTTTTTACGATTTGTAGAAAACAAAGGTGGTACCAAATTTTAGGCAAATTTTAGTAGCAAATTTTGATTTTTAAATTCATTTTTCTCAAAAACTACTGCTCTCAACGATTCCGAACAAGAGTACCTTTTGCATTGTAAAAAAATCTGGTGTGATACACTCACACAACTTCCTTTTACAGTGATCTTATAATTAGCCAAAAATTTCATTTTTAACCATTTGTTAAAAATTTTCAAAAATTACAAATTCTACAAAAACGGTACAAAATCGAGTGTTAGTTGAAGAGACAAATTTTCTCTAGAATTTTAAGGTGAATTCAAAAATGTAATAATATACCGGGTGTTTTATTTAAAATAGGAGTTAATAAAAAAAATAGAAAAAAACTGAAAAATCACAAGAGTAAACACCTACTTCCGATTATACGATTTTCTTCAAAAGCTTGCTGTCTCATCTACATAGTACACAAAACTTATATATGAAGTTTCAACGCCATACCTCTTTTCGTTTTTGAGATATTCTGTTCACAGACAGACACACAAACACACAGACACACAGCCAGACAGACCAATGAAAAAAAAATATTTTTTTTCATTGGTCTGTGTGTCTGTCTGTGAACAGAATATCTCAAAAACGAAAAGAGGTATGGCACTGAAACTTCATATATTAAGTTTTATGTACTATGTAGATGAGACAGCAAGCTTTTGAAGAAAATCGCATAACCGGAAGTAGGTGTTTACTCTTGTGATTTTTAAATTTTTTTCGATTTGTTCAAAAACGGCTCTAACGATTTTTTTCAAACTTTATATTTTTATTACATTTTTAATGTGCATTGATTTGAGATAGGTGCTTTTCCAGTTGAATACTTCTAAAATGGGTTTCTATTGTTTTTTTTCTATTTCTTTTATTAACTCCTATTTTAGATACAACACCCGGTATATTATTACATTTTTTAATTCAGCTTAAAATTCTAGACAAAAATTGTCTCTTCAACTAACTCTCTATTTTGTACCGTTTTTGTAGAATTTGCAATTTTTGAAAATTTTTGACAAATGCTTAGAAATTAAAAATCAAATTTTTGGCTAATTATAAGATCACTGTAAAAGGAAGTTGTGTGAGTGTATCACACCAGATTTTTTCTATTATTTAACGAAAACTAATTAACATTTTGACGGGAAAAACTTATGACAGAAAACATTCCCCACCGTTGCGTACACTACCCCTTTTGAACTTTATACCAACTTTTTTTCAATGTTATCTAATTCAGAATAAAAAATCACGTAGATATAGGTACCCAATGACATCATAATTACTTTATCTGTACTATTTTAATTAAATAAAATCTGTGCTTTTTTATTACCCTTCTCGACGCTATAGCTCCCTTATGACACATTTCCGGACCTATTTCTATGAACTTTTTTTCGTGAAATTAAATCTACTTTCAGTTGTAAAAGTTTATAAAGAGGCTAGTGACTCACCCTGTATACAATGCCATAAACTTAAAAATATTGCTGAATTAAGTTATAAAGCATTGCAAGAACTAATAATATGAGTAAAAGAAAACATTAAATATGTATTCCTTCTTTCTTTATTTTATTATAGATAAAATAACTTTATTCACGTAGCTGCTAAAATATACAGATGTGAGAAGTCAATACTGTGCATCATTACATAGCGACACATAAATATAAAAAAATAACAAATAACATACAGAGATTGCGATCAAATAGTACAAACTGTGTAAGTAGATACATTACATTAATCTAATTCTTTTAACAGGGTGTCTAGCAGATATGGCATTCAAAATTCCCGTATAATTCCCGTATTTTCCCGGTCATTTTATTAGGATTCCCGGATACTTTCTGGTCTTACGGTCTGACTTTTCCGGGTATTCATTAAAAAAAAAACGACCTGTCTTCGCGCGTCCCGTGCATTTTTGCAATTATTCCAGATAATCCGAAAATTTTTACGGAAATTTCGCTTATTATTTCCGTAAAATGACAAAAATTACTTCAAATGCCCTTTGATAAAAGAAATTCCCGGTTGCCTAAAAAATTCCCGCATATTTCCCGCATTTTCAAGGGCACTTCCAAATTCCCGTATAATTCCCGGTTTTCCAGGAATTCCCGGTCGCTAGACACCCTGTTTAAGCTACACAGAGCCCCTTTTCAAAGAGGTAGTTCTTTAGTCTGGACTTAAATAAGCTGTACGATCTAGCTTCCTTGATGAAATTTTGGTAATTTATTGTAAATTATTTTACCCACATGCACGGGAGATTTTTCATGCATGGTCGTGCAGTACGCCCAATACGTAAACAACTACCCACTCTTTCAAATTTAATTAGATTTTGCCGCATCATTTTCATTAAATTGTAGACGTAGATGCCGTATAGAGTTAAGATTCTCCGTTTTACAAAAATGCGCTTTACATGTGTCTCTATGATTAATATTGAAGATTAATCTAACCAGTCACTTTTGTAGAATGAAAACACGATTTAAATTAGTTGCCTGCCCTCAAACTACAATATTTAGGGACATATGAGCGTAAGCAAGGCCATAATAGACATTTAGGAGAGCTTTAACCCTAGTAACCCCACAAAATTGAGAGAACGCCAAGTACCAAAATGGGTCATTTTTGACCCACTGTATAATTTTGCTATTTATAATTGTTTAAAACATTTTTTGCCCTCCTTACATATATAAAATATCTAATACGTTTCTTATATTTAATATTTATCATGCATACATAATAAATAAAAAGCGAAAATACATCGAGAACAGACTCTACATTCATACTGCATTGTGGAAGTCCTTCCTTTTCAAGAAGTATATTGACTTGTTTAGATTTCCTTTTTGTATCGGACACATATGTTCACATTCTCCCATCTATTTTCTCATTATTAGCTCCAGCAACGAGTTCATCATCCGAGTCTTCAGAACCGGAAACTTCACTTCCAAATTCACTGTCACCGATTCTCTCAACTTCTTCATTATCGTCTACTTCACTGCACACTTTAGGAACGTCTTCGTCACTATAATCACTTTATTCTAAAAGCTTAGCTAGTTGCTCGTCACTTAGCGGAATTTTATTTGGATTTATTATGACCAAATGGTAACAGCAAACTGAAAGTAAATTTTGAACCCTGCTTTTATATAGACATACGACAAACATGTATAATTCCTGTAAATTCCTCAAACATTTTTTACCAATAAAATTCATGCATGCACATGCACTAGCAGGCAAAATTCGCCAGACGGCACTTTACAATGAAATTCATGCATGCAGCGACATGTACGAGCAGGCATAAAACATTAATTGACTACAACACGCGAAGTACCGAAATGGGTCAAAATTGACCCTTTACGCAAAGAAAGTAATAAAAAATTTCAGGTACCGTTTTGTAAATTTTTATTTATGGCATACGGTGACAGACAGCATAGGAATAGCATATCTAGAAGCAAAACGACGTAATAGCATCTGAAAAAAAATGGTACAAGAAAATTTGAATCCTGGGTCATTTTTGACCCGGTTTTGGGGTTACTAGGGTTAATATCTAACACACTTTTTAATTGGCGCATAGCGTAGTAAGCTTTACTAATTTTTGCGCACACACTGTCGACTTGGTGGTTCGATTTCAAATTTTCATCAAGTATAGAACCTAGGAACTTCACTTTGTTAGAGAAACAGATGATTTTGTCGTCGATAGCAATGTTTAATCGAAGTGGTTCCGGTTTTTTCCTCTTGAAGAAGTATTTGCACTCTGTCTTGACCATATTCAGTATCAACATGTTGTATCACACCAGTTTTTAAAATCATTACAAGCAAATTGCGCGCTACGCGCACGTGAAATAGGATACGCGGAAGGTCAACCTCCGAGCAGAGCGCTAAGATAAGAAAAACAAAACCTAAACAAATATAAACATCTGTGAAGCCGGAACGTGAGATTTTATGTTGTGCCACAGACAGACACACATTAAGGAAAATTATATTATAGATACACAGACCTTGCCAAAATTACGATTATGCATTACATTCACATGGTGGGAGAAAAGAAAAATTTATTTATTTATTTATTTATTATTGATGGGAAAACCCTATTACAGTTTTACAATGAACAAAAATAGTTATTGGTGAAGCAGTTTCAAAAGTACTCACATTGATAAACTTCCGGTCAAATAAAATTCTATAAGAAAATATGGATGACAATGACATATTTAGTGAGTCGTTTGAGAATTTGTCAGGAAGCTGGTTGGGCAAATATGATAATACAGATTGACATATGCATTTAACATTAAATAATATTACACTAATTTTATAGACAATTTCTAATGAAAAATTTAATCGCAAATATGGAGAAATCTTCTGAAATTGATTTGGAGAAAAAATTTACGTACTAGATACCATCACATGGATAGACAGACAATGACTGGAAAAAAGTTAATCATACTACTGCCGCACAGCTGCATAAACAGCCTGAAAACGTCATAGGCCATAAACGAAAGAATGTAAAATGTAATTGCATGCTGCGTTACTAAATGAGCTAGTAAAAGTGCAATGTGACAGTTTTAGAGAAAGTATCAATTGTACGCGTGCAGTAAGAAACATCTGTAATGTCAAATGTGGTTTGTGTCATTGAGTAAACAATGTAAACTAACTTTTCTAAAACGTTAAGATGCAACTTTTAGCATGTTGCAAACACAGGGATATCGGCCAACGAAAGAGAAGGGTTACGTAAATACCCTTTTGCCCAGAGTAATTATAGACCAAAAGCAAAAAGGGAAAGTGAACCCTGCAGGGCAATACAGTCGTAAACAACTCGAAAATGACAGAAGTTATTTCAACCACTTGTGCGACAAGAGATATATGGAACCTAGCTGGACAATCCTATTGTGCGCAAAAGAATAGGGAATATCCCTTCCATTCAGGCGCAACCTATATAAGCACATGTAGTTTAGTTTTCGAGGACTTCTTCTGCATATTCCGACTTGACTCATTTTCGGAAAGTCGAGGATCAAGGTCAGATTCCAAGTTTGTTATAAATAAATAATCCGGTCTCGAAACCAGGCTACTCACTGTTCGTATTTGTATTTATATGTTCTAAAGTAAATAAAAAGAATGTTATTGTTTTCCACAAAAGGTTGTAATTTACTGGACTAAATTACACAGTGGTGAATAACGTTTAATAAACGTCCTAACAGTTCCAGTGGTGCAAACCACCCAACTACAATAATATACTGTTTCATAAGCAGGATTTAGAAAATACCAATCAGGGGAAGAGTCTGGGTCTGAAGATGATTTGCTTATAGTTTAAGAGCCAGCGACAAAAATAGTAACGTCATTTCATTAAGAAAATATTTCATCTTATTATACTCTCTTAACGTCGCTGATAATTAATTCGGAAGTCTGCCTGGTTTCCGATGGTGGAAAGAAGTAGAGATATATCTATTTCTTCTGTTCCTTCAGAAAAGTATGTTTAGTTAGGTGAAACTGACTCGACACAATGTCACGTATCCTTTTGAAATTTGGTTATAATTTTTGATCTTTGACAAACATTTTTAGCTGTACGTGTATTTGTCAAATGTCAAAAATTATAACCTAATTTTAACAAGTAAATGTGACATTTCATCAGGTCATTCCATAGCTGCGTTCGGAAAGGTACAGCTCTGTTTCCTCGAAATCATTCGCAGAAAAAGATCGATAATAGCCATCGGCACGAGTGGAAGTGAGATGAATGAACGATTTCGAGGAAACAGAGCTGTCAGAGGTACCTTTCCGAAAGCAGTACATATAACTAAACATGACCTACTGGGGATACTGTTCCCAAGGATCATAAGGAAAATGAAATACCGAGAGATCGAATAAATTTGTAATAGAAGTCGCCTGTGATACTTGTTATATGTTTATTGTTGGTAGCACTGTCAGTCTATGTCAAATTCGAGGTTGTCAGGTTAGGTTTTGTGTCAGTTTGTGTTAAATAACAAAAGAAAAGCTAACCTGCTAACCTCGAATTGGACATACACCGACAGTGTAACCAACAATACACTTCAGTACTGCCAGATACCTCTATTTTATCTGTCATCTCTAGCACTTTGCGCCCCCCAGCTTTCTCCACTACCGGAAACCATGCAGACATCCAAATCAATTATCAGCGATGTTAAGAGAGTATAGTAACATGGGATATTTTCCTAATGAAATGACGTAACTATTTTTGTCGCTGGCTCTCCGTCTATTATTTCATAGTTGCCAATATTACTTCTTAGAGAAAATACATCAGACAAAGATGATTAGCAACTGTCATACTTGCAGGAATTGTTGAAGAATGCTGGACATGTTGCAGTAGATATACCAGCATTTGTTTCCATCGAAGAGATTCGTAAAATAATATAAGAAACTGTTTTGGTTGATGAAGAACCAAAAAGAGTGAACTGAGAAAATTACGTCAAAAGAAGAACAGAAACCAAGAAATTACAAAGAAAAAAATCCTAAGAGAAAACAATAGCAAAGATAGGAAGAGACTAACAAAACGAAACACGTAAGATTATTCTACAAAACAGTCGGGTAAGTCAGACCAACCTAAGACACCATTCTGTAAGTGAAAAAGTAGAAACAATTTTAGAGAGGTGGGAAGAATTCCTTAAGAGATTTATTAGGAGCCTCAGAATGGAACATTGAATCCAAACCACGAATGACCAGGAGACAATGAATATTCGAACAAGGACAGAAATTGACGAAGTACTAAACAGAATGAAAAACAGTAAACGACCAGTCTGTGGTGATAATCACTAAAAATATAAAAACCAACTTCAGAGAGAAAAAACTAAGGAAACCAATGGAAGAAAGAAAAAAGTTGAGAAAACAGAAAAATGAATCACAAAGATAGATAAACAAAAAGCAAGAGATGACAAAAGAAAATACAACATGCATTTAGTGCAAAAAAC
The DNA here is from genome assembly GCA_940337035.1 of Agriotes lineatus. Taxonomy (NCBI): domain Eukaryota; kingdom Metazoa; phylum Arthropoda; class Insecta; order Coleoptera; family Elateridae; genus Agriotes; species Agriotes lineatus. Next base: position 57,491,843 of record OW679197.1, on the reverse strand, counting down.
TTCTTCTTCTTCCACTTATTATAGGCCAGTGGCCTGTTCTTTTAACCACAAAGTGGTTCTATGAGCCCTTTTTGTCCTTAGGCCGGGTAGGTGGCTAGCCTTACCCGTCGAAAGTGAGGAGGAGTTCTCTTGTTTTAAGGGTTAACGACTACCACAGGTGTTAGCGTGGTAGCCTGTGAGTGTACGATTTTTAAAATCCTAAAGTCTGCCGGAACTCGAACACGAGCCGGCCGCCTGAGAGGCGAGCATTTGCATCCACTCACCAGTGCAAAAAAAAGTATACAAGAAAATAATAGCTGAACGGTTCTGAAATTAACATCTCAGTACGAAGTAAATATATAAAATAAGACAATCAGAGAGCAGAGAGCAGAACCGCGAGTAATTACAGTTGGCAAAGCATAACCAATCACCAGGAGAAGTTGAGAGTACTCACTAAAATGATAAAGGAAGGATGAGACATGCTGTTGAAAAAGCCAACAGGTCTATTTAATACATTTCTAGAAACAGCTGATTTCACTCAACGGCTGGCACAATGCATTAGTCATACTGATACACAAGAAAGGCGATATGACAACTTTAAATAATTATAAACATACGTTTGCTGAGTCATTTATACAAACTATTCATGAGAATCATAACGAACAGATTAACAAGAAAACTTGACGCCCACCAACCTAGAGAGCAAGCAGGATTTACGGCAAGATTCATGCTCTTGATAGCGTGGAAACCTGGGCAATATTGGATGCATTCAAAGACAGCCGATACATTTTCAATTCCAAACCCATTGAAATCATTACAACAATGCAACACTATCTGTAAAGTTACACAAAAACATCAAAAGTAAATGTAGAAAAGAGTGTGACAGGAAGAAGTAATATTAATCGAGCTTTCATAGGAAATGTCTTTAAAGTAAAATGGGGACACACAGTGGCCGAATAATCTAAGATTGTCTTAATATCAACTAAAGTGAAGGAAATGATGACAGAATTGGAAAAAAATCAGCTAGAATAGGATTAAAATTCAATGAATTGACGGCTAAAATCATGACTATTATC